>JAGFNQ010005003.1:0-52500 GCA_024364735.1 Boesenbergia rotunda
CTTCCATTAATATGGTTAGAACCGGAGTTTTGTTTCTCGTTTGGGTTGATGGACACATCCATGCCCGGCTTGAACCTCAACATGTTCAAACCATGGAATTAGTTTATGATTAATATAGTTGGAGTCAGAGGTCAATCCTTAGTTTTGGTTGTTGGACACATCCAAGCCTGACTAAACGGTTGAATGAGCTCCAACCATATTAAAACTATTTCTTGATTAATGGGTCAGCCTTAAGCTTGGAGCATCGATTTGTTGTGCCACAGCCAAGGTCGATGTAAAGAGAGGTGCAGTTGGGTGCTATGTATATTGTTGCATACTTGTTAATGAGTTAACAACCCAATGATTTATGCAAACATTCAATTAGTTGATAGCATAAAGTGATAGTTACATATATGTGATATGTAATCGGTATAATTACCTACCTTCATAGCTAAGAATAACTTGATGGCCACAGCCATGGTTGTTCTTATCTATGGTTGGATATCAACCTATTTGGAGATGTTCCTACGATCTCCCGAATTGATAAAAAGGGTTATTCAATTCGAAAAATAAATAGGATTTAATTAATGTATGTTGATGCATTCTTTATCATTCTTCTCACATAAGCTCAATTTGTATTTCTAGGATAATCACTTGATCATGTCTTCTCTGAATTTGCGTTCCATTTTGGACACCAATAAGCTGACTGGGCCAAACTTCATGGACTGGCTTCGAAACCTGAGGATAGTCCTCAAGGCAGAAAAGCTTGCTTATGTCCTTGAAGATCAACTTCCCAACCGTCCTCCAGAAATGCAACTCCAGACCAGTTAGTGGCCTATCAGAAACATGTGACCGATTCTGAACTTGCGAGTTGCATCATGCTAGCCGCTATGGTACCTGAGCTGCAAAAGCAGCATGAGCATATGGATGCTTATACCATCATCTTCCATCTTCATGAGCTTTGACGAGCAGGCGAGATCCGAAAGGTTCGAGGTCTCCAGACTCCTCTTCACCTCTAAGATGCAGGAAGGCACTTCTGTCTCACAGTTTGTGTTGAAGATGTTGGGGTACATTGAGCGACTAGCACACTCGGTTTTGCAATGGATCATGAACTAAGTATTGACTTAATTCTGCATTGTTTGCCCAAAAGTTATTCACAATTTGTGATGAACTATCGGATGAACAAGCTGGAGACTACCATTCCTGAGTTGCTCAACCTGCTGAAGACTATAGAGCCTTCTGTGAAGCAGGATCAGAAGACGGTACTGTTAGTTGGTTCCTCAAAGAAAGGTTCTAAGAGGAAGGCCAAAGAACAGAATAAGGGAAAGAAGAAAAAGGCCAAAAAGACTGAAAAGACCCAAAAGGCACTTGCCATCACTGTGGCAAGGAGGGTCACTGGCGAAGAAACTGCAAGGTTTATCTTGAGTCCTTGAAGAAGAAGGCATCCGATGCCCCATCCTCTTCAGGTATCTTCGTTATTGAATGTCACTCTATTTCCTCAACCACCTGGGTACTTGATACTGGGTGTAGCTCACATATATGTAATGACATACAGGGGCTAAGGAATAGAAGAAGACTCGTCAAGGGAGAAGCGAATTTGCGAGTTGGAAATGGAGCAAAGATTGCTGCTGTTGCCATCGGAACATATTTGCTAAAGCTCCCTACTGGACTTGTCTTAGAATTGGATAATTGTTATTTTGTTCCTTCGTTAATAAAGAACATTGTATCTATTTCATGCTTGAATGAAAAGGGTTATCATTTAACTTTTAGTAACAATTGTTGTTACATAACTTTAAATGGTGTTCTTTATGGGACCGGAACTTTGTGCAATGGTATCTACACGTTAGATTTATCCGGTGACATTTTCAATATCGAAGTTAGCAACAAACGTGCTCGAATAGATAATCAAATAGACTCCTATACGTGGCATTGTCGTCTTGGCCATGTAAGTAAGAAACGCATGACCAAATTACACCGATGTGGAATTCTGGAATCATTTGAACCCGGTTCATTTGATACATGCGAATCATGCTTAAAAGGCAAGATGGCCAAATTACCCTTTTCCGGAAAAGGTAATCCAGTGGGAGAATTGCTTGGTCTAATACATACTGATGTATGTGGACCAATGTCAACTCTTGCACAAGGAGACTATAGCTACTTCATTACCTTTATCGATGATCACTCACGATTCGGGTATGTGTTGTAAAATACGGCAAATTCAAAACTAGAAAAAAAAAATAAATAAATTTTTTGGAAAATATATCGGAAGAATTAGAGTTTTCAGAGTGTAAATAATTTAACTCTAGAATTTTCGAGGTGGCATAAAATAAATGAGAGGGTTAAATGGTAAAATCCTTTGCCTAAGGTTAGAAGGCGAATTTGGGAAAAAGTTAGGGGCTTTTCTGCAAAAGACCTTTTTTTCCCCCTTTTTATTTCGGTTTTTCCGAGCCCTAGCCGCAGAAGCGCCGACGCCCGACCCGCTCCTCCTTCTTCCCCTCTCACGTGCGCGCCGCAGCACACCACCGACGACTTCCCCTTCTTCCATTCGTTCGCGTGCCCTAGCTCACTGGCGATCCCTTCTTCTTCTTCCGTTTGTTTGCAAGCCCTAATCGCAGGTGAACCCAATCCCGACCCTCTTCCTCAAGCGTGGATCGACCATCTGCCCCTGGAGTTGGGCGTCCTCATCATCTTCCTGATCTCCACAACCGAGCGCCGAAACTTCATCGGACCTGAACAAGGAGCATTCGGCGCAACCAAGATCTGTATAGGTATTTGGAATGACTTCCTTGTATTGAATCAAAGCTTTGATGACACTTCTTTTTGGAGGTAGAGGATAGGGATCTTTTGTTCGGTTGGTTTTGTGACCATGAAGCAGATATTGGATGCCGGGTAATTTTTGTAGTTCTTGGTTCCTTTGATTTTTCCTTGCCTTGTGGTAGTCTACCGTGAGCCAGTATTTGGGTAGTGTGATCTTGATCTACCATTTGTGAATGGTTTATAGTTCCTGATAGTGATCTCAGTTTGGGAATTTGATTATGATTTCTGTGGGTTTTTGCTGCTCGGATTTGGCTATGAAGGTTTGGATCTGTGCATTGGGTTGCCATGAGTTTTGTGTTTGGAATTAGTTTAGTTATTGGTTCTATGGATCTTGATCTGAGACTTCTATGGATTTGATCTTGGATAGGTTTAAGTTTGAGTTTTCCTGGATTATGAAACCTTGGAATCAGAATTGTTTTAGGTTGTTTAGTTTGATCCAAATGAATTGGAGATGATTTTTGCCATGAGCTTGGTTTGGTTGGTGAGTGGATTATGTGGTGGATCACAATTGAGATGACCATTGGGTTAAACCTAAACTTGAAACCTGACCCTAATCTAGAAAGGGATAATCATTTAATTAGATTAATTAAATGAAATACGAGGGTTAAGTTAATCCTAATACGTGTAGGAATTTGTTTAGCTACTTAATAATTATTGTGATAGCTAAAACTATGAACTTGATACAGGACGCTGATTGATTTCTGATTATTGGACGAAGGGTTCTTTTCTGATACAGCATCTCTCTTTGGAGGCGGGTACCCTTTGACTCATCTTTTAGATATTGTCATATTGCTATGCGTAGTTTGTTATATATAACAGTAAGATTGTATGCTATATCTGCCTTAGTATACCTGTATTTGATACATGTGTTTATCCTTGAGTTATCTCCCGTTTAGATTCATACAGTCTCATTTGATTCTTGTGATAATATGTGCATAGAAGTAGTAATATGTCTTTTTATCATTTGACATTTATGGATCACTAGCTACCCTGTCATTAAACTAGTAGGATATTTGTATCCCATAATATATGATTCAGACCTATACCTAACACCCGGAGGTGTTAGTCGAGGAACTTGGTGGGCGTATATGTGTTTGGGTCATGCACCAATCCTTACATTATTGCATGCTGACGATCATCGGCTCCTATGTAGTCTGAGCCCATCGTCAGTTACATGAGGATATGCACACACATCCACTCATGGGTAGTGGCTACCATAGGGTGTGTGCATTTGCCCTGTATTGCTCCGCACGGTCACTATTTGGAGGGTGGTTCCGGTGGGTGGTAGCAGCCAGGGATGCCTTCTCGTCCTGAGACACGAGAAGATGAAGCTAGACACTCCCCACTGCTTGGGGTAGGAGACAGACCTCCGCCAGCATCCTGTCCACTCGGATCACTCAGGAGCAATGATAGCAGAGTGCGTACAGTTGTCATATCTCTACCCTTTCGGACGTTCATTTATGATAGGTGGACGATGATCTGATTGGTGTCAGGGGTTACACATATCATTGCACCATGTGCATATTTTGCATGTGCATTGTTTGCTGCATTTGATTTCTGCACTTGATTGACATGCATATATTGGATATCTTTTTATCTTGGATTATATGTTCTACTTGTTCCATAGGGATGTATTTCACCCTTTGCAGGCTAGATGGATTCGGGTATATACCTGTATTTAGTATCCTCAGTATACCTTGCCTATTATCCATATGAGACTGTATTAGTGTAGACCCTTATTGTTATTGTAACGCACTATGCATATCTGCTGGGTATCTGCTGAGTTATGGACTCACACCGTTGCCATATGTTTTATTTCAAGTTGAGATACTTGGAGTCGCCGGAAGAGCCCAGCAGCCAGTCCCTACCCATCGCGATCGTAGGATTTGTTTTGTACTTTGTAGTGCATTGTGCTATATTACTTTTAGCGATTTGTATATGTATATGTGTCGTGTGCCCTAAGGGTTTTTGTGTATTGGTTGTTTCGTTCGTAAGTCGGACCGGTCCACAGTCAGGTATGGTTCATTATGTTTTATTGTTATGATTTTTCTTATTTTTATATTGTTTTATATATTTTGAGCCTGAGGCCCATTTAAACTGCGTAGTTGTGTCATATATGTTGTATGTATGTGTAAATTGTCCGCCGGACAGGGGAGGTGCTGTCCGATTTTCTATTGGATCAGCGACTCCTAGGTCTCGGGGCGTGACAATTTATTTTGGTATCAGAGCTCAGGTTGTCGGATACCTTGAGGACTTGTGGATTTTCGTTGTCTATCTGTTACCAATTTATTTTGGTATCAGAACGTAGGTTTGCGATGCCTACTTGTTTTACGAGTCTTTCCGAATTTGTTCGGAGTAGTTTTATCGATGTGGTTGTTTGGGACTTAGCGCGATGGGACTTCTTCTAGCGACAGGTATTTTCTTCTGATCTCTTGTATCCCTTATCTTAGTTAGGATGGGTAGAAATTCTCTTGTATTATTGGATCTTGCTACCATTCCTGTATATTTAGGTATAGTTAGAAATTCTTTCATATCCTTGGATCAGGTTGTAATTCCTGTATATTTATGTATAGTTAGAAATTCTCTTATGTTATGAGATCATGTTACTATTCCTGTATTTAGGTATGGTTAGGAATTCTCCTATGCCATTGGATCATGTTATTATTCCTGTATATGTAGGTACGGTTAGTAATTCTCTCATGTTACTGGATTATGTTAGCATTCCTATATATTTAGGTATGATTTAGAAATTTTCTCATGATTTTGGATAATGTTATTATTCTTGTACCCGTCTGGTAACTTAGTTAGATCTTATGACTTAAAGAATCAGTTCGTAGTAATCATGGTCAGGATCGATTATGAAGGAAATTTGTTGGCTTGTTACGGACTTGTCTAAATGTGAAAAATATTAATTCTTGTGTAATACCGACATACGGGTTAGAAGATAAGGGTCAAACCTATCAACAGGATATTTGAGGTTAAGGACTTTGGATTTTTCTTGCACTTTACTATTCATAGTACTAGTACTATCTACTATTAGCTACGTGAGGACTAGGTTGCCTACTGTAATTGACTCGATTAGTATTGGATCAATACACTTTAGCTCATGGAGCTGCAAGTTTTCTTTGTGTTGCGTAGTTCTGGACAGATAAGCTAGATGTCATGTCTTGAGTACATGATCTACATTGATGCAATAGGGTAGCATTAGCTACATATTATTATGATTAGTAGAGGATTGATACATTCTGTTCCTTGGGGACTTTGACCATGGATCATTTGTACTTTGTTGTTGACTTAGAAAGTACATGTTGATGGGTGAGTTGAGCTAATACGCAAAAGTGTGGAGTTAGTTGCTTGACACATATGGGTTTCTGTTTGTACTTGGTCTTAATAACCAAGAAGGTACCTACGGACTTGTGATTTGCGTGAAGGCAAATCCCTTACACAACTAGGTCACCTCTGGTTTGATGATATCGAGGACGACCTGTGGGGAAATAAAGGAATTATTTCATGAATATGTTGAGATACTCTTAAGTGATAGCATGTCTCTATCTCCTTGTTATGGAGTAGGACCTTAGAGGGTTTTGACCATGGAGTGGAGGAATTGGATTGTATTGGATTACGAGTCGACGGTCGGAATGACTTGCTATTTGCTACGCTATTCTATGAAGGATTTTGACTCATAGATTAGGTGTATATGGTTGGATAATCTTGATGATACTGCGGGATGTACGACCCGCTAGGGCGGAGGATTTGAAGTTAGCTATATCCTTACCTTCAGTTGAGATATTGGACATTAAGCAGGAGGTTAAAGATGTCTACTGGTTTTCGGTTATTATACCCCTATCGTGGACCTATTAGTTCACGGGATGATAAGGTTGATATCACCATGGACTTTCTCGTTGGTGTTGAGAGGTGGATTGAGATTGACGAACTTCTATTATATGTTGTACTTTGAGGATTCTATTATTGGACATGGATCTATCGGATTTATAGCTTTTTGATGGATCATCGGGTGGATAAATGATCTTTCGGTGGTCAATTATTTGGGAAGTCTGTTATTGATAGCAGCATATGGTAAGACATATTAGCACAATTTTAAATTATATGTTATCTTTTGACGGCCTATTGGAGGATATATATATACAGATATATGACTTGTGATACTTGGGAGGATGTTATTGACTTGGGGATACCTGGGTGATACTCATGGATTTCATGTTTTATATTTGAGCATCGAAGTATAGGTAGAGCGCCAGTGATCATAGGATTGAGTGCCCTGGATAGTTGTGATGATTGAATGGTTGTTCGGGTGTATTTGATTATTGGATGATAATCTCTGGGTCGATAATTCCAGTTGTTCTGTAGCAGTGTAACCTTAGGGTATCGGACGGAGTAATTACTCATGATGAGTACAGACATGTTTAGCTGCTATTGTGTGCCGTATGAGGAATGGTGAAATTTGGGGACCAAATTTTTATTAGAGGGGGAGAATGTAAAATACGACAAATTCAAAACTAGAAAAAAAAATAAATAAATTTTTTTGGAAAATATATCGGAAGAATTAGAGTTTTCGAGTGTAAATAATTTAACTCTAGAAATTTTCGAGGTGGCTTAAAATAAATGAGAGGGTTAAATGGTAAAATCCTTTGCCCTAAGGTTAGAAGGCGAATTTGGGAAAAAGTTAGGGGCTTTTCTGCAAAAGACCTTTTTTCCCCCTTTTTATTTCGGTTTTTCCCGAGCCCTAGCCGCAGAAGCGCCGACGCCCGACCCGCTCCTCCTTCTTCCCCTCTCACGTGCGCAGCCGCAGCCACACCCGACGACTTCCCCTTCTTCCATTCGTTCGCGTGCCCTAGCTCACTGGCGATCCCTTCTTCTTCTTCCGTTTGTTTGCAAGCCCTAATCGCAGGTGAACCCAATCCACGACCCTCTTCCTCAAGCGTGGATCGACCATCTGCCCCTGGAGTTGGGCGTCCTCATCATCTTCTTGATCTCCACAACCGAGCGCCGAAACTTCATCGGACCTGAACAAGGAGCATTCGGCGCAACCAAGATCTGTAGAGGTATTTGGAATGACTTCCTTGTATTGAATCAAAGCTTTGTTGACACTTCTTTTTGGAGGTAGAGGAGTAGGGATCATTTGTTCGGTTGGTTTTGTGACCTTGAAGCAGATATTGGATGCTGGGTAATTTTTGTAGTTCTTGGTTCCTTTGATTTTTCCTTGCCTTGTGGTAGTCTACCGTGAGCCAGTATTTGGGTAGTGTGATCTTGATCTACCATTTGTGAATGGTTTATAGTTCCTGATAGTGATCTCAGTTTGGGAATTTGATGATGTTCTGTGGGTTTTTGCTGCTCGGATTTGGCTATTAAGGTTTGGATCTGTGCATTGGGTTGCCATGAGTTTTGTGTTTGGAATTAGTTTAGTGATTGGTTCTATGGATCTTGATCTGAGACTTCTATGGATTTGATCTTGGATAGGTTTAAGTTTGAGTTTTCCTGGATCTGTGAAACCTTGGAATCAGAATTGTTTTAGGTTGTTTAGTTTGATCCAAATGAATTGGAGATGATTTTTGCCATGAGCTTGGTTTGGTTGGTGAGTGGATTAGGTGGTGGATCACAATTGAGATGACCATTGGGTTAAACCTAAACTTGAAACCTGACCCTAATCTAGAAAGGGATAATCATTTAATTAGATTAATTAAATGAAATACGAGGGTTAAGTTAATCCTAATACGATGTAGGAATTTGTTTAGCTACTTAATAATTATTGTGATAGCTAAAACTATGAACTTGATACAGGACGCTGATTGATTTCTGATTATTGGACGAAGGGTTCTTTTCTGATACAAGCATCTCTCTTTGGAGGCGGGTACCCTTTGACTCATCTTTTAGATATTGTCATATTGCTATGCGTAGTTTGTTATATATAACAGTAAGATTGTATGCTATATCTGCCTTAGTATACCTGTATTTGATACATGCTGTTTATCCTTGAGATTATCTCCCGTTTAGATTCATACAGTCTCATTTGATATCTTGTATATATATGTGCATAGAAGTAGTAATATGTCTTTTTATCATTTGACATTTATGGATCACTAGCTACCCTGTCATTATAACTAGTAGGATATTTGTATCCCATAATATATGATTCAGACCTATACCTAACACCCGGAGGTGTTAGTCGAGGAACTTGGTGGGCGTATATGTGTTTGGGTCATGCACAATCCTTACATTATTGCATGCTGACGATCATCGGCTCCTATGTAGTCTGAGCCCATCGTCAGTTACATGAGGATATGCACACACATCCACTCATGGGTAGTGGCTACCATAGGGTGTGTGCATTTGCCCTGTATTGCTCCGCACGGTCACTATTTGGAGGGTGGTTCCGGTGCGTGGTAGCAGCCAGGGATGCCTTCTCGTCCTGAGACACGAGAAGATGAAAGCTAGACACTCCCCTACTGCTTGGGGTAGGAGACAGACCTCCGCCAGCATCCTGTCCACTCGATCACTCAGGAGCAATGATAGCAGAGTGCGTACAGTTGTCATATCTCTACCCTTTCGGACGTTCATTTATGATAGGTGGACGATGATCTGATTGGTGTCAGGGGTTACACATATCATTGCACCATGTGCATATTTTGCATTGTGCATTGTTTGCTGCATTTGATTTCTGCACTTGATTGACATGCATATATTGGATATCTGTTTATCTTGGATTATATGTTCTACTTGTTCCATAGGGATGTATTTCACCCTTTGCAGGCTAGATGGATTCGGGTATATACCTGTATTTAGTATCCTCAGTATACCCTTGCCTATTATCCATATGAGACTGTATTAGTGTAGACCCTTATTGTTATTGTAACGCACTATGCATATCTGCTGGGTATCTGCTGAGTTATGGACTCACACCGTTGCCATATGTTTTTATTTCAAGTTGAGATACTTGGAGTCGCCGGAAGAGCCCAGCAGCCAGTCCCTACCCATCGCGATCGTAGGATTTTGTTTTGTACTTTGTAGTGCATTGTGCTATATTACTTTTAGCGATTTGTATATGTCATATGTGTCGTGTGCCCTAAGGGGTTTTTGTGTATTGGTTGTTTCGTCGTAAGTCGGACCGGTCCACAGTCAGGTATGATTCATTATGTTTTATTGTTATGATTTTTCTTATTTTTATATTGTGTTTATATATTTTGAGGCCTGAGGCCCATTTAAACTGCGTAGTTGTGTCATATATGTTGTATGTATGTGTAAATTGTCCGCCGGACAGGGGAGGTGCTGTCCGATTTTCTATTGGATCAGCGACTCCTAGGTCTCGGGGCGTGACATGTGTTCTTAATGAAACACAAATCTGAAGCTTTTGAGAAATTCAAAGAGTTCAGAAATGAAGTAGAGAAACAGCTTGGCAAAAGTATTAAGATACTTCGATCCGATCGGGGTGGTGAATACTTAAGTCAAGAGTTTCAAGATTATCTTAGGGACAATGGGATATTGTCTCAATGGACTCCGCCGTATACACTACAGCATAATGGTGTATCTGAGAGGCGTAACCGAACCTTGATGGACATGGTTAAATCTATGATGAATCATGCAACTCTTCCAAAATCCTTTTGGGGCTATGCGCTTAAGACAGCTGTTTACTTGCTAAACAGAGTCCCGATCAAGGTAGTCTCTACTACTCCATATGAGACGTGGAATAGTAAGAAACCTCACTTAACTCACCTTAATATATGGGATTGTCCTGCTTATGTGAAGCGGACTCTATCATACAAATTGGATGCTAAGTTTGATAAATGTCTATTTATTGGATACCCTAAGGAAACAAAGGGTTACCAATTCTATCATCCCTTGGAACAAAAGGTGTTTGTTTCAAGACATGCTGTATTTCTGGAAAAAGAATTTTTTTACAAGAAAACAGTAGGAGTAGTATTGAACTTGAAGAAGTTCAAGAAACTCCAATAGACATTACAGAGACACCTAGTCTAGACCCACAACCAATAACTCATAATGATGAGCTATCGGTTGAACCTAAAATAACACCACTTCTTCGTAGATCTGATAGGACACGCAATATTCCAGAGAGATACGGATTTCTCGTAAGTGAATCGAACGACAAACCTATCAGTTATGATGATGTTCTGAAAAGTTCAGAAAGGGACAAATGGCTTGAGGCCATGAAGTCGGAAATGGATTCCATGTACGAAAATCAAGTATGAGACTTGGTTAACCCACCTGAAGGGATTAAGCCCATAGGGTGCAAGTGGGTTTTCAAGAAGAAAACCGACATGGAAGGTAATGTTGTTACCTTTAAGGCTAGACTAGTGGCAAAAGGATATCGTCAGAAACAAGGAATTGATTATGACGAAACCTATTCGCCAGTAGCTATGCTTAAATCCATTCGGATGCTCCTGGCCATAGCAGCTCATTATGATTATGAGATATGACAAATGGATGTGAAAACAGCTTTCCTTAATGGAAACCTGCTTGAGGATGTATACATGATACAACCTGAAGGTCTCACATCGGTTGACAAAACCAAAATATGCAAGTTTCGGCGATCCATATATGGACTGAAGCAAGCATCCAGGAGCTGGAACATCCGTTTTGATGAGACAATCAAAGAGTTTGATTTCTCACAAAATCCTGACGAACCTTGTGTGTACAAGAAGGTTAGTGGGAGTGCAGTCGTATTCCTAGTATTATATGTCGATGACATATTACTTATAGGAAATGATATATCATTCTTACAGTCGGTTAAAATTTGGTTGTCCAAAACTTTCTCCATGAAAGACCTGGGAGAAGCAACCTATATCCTTGGGATTAGAATCTATAGAGATAGATCAAAACGGTTGCTTGATCTTTTGCAATCTACATATATAGATCGAGTGCTAAAAAGGTTTAGCATGTCGGAATCTAAGAAAGATTACCTTCCCATCAGGCATGAGATCAACCTTTCAAAGTCTATGTGTCCGCGCACAGAAGACGAGAGGATTTGCATGAATAAGATTCCTTATGCATCCGCGATAGGATCTATCATGTATGCTATGTTATGTACTAGGCCCAATGTATCGTATGCTCTGAGCGTCACAAGCAGATACCAGTCTGATCCTGGAATGGATTATTGGGCGGCTGTCAAGACAATCCTTAAGTACTTAAGAAGAACTAAGGATGTGTTCCTAATATATGGAGAAGGAGATATGATAATACGTGGGTATACAGATGCCAGTTTCCAGACAGATAAGGATGACTCCAAATCTCAGTCCGGATACGTATTTATTTTGAATGGAGGCGCAATAAGTTGGAAGAGTTCCAAACAAGACACCGTAGCGGATTCTACCACGGAAGCGGAATATATTGCAGCTTCGGAAGCAGCAAAGGAAGCAGTCTGGATCAAGAAGTTTGTCTTAGAACTTGGTGTGGTTCCAACCATTGATGAAGCAGTGCCGGTTTACTACGACAACAATGGAGCTATTGCACAAGCCAAGGAACCAAGGTCTCATCAGCGATCCAAACATGTGCTTCGCCGCTATCATCTAATCAGAGAGATTATAAGTAGGAATGATATACAAATTGAGAAAATTCCCACTGAAAGGAATTTAGCGGATCCTTTAACTAAGGCCTTGCCTCAAAGCAAGTTTGAGGGTCATGTTAGAGCCTGTGGTATTGGATACCGTAGCGATTGGCATTAGGCCAAGTGGGAGTTTGTTAGTATTGTGAGAGAAGTGTCCTAAGGCAATCGCCTTATGAATGTAATCATTTATTTTAATAAATGAATATTCACTATTTGAGTATACATGTTTGTGTATTTGATTGAGATCTTAAACTCATTTACTGAATGTCCGCAATACAATTCACAGCATGAGAGAATTTGTGATTAATTCACAACTAGTGATTATCTCTACATGTGCAATTGTGAAGTATTGAAATTGTCCCTAGTCGATGAATTGATAAATACGGACACTATCAATTCTGTTGAGACTAGCATGGATTATTCTCTAATCTGCTGATTCTCACTGGCTGGAGACATTGGGATGTCTGGAGATAAACATGAATGCTAGTTAAGGGAACTAGTTCATTGGAGTGACTGGCTGTAAAACTTCATATGGTAATCTACATATAGATATGTCAATAAAGTTCTTACTGCAGCTTAAGTGCGATGTTCCTTTGACTTGCGGTATTCAAGTCATCTTGGTCATGGAGACTTATACTTTGACATCTTAAGCAAGCATCTCTAAGGAGGTGTGGACCCAGGATGGTTGGGTATAAGCCGAAGTGCCCGAAGATGTTTGAACAGCCTACAAAGGATTCACCACTCTTTGCGAGGAGATGTATACCCAAGGCCTATCGTCGGATTGTTACTTGAAGCCTCTGGCCAGAGCATCACATGTTTAGAGTATGAATCTCTCAGAAACATGAGAGTAACTAGAATCCGTAGGATGACAAAAACATTGCTTGGGCTAGGTGTGACGTAGTCAGCCTAGTGGGGACTGACACACACATAGACTGTGTCCTGAACCAAGTGGGTATAAGATGGTGAAGGGAATGAGACACGATTCATTATAGCTGCTGAAGGATTTCAAAATAATTTCTGAGGTCAACCGTTGATCTTTCGATTAATTGGGGATCATGATGTACTACTAGGTGCCACTCATGATCGTTCTATAATTGGTTAATTATAGACGACCAACATAAATCGAAAGCCTATTTAGTCACACGCACTACGAGTAATCTAAGGGATTTAAAATGAGTTGAAAATTGGATTTTCCGATCAAGAGAGATAATTCGAATCTGAATTTTTCAGAGACGCATCGGAAGCATAAAATGGCTAAGTCTTTTGAAGACTTATTGGACGAATTAAATGAGTTTAATTCGTATGGTATAGGCTTGGGGTTGGCCGGCCAAAGAGGGTCCCCTCCCTCTTTGTTTGGCCGGCTACATTAAAAGGGGAGAACCAAATTGTTTGGTTCAAATTATAAAATAAACCGAGCGTGGTTTGTTTTATAAAATTATGGATAATATATATAAATTTTTATAAACCGAAGTTTGGTTTATTATTTTCATGAAAATTAAAATAAACTTTGAATAGTTTATTTTATTTTATAAAATCAATTATGAATTGATTTTTCCATGATAAGAAAAATTTATATAATAAATTTCTTGTGAAAATTTATTCCATAATAAAAAGGGAGACATGGTTGTTTTTATTATAAATTAAATTATGATAAAAACTTGGCATGATGGAATAATTCATAGAAAAATTTATATGATAAATTTCTTATGAAAATTTATTCCATAAAAAGGAGACTTGGCGATTGAGAGGCTACTATATAAAGGAACCAAGGCAAGGCTTGGAGATTAATCTAAGAGATCTAGAAATAAGCCCTCTCTCTCTCTCCTTCTCTCCCTCTCCCTCCTCTAGTGCCGCCGGCCCTAAAAGGAGGACCCCTTTGTTGCCGTGAGCTTCATCCACCAAGCAGCTGTCGAAGAAGAAGAAGAAGCGGGCGCAACTCCTTCCTTCCTCCCGGAATCTTGATTCCGTTCTTCGTTTGGTGGTTAGTCTTCCCATCTCTCTCTTGGTATTCTTGTCGTGCCTTTGGAGAATCTAGTAGTTCTTGTCGGCACAAAACTCGTGGCTTTGCGAAGTCATCCCGAAGAAAACTCGGCGTGGACGCGAATAGAGGCGGAGCTTCGAAGGGACGCTTACGGTTGGATCTCATCCCTTCCTTCGAGTTACGCGAGGTATTAAGTAAATTAGTTTACTTTCTGCAAAATTTTAATATATGATCATGTCTATACAATATAAGGTTGCATGCTTAGATGTGTGGTTAAATAATTTGCGAAATTATTTATGCTAAATCTTCCGTTGTACGTAATAAATTTTAAAATTACGAACCCGCATCCATGTCAACATGCACCCGGTCCCAACACAATGATTGCACCATTGTAACCACAAGATGTGTCTTTAGGAACAAGCTAGATGACCAAGGTAAAATCACTAGGAACAAAGCTAGATTGGTAGCTAGGGGGTTTAACCAAGTTGAGGGATTAGATTATGATGAGACTTATGCCCCCGTAGCTAGATTAGAATCTATTAGAATCCTACTAGCCTATGCCGCTCACATGGGTTTCACGCTTCACCAAATGGATGTGAAGTCAACATTCATTAATGGGATCATTAAGGAAGAGGTCTATGTAGAACAACCCCCCGGGTTTGAGGACCCTAATTATCCAAGACATGTTTACAAATTAAGAAAAGCCTTATATGGATTGAAACAAGCTCCCCGAGCTTGGTATGAAAGGCTTTTTTCATTTCTAGTGTCTAAGGGGTTTAGGAGAGGAACAATTGACCCTACTTTGTTCATAAAATCTAAGGACAAGGACATATTTGTTGCCCAAGTCTATGTAGACGATATCATTTTTGGGTCAACAAATAATGACTTCTTACAAGAATTCATCAAGTGTATGGAAGATGAATTTGAGATGAGTCTTGTAAGAGAGCTAACCTTCTTTTTAGGCCTTCAAGTTAAGCAAACTAATGAAGGAACACATGTCTTTCAAACTAAGTATGCTAAGGAAATGTTAAAGAAATTTGGCTTAGAAAATGCTAAGGTAGCATCTACACTCATAGGAACCAATGTGAAAATGGATAGTGACCTTGAAGGTAAAATGGTTGACTCTAAGAAATATAGGAGCATGATTGGTAGCCTACTATACCTAACCGCTAGTAGACCCGATATACTTTTTGTGGTAGGTATGTGTGCAAGGTACCAATCTTGTGCCAAAGAGTCCCATTTGGTTGTAGTCAAGAGGATCCTAAGGTATGTCAAAGGTACCCTCAATGTAGGACTTTGGTATCCAAGAACCCCTAGTGTCGATCTTATTGGATACACCGACTCGGACTATGCGCGTTGTAAGCTAGATAGGAAGAGTACTAGTGGAGGGTGTTAATTCCTTGGGTCTTCCTTAGTTAGTTGGAGTAGTAGGAAATAACTATGCGTTGCCCTATCAACAACGGACGCGGAATATGTGGCAATGGGTGGGTGTGTTTTCCAACTCCTTTGGATCATGCACACCTTAGACGATTATGAGTTACATTATACCAAGGTCAAAGTCTTGTGTGATAATGTAAGTATAATCAACTTGACCAAAAATCCGGTTCACCACTCTAGGACAAAACACATTGAAGTGAAACATCACTTCATTAGAGACCATGTGGCAAGGGGAGACATAGAACTACACTATGTTGAATCAAAGTCGAATTTAGCCGACATCTTTACCAAGCCTCTTCCCGAATCGGAGTTTACATCTTTAAGAAGACGCCTTTGAATGTGTTTTGTGGAAGTGTAGGATGAACTTTGAGATATTAGATTTGAAAAAGGGTGCTCGATCCATTAGGGTGATACATTTGGCTCACTTATGTTTGTGGCACATTGTTGAACTATTAGAAGTATCAACATATGAAAACTAGACCAACTATGGAGAAGACAAGTGTTTAATCAATGGACACTTTGCCCAAAGATCATAGTTGTACATTTTAAACTTTTGAAAACCATTTTATGCTTTATATAATTTGCCATGCTTTTGAAAATTATATGATTGCAAAATTAGATTGTAAGTTTGGTACAAAACTTAGTGGTTTTCAAAGATTTTGGATTTTTATCAAAAGTCATGCATGTTTGAAATTTTATATGGACTAATATTTTTCCTTGATAGAGTTTATCATTTCAAACATGTATGCAAGTTTTTAGAATTTTTGGAATTTTCTGGAGGTTTCTGAATTTCGGCACAGAAGCTGAAATTTGCCACTGACAGAGTATCAGTCGACTGCCCCATTGGCAGTCGACTGGCACGACTGGTTTCATCTTCTGTGGGAATTTTCAGAAATCCAATTTTCTCTCATTTGATGCCATAGGATTGGGTTGCTTGAGGCAATCCTTTTGATGATGTCAAAGGGGGAGAATGGGTAGTTTAAGTTAGAATTTTATCTTGGAATGGATGGTTTAAGGTTTTCTTTCTCACATAGACCTTGAATGATTAAAAATGGGAAGAAGACATGGATTAAGGGGGAGGTTACCTCTTAGGTCTTGATATGTCTTATATTTTTAATGTTGTGGATTATGATTAGAATTGAAAATGGGAGAAGACATAGATTAAGGGGGAGGTTACCTCTTAGGGTTACTATGTCTTATGCTGTTTTCAATTGCTATCTTTTGACTATTGTTATTGTTGGTTGTTATTTATCTCTAAACTTAAACATATTGCCACACATCAAAAAGGGGGAGATTGTTGAGGCAATCGACCCTTAAATGATTGGAAGATCATGGTTTTGATGTGTGTGGGTGAATATGTTCAAGGTTAGAGTGTTATGTTGTATTTGATGTGTGTGATTGAGTTTGCAGAACTTGGAGAATCACACATGGTGGACATATCTGAGGGACGAGAGCCGAGGGAGGAGGATTCCAAGGGCAAGCCAGGAAGTGGACTTCAAGGGCACATATGAAGGGTGGCATGGAGGCAAGCCAAGGGAGGCTTGTGTGCGCATCCGAGGGACGAGAGCCAGAGGAAGATGACTTCAAGGGGCGAGCCAAGGAGTGAACCTGAAGGCATATGAGAAGGACTATGTGAAGACTGGCTGGGAGTGAGTGGGCAGTCGACTGGCCAGAGGGCAGTCAACTTCCAAAACTCACAGAAGGTTTTCAGCCTTCTACCAGTCGACTGGCCCCGAGGCAGTCGACTGGTATACCCCGAAAACTAGCCGTTGGCTAGCAATTAATGCTAGGCCAGTTGACTTCCCCAGGGGCAGTCGACTGGTGCGGGGCTGGACAGACTGCGAGTTTGTCCTGTTCTCCTATAAAAGGAGGACCTTTTTGCACGTGAGTGGTACAGTTCCGTACGACAACGAAGTGCTGCTCGTTTGAAAAGTGTTCTCTACTTCCTCTCTCTTATTTTACTACATTCTGTAAAGAGGAAGATCACCACTATAAAGGTTTCTCCACCTGAAGGAGATTTTTGATAGTGGAAGTGGTGTACGGCGTGGATCCTTGGATTAGTCACCCATCTGGGTGGATACCAAGTAAATGTTTGGTTGTTAGCATTGTTCATATTTTCTTTGCATATTATTGTTTCCGCTGTGCTAACGACTTTGTAGAGAAACGACCAAAAAAGTGCTATTCACCCCCCCCTCTAGCATGCCAAGCGATCCATCAGTCTCTACTTATGTCCTTAGTCATCGCTCAGCTAAGTTGCTCAATCCCTCGGACCAAGACTTCGTGCCCAAACCCTAGGTCCAGGACGTAGTTGCCCAACCCTCGGCCAGGACTTAGTGCCCAATTCCATGAGCCAGGACTTAGTGCCTAGGTTAACTAGGGCTTTTCTTCACTTTGTTACTCCTCTCTTGACTCACCCTTCCCTTGTTCAATGTATCACTGACTTAAGCATATTGTCAAACATTGAAACACTTAGAGGAGGACATCACTGATGCATCTTGCACCAACAATCTCCCCTTTTTGATGTTTGACAATATCTTAAGTTCGATTGGTTGAAAGGGCTAAATTATGATCCTTGAAAAACTGATCTAAGTTTTGAAAATAAGTTTTGATCTTTTGGGAGAAAAAGAATTCTTTTGGAAGAGAACGAAAAAACTTCTAACTTAAGCTTACTTTCCCCCTTTTTGAAAAACATTTTGATTTTCATTTTTGATCCTTCTGGAAGACAACAAAAAATTTTCTAACTTAAGCTCACTCTCCCCCTTTGTCATACATCAAAAATGACAAAAACAGCCTTGCACCAACAATGAAACAAGACTTTACTTATGTTTCAACAAGAAAAATTCCGCTTTGAAAAAGTATTGTGCAATTTGAAAAAAAATATTTGCCATTGTAGGAAAATATTTGGAACTTTTGAAAAATTCTTGCCTTAGAAACACTTTCATTTAGAAAAGATTTTTCAAAAGATTGCAAACAAATACCTTGAAAAATGTTGTGAAAATAATCTTGAAAGATATTTTACACTTAACACATTTTCACTTTGAAAAACAAAAAAAAATGTTCTTTGAAACATGTTAGTATTTAAAGGATATCTGTACTTTGAAAAATATTTTGATCATTTAAAAAAATGTAAGTACTTTTGGGACATATTGAGCTTTTTGAAAACAATGCAAGTATTTTTTGAACAATATTGAGTTTTTGACAACAATGCAAGTATTTTTTGAACAATATTGAGTTTTTGACAACAATGCAAGTATTTTTGAAAGATATTATGTATTTTTGAAAAATAAGATATTATGCACCTTTTGAGAAAATATAAGTACTCTTTGAAAAATATCATGCATTTTTGAAGAATATTTGAAAACATAATATTTTAGTTGATTTGGTTTCCTTTCTAGTCTGACACAATCCTAGGAAACCTTGTTAACTACAAGGACATTTCCTTATGTGTCCTGGAAATTCTCCAAACTTAAGTAAATATTATTTTCCAAAGGAATTTTATAAACAATTTTTTTTTGAAAGTGATAGTATCATATTTTCATAAAGTAAAAAAGGACAGTATTAAAAAATTTCTTATGTTTTCAAAAGGATTTAAAAATATAGTGCATGAAAATATATTATTTTGAAATGTTCAATAATTCTCTTTTAATTTGACCTCCCCCTAAACTTGACCCAGTTATAGGAAGTTTGTTGACCACAAGTACTCTTCCTCCAAGTCTTTAGAGTTTCGTTTTAGACCAAAAGAATTATCTAATAATTTCAAAAATTATTGCCAAGAATTTTGAAAAATACTTGTTAGAGAATTTTCTTTTGACTTAGACTCTTCCTAAATTTGACACATCCTAGGAGTCCTTGTAGATCATGAAGAAGCGTTCCTCTGTGTCTTTAGGGTTTATCTAAATCAAAAGAATAGTTTTGACTGACATTTTGAGTATGGTAATTTCCAACAAGATAATTTTTAAAGCATAAGCTTTTTCGAAAACATACGTGATAGTGATTTAAAACACTGTTTTCGAAAAACTAATTTTCGAAAGATTAAAAAACTTAAAAAAACTCCCCTGACACCAACATCGTTTGACTCTATCTAACTGCCTTAAGGGACTTTAGTGTTGACCTAAGAGACTTGTGTCTAATTGTGTAGGTCAAACATTTTTGAAAAGATATACTTTTGAAAACGTATAATACGTATAAACAATCAAACAATCATGAAATTCATAAAAACATTATTATGTTAAAGAACTATTTTGAAAATATATTTTTAGAAAAATATTCTAAGAGTTTTGGAAAATAATTTTGAAAAATAATTTTCAATTTATTAGTCCTTAACATCTCACTCATTTTAGATATCTCAGTACAAGCAAGCATGGTTGCCTTATGGGTGTATTGTGAGATGCTTGAATCTTTTTTCTTAATTTATTATTAAATCTAAGATTTAATCAAAACTTGTGTTAAATTCAAATTTATCAAATAGTAAAGTGAATTGATTTTCGGTAATCGGCTTCCAGGTCTTGGCGAGGCACAGAGGCCTTCTTTGGTCGTAGCCTTATTGGAGCAACAACCCTTTCCTTGACAAAGCCTTTTATCGAAAATTCATTTTCAAATTACTTCTTGAAAAATTTTGGTCTAACTAGTTTAAGTTTTGGATCGGTAGCTTCGGCTAGTTCCACCAGACTAAACAGACCAAGTAGTATATACTTGACCTTATTAGAAGGGCTTCCCTAACTACTATCATCTCACCCCCACCTGATACTAGGTTGTTCAAGTTTCAACTAGTCTTTTTCCTATGCCCGTTCTAATCATGCTTAAACTTAAATATGAATAACATGACATATATTGGGAAAAAAAAGCAAATGCATGACATGACAGTTATGCATGAGTCAAATAATTCAAATTATTTTACTTATGTTTCTAATAATGTATCAAATTTCCGATTTGATACATGTCGTGTGAACCCACGAATATGTCAACCCACTTTGACATATTTAATATTATTAATTTAATTGTTACAGTTTGGGTAAGATTTTATTTAATTTGAGTTTAAGTTATTTAAGAGTTAATTGAAGTTAAGTTAATTAACAATTAATAGAAGTTGAATTAATTAAAGATTAATTGAAGTTGAATTAATTAAAGATTAATTAAGTTAATTAAAAAAAGATTAATTAAGAATTAATTCAATTAACGTTAATTGAAGTTGATTAATTAACGAATAATTGAAGTTAATTAATTAAAGATTATTTGAAGTTGATTAATTAAAGATTAATTGAAGTTGATTAATTAAAGATTAATTAAAATTAAATTAATTAAAGTTAAATTAATTAAAGATTAATTTAAATTAAATTAAGGATTACTTAAATTAATTACGAATTAATTAACATTAACTTAATTAAGGATTATTTAGAGTTAGAATAATTAAAAATTAAGGTTCAAAAATTAATTAAAGTTAAAGATTAATTAAGGATGAAATAATTAAAAGAATTAAGGTTTTTAAGATTTAACTTGATTTATGTTTCAAAATTTCTGGGTTGATTAAAAGTTGTGGGTGTAATTTCATCATTTTCATTATTTCGAAAATATCTGATTCATTCACTATTTCTGCTTTATCTAATTTTTCGAGTTTTTCTAACAATTTTGATTTGTTTGAATCTTTATGATTTTTATTAACTATAGCCTTGATCTCAGACAATTCAATTTCCTCCTCATCCTTATCATTAAAATCACATCCTTCAATATCTTTATAGTAGGTGGAGTAATTTGGGTCACTAGTTAATGTTTTGTAATAATTTTTAGAATTATCCAAGACAATAATTAGATTATTATCTAAAAAAATTTCATCTCCAATATCCTTAGTAAAATTATTTTTATCCTCAGAAAATTCTTCAGAAAAAATTTCAATATTATCCTCAAGATTTTTTGAAAATTTTCAATATTATCCTCAAGATTTTCAGAAATAATATCTAGATTATCACCAAGATTTTTAGAAATAATGTTTAGATTATCACTAAGACTTTTAGAAATAATTTCTAGATTATCACCAAGACTTTCAGAGTTAACTTCAGGATTATCATTAACATTTTCAAATTTAATTTCAGAGTTATCAGTAAAATTTTCAAATTTAATCTCAGAGTTATCAGTAACATTTTCAAATTTAATTTCAGAGTTATCAGTAAAATTTTCAAATTTAATTTCAGAGTTAATTTTATCAGAATTAATTTTAGAAATTGTTGAATTAATATTAAAGATTAAACAGTTAATTTCTAATACATTAGCAATATCTACATTTTCTAATTGGGCAAGCAAAATATTAATTTGACTATGCAGTAAATTTAACTTTTCAGAAAAATTATCAAACTTATCATACGATTGTGCAGGAAATTGAAAATTTCTAGGAATGTAAATTTTGCGTACCTTTGCCGGACACTTATTTTTGTAGTGTTCGTACTTTTCGCATTTGAAGCACTGTATTAGACTTTTATCCCTCCGGACTCCGGGCGTTGGTGCCTCCTTTGCTTCCGGTGGTGTAGACCGAGTCTTACGATTAGGGCATTGATTTTTATAGTGCCCTCTCTCCCTGCACTTGAAGCATATTATATGGAATTTAAAAATTGCCATTTTAAAATAAAATATACCTGATTCAGCCTTGGGCTCCCCCTCAACTCCTGGCATCTTTGCTCCGTCGGCGGATAGTCTGGTGAAGAGCGATCTAGCTCTAATACCACTTGTTGGACTGATGCCATCGATAGAGGGGGGGAGGTGAATATCGACCGTAAAAACTTGTCGCGGAAATTCGTCTTTCGTAGACTTTCGTTCTAGACTCAGAGTTAGTGCAGCGGAAAATAGAAAGAACGAAAATAAAGACAACACAAAAATGCACACGGAATTTACTTGGTTCCCAACCCCCCAGGGTTTGTACATCCAAAGCCTAATCACGGGAACGCCTGCCCACTAATGGTCTCCTTTCCGGAATTTTCGGAAGCGGAGAAACCCGTCATACAGTGCAGAGATTTACAAACAAAAAGGATGTAACAAAATTAAGTACTGAATGTAAATCAAACCAAAAGAGTCAAAGACTCGACCGATTTGGAACTCTGAAGTGTCGCGCACGTCCTCCCGGAGCTTCCTTAGTCGCAGAGCCTCGTTGTTAGCGCGTTGTCGTCAGTCAGAAAGCTCAGAATGAATCTTGGAAGTTGTGTTTTGAGTTGAGGGGTCGAAGCTCCTTTTATAGCCTTCATTGGGGCGCCTGTGATCAATGGGGCGCCTCACAGGGCTTGGTCAAACTCCATCCTCGCGCCGAACTCGCAGCACTGGATAACCCTTTGAACCAGGGCACCCTGCATCATTGAGGCGCCTCATTGAACACAGGCGCCTGCTTCAATGAGGCGCCTGGGTCCATTAGGGCACCTCCTTCAATGGAGGCGCCCAAGAGCCCTTTTCCAGCCTTTGGTTGCCTACTTTGTCTTCAGTTTTAGGTACCTGCAAGATACATAAATACAAGCAAACACATATACAATCTTAGCATTAACGAAATGGTTCTGACTTCGGATTTCTGTGAAACCCTAGGTCGAACTGACGCCTAAGTTCCCACCCCCGGGAACGCGCCTTCAACCTACTCCTTCCAGGAGATGGTTGCCACCCAGTCTATTCGGGTGGACTTTTTCTTAGCCTTCGATACTCTCGGATCTCAAGACGTTCGAATCTCGACCCGTCTCTACTTATGTCCTTAGTTATCGCTCAGCTAAGTTGCTCAATCCCTCGGACCAAGACTTCGTGCCCAAACCCTTGGTCCAGGACTTAGGTGCCCAACCCTCGGCCAGGACTTAGTGCCCAATTCCATGAACCAAGACTTAGTGCCCAACCCTCGGTCAAGTCTTAGGCGCCCAACCCTCGGCCAGGGCTTAGTGCCCAATTCCACAAACCAGGACTTAGTGCCTAGGTTAACTAAGACTTTTCTTCACTTTGTTACTCCTCTCTTGACTCACCCTTCCCTTGTTGAATGTATCACTGAATTAACCATATTGTCAAACATTGAAACACTTAGAGGAGGACATCACTGATGTATCTTGCACCAACATAGACTGGAGAATGATATCGACCTGGGTTTCCCCATCGATCTCTGCTCCAAGGATATCCATCTCATTTAAATGAGCCATCATTTTAAGGACATGATCCCTCATGGGTGTCTCCTTAATCATGGTGGTCGTCATCAAGTTCCTCATGGCCTCCTTCCTAGAGGCCCGATTCTGATGTCCGTAGAGTTCCTTGAGATTGAACATCATGTCATAAGCAGTGGAAAAAGCCTGATGTTGATGTTGCAATACATTTGACATAGAAGTCAAAATGTAACACCGTGTCATCTCGTCTGCTTTTATCTACTTCTTATAGTGTTCCTTCTCCTCTTCACCAGAATTCTCGCTAGGTTTTTCAGGACAGAACTCAAAAAGTACAAATTTGTACTCCTCAGCAGTTAGGACAATGTCTAGGTTTCGTTTCCAATCAATATAGTTAGGGCCCATAAGTTTATTTTCTTTCAATATTACAAGAAGTGAGTTGAAAGCCATTTTTGAAAATCCTGAGAATCACAATGATCAAAACTTTAGATTTCAAAAAATTATTGATTCCTCAAATAATAAAATTTTAAAATCAACCAACACCTCAAAATACCGAGAATATCGTATGTCACGATAGTGTGGACATATACAAATTCTACATTTGTAAGAGTAGGTTTTACCCATTAATTTTATTATCTTGTCAACCTAACTTTTTGACATAAAAAATTAATAGTTGGTTCCTCTTCGGCCCTACAAATAATAGCAGTGACTCCGATGGGGAGGATACTATTATTTGCATCTAAGTGTTCACCATTACACGATATTAAGGCAATTATCTAGGATTATGTGTCGTCCGATGGGGAAGATCACACCCTCCTAAATAACTTCCTATAACCATGTCTGACCTAGTGATCCGCGTAACAAACTCATCCGATATGGAGGAAGACACTCAAAGCCAACGCGTAAGTTTGCTCGCATCACATGTCAGATTTGTAATGGAGGCCATGGGACTCTTAGAGTCCCTCTCCCACTTAGGCTGCGTTTGGTAGGGTGTAATCCACCCTGTAATGTAATCGAGATTACATTACAAGTTGGATTCCTTTGTTTAAAATCACTTTAAAATTGTAATGTAATGTAATCTCGATTACAAAAGAGGTTGATGATTTGTAATCTGGATTACAAACCAAAACCTCCGTAATCTGGATTACATTACAGCTTCTAAAGTCGTCGGTCGGGCGGCGACAGTCGTCGGGCGGGCGGCGACAGTCGTTGGTCGTCGCCGGCCGGCCGCCGGCGACCATCGCCGGCCACCGGCGACCACCGCCGGCGACCACCGCCGTCGGCCGGCGACCATCGGCGCCGGCCGGCCACCGACCACTGGCGACCACCGCCGCCGGCCGCCGGCGACCACCGCCGGCCGCCGGCGACCACCGCCGGCCGCCGGCGACCACCGCCGGCGACCGCTGGCGACCACATCCGCCGCCGCCGCCGCCGACCGGCGGTGGTCGCCGGCGTTCGCCGGCCGGTCAATGGTCATCGGCCGCCCGGCGACGGTCGTCGGTCGTCAATCTTGATTACATTACAGGATGGATTGCTCCTCACCAAACAAAAGAATCCAACTTGTAATGGTTATCAAAGATTACATACAACTCATTACCAAACATAACAATGTAATCAAGATTACATTACATTACATTACAAACTTGATTACATTACAGACTGGATTACATTACCCCCTACCAAACGTAGCCTTAGTAATTTAGAATTGAGGAATTTTCAAGCGCACACAACATGTATACAAACAAAAAGCAATAAATAAGAAAATCTAATTTTCCAACTATTATGGTTTTTGTTCTCCAATATGTCTCCAGTCGTGTCGTCACCTCGTCTCCTCCTCCAATCACCATGCGCAAGCCTCATCCATGAAAGAGCTCCGACCCGAGATAAAAAGATATTTTAATTTACATCCATCGATCCTATACTCCACGAAGGAGTGTATACTAGTCTAAATCGAAAGTAAATCAAAATCTATGGCTAAACAATGTCATATTTAATTACAAAAATTAAATACTAAATTTAGCTTCGTTAACCCCGAGGATTCAAATAAAATTACACACATGCACACACAATCACATACACATCATATTAAGCCATAATAGTCGGATCTCGTGCTTGCAACCAAAGAGTTAGCCTACACACATCCTACTATTATCCGGCAAAATAAAATATATGTTAAGTGCAAAAAAATGTAACCGAATCCAAAACACACAAAATCGGAAACCATTGGCTTTGATACCAATTTATAATTAACCAAGATCAAAATGAAAGAAACCAAAACAAAAGGTTATACCTCTTGTTTATCTCGCGATCTTCTATTGTATGAACTATCCCCTTCTTGGACGTCATGTGGGCGACGATCTTCCAAGAAACGAAGTCACCAAGGTACCTTCTTCTTCTCTCCTACTTGACCCGAACCCTAGCCACTAGGGTTATTGCTGCCGACCACCAAAGGAGAGAGATCTCCTTCCCCAACGTGTGTCGACCACCAAGGAGATGGTTCTCCTTGCGCCGAGCCTTGAGGGAAGAAGAAGAAGAAGAAGAAGAGATGAGGAAGAGAAGAAAACTTCTCCTCTTCCTTAAAACCCAAGCCGCCACCCACTATTCTCCTTGCCGCCGGCCACCTTCAAGCCAAGGTGGCACCAACTCCTCCTTCTCCACTTGCTGCCATGTCCTCTAGGGAAGAAGAGGATGAAGAAGATGAAGAGAAGAGGAAGAAAGGATGAGTTTCTTCCTTCCCTAACCACTTGCATCACCTCCTTTGCTTCCCTTAGCCACCGGCCACAAGGAACCCTAGGAGAGAGAGGATGAGAGGAGTGAATAGAGAGAGGCCTTTAGGATAATTGGATGCCTTGGTCTCATGACACCATGGGGTATATATAGGGTACAATAGGGACCATGAGGAGGAGTTGGGTCTTGGACACCCAATGGATCAAAGCCTGATCCATTAATGATGATCCATTCCACTAAAGGATCACCATTGATCTACCTCACCAAGCCCCATATTTAAATATGGGCTCCGCCTATTATAAGTATAAAAATCTCTCCGTGTTTAAGATATCGAATGTTCATTAATTAATTAAATTATTGACAATTTAATTAATTAATATCTAACTCCATGAGTAGTACCACTCAACCTTATTATCATGTCGGACCAAGTCCACCTGCAGGATTTAACATGATGAGCTTTATGAGCTACTCAAGGGGACATCATCAACCGACTCTCCAGGACATGGTTTTCTTCTATAATCAATGACACACCATGTAAATAATATTATTTCCCATCTTACCGGGCCTATCGATTTAACAAATAAACCTCGCCGATTGGTAAATCAAAGAAATAAATATTAAGTACATGTGTCCATTATTATATCGGGATTAAGAGCATGTATTCTATAATAACTTGTTAGATCGTTAATGTCTTGCTAGAGGGTGGGGTGAATAGCAATTTTCGATTTCTTCTACCTACAAGGTTAACGTGCGCAAGTAGAAACAATAATAATAAAATCAAACAACGCTAACAAACCTATTTACGTGTTTCGGAGATGAAGCTCCTACTTCATGATAGTCCGTGAGGTGGACGATCCCTCGATCCTTCGGCGGATCACTCCCCGGATACCCTCCGGCTAGCTCGTGTAGCTCCTTGTGGGTGGAGAAACCTCGCCACTGACTCGGACACACTACTGAGCACCAAAGACTACTAATAAGCCCTAACCAAGCTTGTTTCGTCAGAGGTTTCCAGCCAAACCCGAGCCTCTTTAAATAAAGCTCAAGGCTGGAAAATACCCTACCAGTTGACTGCGCCCAGGGAAATCAACTGCCCCCACTCAGATTCGATCGTTGCAGCTCAACGTTAGAATTCTGGCTACTTACCAGTCGACTGCTCCTGGGGAAATCGACTGGTCTAGGATTGAAAACCTTCTGTGAGTTTTTGTTTATGCTGGCAGTCGACTGTTATATTCCCAGTCGACTGCCCAGCTTATACAAACCCTTTTCCTCACTACAACGACCCTCCTCCATGTGTGCCTTCAGGTACACTCCCATGGCTTTCCCCTTGAAGTCTTCTTCCACCGGCTATCGTCCCTCGGATGCGCACACAAGCCTTCCCTTGGCTTGTCTCCATGCCACCCTTCACGTGTGCCCTTTGAAGTCCACTTCCCAGCTTGCCCTTGGAGTCCTCCTCCCTCGGCTCTCGTTCCTTCATGACTCAGTTGACTCTTCACCAGTAGCCTCGACTGTTGCCTTCGCGCCCTCTTCATCTTTGGCTCCCGTCCCTCGGATGCACACAAGCCTCTAGCTTACCTCTATGCCATCCTTCACACATGTCTCGAAGTCTGCGCCTCTCGGCTCATCGTCCCTTCTATACCATGGTCCCTCGAGTGCACACAAGCTTCCAGCTTGTCTCCATGCCACCCTTCACCGTACCGAAGCCGTCCAACTAAGTCAATATGTGTAACCTGCATAACCTGCATACTCACATACACATATTAGAACACAAGGAAAAACCTAAGTAAAACCTGTTGGTGCAAGTTGCATCAATGATGTTCCTCTTTAAGTATTTTAATGTTTGACAATACACTTAAGTCAGTGATACAATGAAGAGACAAAGGGGAGCAAAGGAGAAGTAAACTAAATTGAAGAAAAGTCCTAGTTAATCTAGGCATCGAAACTCTAAGTCCCAGCGAAGGGCTGCTGGGCACCTAGCGAAGGGCTGCTAGGTATCGAAACCTTAAGACCTAGCGAAGGGCTACTAGGTATCGAAACCCCAAGACCTAGCGAAGGGCTGCTAAGCATCGGAACCTTAAGACCTAGCGAAGGGCTGCTAGGCACCTAGCGAAGGACTGCTAGGCATAGAAGACCTAGCGAAGGATTGCTAGGCACCAGGCAAAGGACCGCTTGGTAACAAAGACCTAGCGAAGGGCTGCTAGGCACCTGGCGAAGGATTGCTAGGGAATGAAGTCTTGGTCCGAGGGACTAAGCAACTTAGCTGAGCGATGACTAAGGACAGGAGTAGAGACGGGTCAGGGTTTGGGCGTCTCAAGGTCCGGAAGTATCGGAAGCTAAGCAAAAGTCCACCCGAAGGGCTGGGTGGCAACCGTCTCCTGAAAGGAGTAGGTGAAGGGCGAGTTCTCGGGGATAGGAACTCGTGCCGGTTCGACCTAGGGTTTCGTGCAAATCCGAAGTCCGAACCAAGTCCTTAAGCTTAATATTTCATGTATATGTGCTTTGTGTTTGTGTATCTTGCAGGTACCAAGAACCAGAGACAAAGCAAGTAAACAAGTGAGGCTGGAAGGCAACATCCAGGGTGCCCCCATGCAACCAGGGCGCCCCCAGACAGTACTAAGGATACAGTATTCGCTGAAACAGGCAGAACAGGTGTCATGCGGGGCACCCGGAGCATCTGGGGCGCCCGGGTCAACACTGTTTCGTTGCTGTGAGTCCGAAGCAATGGATAAGCACTGACTGGGTTCAAGATGGGCGCCCGGAAGGTCCAGGGTGCCCTGGTCAAAGCTGTTATCAGCTGCGGCGAGGTAGGCGCAGGGATAAAGTTTGACCGAGTCTTCCGGGGCGCCCCCGACGTCCAGGGCGCCCCTAGGAGGCCTATATAAGGGGCTTCGACCCCTCTGCTTCAACAACAACTGCCAAGTACCATTCCAAGCATTCTGACCGACGACAACGCACTAGAGACTAGGCTCTACGACCGGGAGGCTCTAGGAGGATATGCGCGGCACTTCGGAGGTCCATATCGGCCGAGTTTCAGATTTTTGTTCGATACGCTTTTACTTATTCCGCACTTCATTTTCTATTATTGCTTGTAAATCTTGCACTGTAAGTCGGGTTTCTTTGCCTCCGGAAAGTCCGGGAAGGACCCCAATAGTGGACGGGCGTTCCCGTGCATAGGCCTTGGATGTACTGACCCTGGGGGGTTGGGAACCAAGTAAAAATCCGCTGCGTCCTTCACTTTGCTTTTTCGTTCTATTTATTTTCCGCTGCGCTACTAATATTCTAAGTCCAGAACGAACGAAAGTTTTACGAAGAATTCCGAAAGATTTTTCACGATCGATATTCACCCCCCCTCTATCGACGGCACCGGTCCTGCAATTGGTATCAGAGCCGAGCCGCTCTTCACCAGACTAACCGTCGATGGAGCAACGACGCCAGGAGTTGAGGGGGAGCCCAGGGGTGAATCAGGTATATTTTATTTAAAATGTCCATTTGTAAATTCCATATTATTTGTTTCACGTGCAGGGAGAGAGGGCACTATAAAAATCAGTGCCTTACTCGTAAGATTCGGTCTACATCACCGGTGGCGAAGGAGGCACCAGCGCCAGGAAACCGGAGGGACAAAAGTCACGTACAATGCTTCAAATGCAAGAAATACGTACATTACAAAAACAAGTGTCCGGCGAAGGTACACAAGATTTATGTTCCAAAAATTTTATAAGTTCCTGCACTGCCATGTGATAAAGTAGTTAATTCATCTGATAAAGTAGATTTACTGCATAGTAAAATTAACTTTTTGCATATTAAATTACAAAACGTGAATATGATCAAAATATCAGAAATTAATTGTTTAATTCAGAATATCAATTCAGAAATTAATAAAATTAATTCTGATAATTTATCTGATAAAATTAATTCTGATAATTTATCTGATAAAATTAATTCTGATAATTTATCTAATAAAATTAATTCTGATAATTTATCTGATAAAATAAATTCTGATAATTTATCTGATAAAATTAATTCTGATAATTTATCTGATAAAATTAATTCTGATAACTATTCTGAGAAAATTAATTCTGATAATTTATCTGATAAAATTAATTCCGATAACTATTCTGAGGAAATTAATTCTGATAATTTTTCTGATAAAATTAGTTCTGATTCAGACAAAATTAATCCTAAGGATAATTCGGAATTCAAATTTGAAAATCCTAAGGATAATTCCGAATTCAAATTTGAAAATTCTAAGGATAACTCCGAATTCAAACTTGAAAACCTTAAAGATAATTCTTAAGATGACCCTAAAATTATTGAAAATTTTGAGGATAAAGAAGATTTTGTTGAAAATATTCTTGAAGATAAAATCCTCCTAGATGATAACTTAATTATAGATAATAATGAATATTATTAAAAAACTTTAACTACTGGCCCATTCTACTCCACCTACTGTGAGGATATAGAAAGATCTAATTTTAAGGAGGATTTGGAACTTTCTAAGATAAAGGCCATAATCAATAAAAATTACAAAAATTCAAATAAATCAAAATTATTAGAAAAACTTGAAAAGAAAGATAAAAATGAAAAATACATTTTCGAAATAATGAAAATGATGAATTTAAACCCACAATTATTAATTAATCACCAAATTAAATCTTAATTAAAATCTTAATCAATTTCAAATTAAATCTTAATTAAAATCTTAATCAATTTCAAATTAAATCTTAATTAAATTTCAAATTAAATCTTAATTAAATCTTAATTAAATTTCAAATTAAATCTTAATTAAATTTCAAATTAAATCTTAATTAAATTTCAAATTAAATCTTAATTAAATCTTAATTAAATTTCAAATTAAATCTTAATTAAATCTTAATTAAATTTAAAATTAAATCTTAATTAAATTCAAATTAAATCTTAATTAAAATCTTAATTAAATTTCAAATTAAATCTTAATTAAAATCTTAATTAAATTTAAATTTAATCTTAATTAAAATCTTAATTAAAATTTAAATTAAATCTTAATTAAATCTTAATCAATTTCAAATTAAATCTTAATTAAATCTTAATCAATTTCAAATTAAATCTTAATTAGATCTTAATTAAATTTCAAATTAAATCTTAATTAAATTTCAAATTAAATCTTAATTAAATTTCAAATTAAATCTTAATTTAATCTTAACTAAATTTCAAATTAAATCTTAATTAAATCTTAATTAAATTCAAATTAAATCTTAATTAAATCTTAATTAAATTTCAAATAAAATCTGAATTAAATCTTATTTAAATTCAAATTAAATCTTAATTAAATCTTAATTAAATTCAAATTAAATATTAATTAAATCTTAATTAAATTCAAATTAAATCTTAATTAAATTCAAATTATATCTTAATTAAATCTTAATTAAACTCAAATTAAATCTAAATTAAATTAAATTAAAATTAATTAAATCTTAATTATTAAAATTAAATCTAAGTTAAATTAAATTAAAATTAAAACTTACTTAATTATTCAAATTCAAATTGAATTAAATTCGAAATTCAAAATAAATTCGAAATTCAAATTTAAATTAAATTCAAAGTTAAATTAAATTCAAATTCAAACTTAAATTAAATTCAAATTTAAATTAAAATCAAATTCAAACTTAAATTAAATTCAAATTTAAATTTAAATTAAATTCAAATTCAAATTTAATTTAATCCAAATTAATTGAAACATAAATTCATTTATTCTCAATTGATTAATTAATTTTTTAATTAATTAATTCTTAATTAACCTGAATCCAACTAAAATCTTAAATAACTTAAACTCAAACTAAAATAAAATGTTACCCAAACTATAACAATCAAAATTAATAACATTGAATATGTCAAAGTGGGTTGACATATTCGCGGGTTCTCTCGACATGTATCAAATCGGGAATTTGATACATTCTTAGAAACTTAAATAAAATGACTTGAATTGTTTGACTCATGCATAATTGTCATGTCATGCATTTGCTATTCCTTTTAAATATATGACATGTCATTCATATTTAAATTTTATGCATATATTAGAACAGCTATAGGAAAAAGAATAATTGAACCTTGATCAACCTAGTATTGGGTGGCGGTGAGATGATAGTACGTTAGGGAAGCCAATTCTAATAAGGTCAAGTATACTTGGTCTCTTTAGACTGGTGAAACTAGCCGAAGCTACCGATCCAAGATCCAAACTAGTTAGACCAGAATTTTTCAAAAAGTAATTTTGAAAATGAAATTTCATTAAAAGGCTTTGTCAAGGAAAGAGTTGATGATCTAATAAGGCTACGGCCAAAGAAGGCCTAGTGCCTCACCAAGACCTGGAAGCCAATTTTTGAAATTCAAATTCAAGCTACTTCTTGTCAAATTCAAATCTAACACAAGCTTCAATTAAATCTTAGAATTAAAAATAAATTAAAGAAAAATGATTCAAGCATCTCACAATACACTTATAAGGCAATCATGCTTGTTGTATTGATACATCTAAAATGGGTGAGATGTTAAGGACTAATAAATTGAAAAATGTTTTTCAAAATTATTTTTCAAAATCATTAGAATATTTTTCTAAAAATATATTTTCAAAATAGTGTTTCAACATAATAATATTTTTATGGAATTCATGCTTGTCTAATTGAATATACATATTATACGTTTTTCAAAAATTATATCTTTTCAAAAATTGTTTGACTCACTCAATTAGACACAAGCCTCTTAGGACAACACTAAAGTTCCTTAAGGCACTTAGATAGAGTCAAACGGGATCGGATACAGGGGGAGTGATTTTCATTTTTTTTGGCTTTCAAAATTACTATTATTTGAAAATACTTTTCGAAAACTGAGCTTTAAATCGTTATCACTTGTGTTTTTCGAAAAAGGTTTATGTTGTAAAATTTATCTGTCTTGTTTGATTTTGATAAACCCTAAAGACACAGAGGAAAGTCCACTTCATAATCTACAAGGACTCCTAGGATGTGTCAACTTTAGGGGGAGTATAAATCAAACTTCTGAAATAATTTTGTTTAATTAATTGTTTTGAAATTATTGGATAATTTCTTTAATTTGAATCAAACCTTAAGGCTTAGAGGAAGAGTACTTGTGGTCAACAAGCTTCCCAGGACTGGGTCAAGTTTAGGGGGAGATCAAATTAAAAGAATTATTGAATATCTCAAATGTTTTCATGCGCTGTATTTTCAAATCCTGCTAGAAACATAAGTAGCTTTTCAAAATACTATTAGTCTATTGTTTTCGTGTGACCTATGAAATTATCTTTGAAACAATATTTACTTGAGTTTGAAGAAATTCCAGGACACTTAGGAAAATATCCTTGTAGTCAACAAAGTTTCCCAGGATTGTGTCAGACTGAAAAATAAACTTAGTCAAGTAAAATATTATGTTTCAAAAATTACTTATATTTCTCAAAGTCTCATCTCTTTCAAAAATAGTTAGTATTTGCAAAATAGGCATAATATTTATATTTTCCAAAATAACATTTTTTCAAAAGTTATGCATTTTCCAAAAAGTACTTTATATTTTTCAGAAAAAAATTACAAATTCTTTCAAAAGTACTTGCATGTTGTTAAAGATCATTTTCAAAGTACTTGTACTTTTCAAAGCGCATAACATCTTTTTCAAAATAATACACTTTTTTTTCAAAAATGCAATATATCATTCAAAATACAATGCTTTCAAAATTTCTGCACCAAGTATTTTCAAAAAGAACCAAAATTTCTCATTGTTGGTGCAAGTATTTTCTTGTGTTTTTTGATGTATGAAAAAGGGGGAGAGGTATGCTTAAGTTAGAAATTTTTTCTTATTTTTCCTAAAGGATCAAAAATATTTTCAAAACTAAAGTCAATTTTTCCCCAAGGATAGTAAGTTAGCCCCTTAAACCAATCTAACTTAAGTTATTGTCAAACATCAAAAAGGGGGAGATTGTTGGTGAAAGTTGCATCAATGATGTTCCTCTTTAAGTATTTTAATGTTTGACAATACACTTAAGTCAGTGATACAATGAAGAGACAAAGGTGAGCAAAGGAGAAGTAAACTAAATTGAAGAAAAATCCTAGTTAATCTAGGCATCGAAACTCTAAGTCCCAGCGAACGGCTGCTGGGCACCTAGCGAAGGGGTGCTAGGTATCGAAACCTTAAGACCTAGCGAAGGGCTGCTAGGCACCTAGCGAAGGGCTGCTAGGCACCTAGCGAAGGGCTGCTAGGTATCGAAACCCCAAGACCTAGCGAAGGGCTGCTAGGCACCTAGCGAAGGGCTGCAAGGCATCGAAACCTTAAGACCTAGCGAAGGGCTGCTAGGCACCTAGCGAAGGGCTGCTAGGCATAGAAGACCTAGCGAAGGATTGCTAGGCACCAGGCGAAGGACCGCTTGGTAACAAAGACCTAGCGAAGGGCTGCTAGGCACCTGGCGAAGAACTGCTAGGGAAAGAAGACCTGGCGAAGGACTGCTAGGCACCTGGCGAAGGATTGCTAGGGAATGAAGTCTTGGTCCGAGGGACTAAGCAACTTAGCTGAACGATGACTAAGGACAGGAGTAGAGACGGGTCAGGGTTTGGGCGTCTCGAGGTCCGGAAGTATCGGAAGCTAAGCAAAAGTCCACCCGAAGGGCTGGGTGGCAACCGTCTCCTGAAAGGAGTAAGTGAAGGGCGAGTTCTCGGGGATAGGATCTCGTGCCGGTTCGACCTAGGGTTTCGTGCAAATCCGAAGTCTAAACCAAGTCCTTAAGCTTAATATTTCATGTATATGTGCTTTGTGTTTGTGTATCTTGCAGGTACCAAGAACCGGAGACAAAGCAAGTAAACAAGTGAGGCTGGAAGGCAACATCCAAGGCGCCCCCATGCAACCAGGGCGCCCCCAACAGTGGGGGCGCCCCCAGACAGTACTAAGGATGCAGTATTCGCTGAAACAGGCAGAACAGGTGTCATGCGGGGCGCCCGGAGCATCCGGGGCGCCCGGAGCATCCGGGGCGCCCGGGTCAACACTGTTTCGTTTCTGCGAGTCCGAAGCAGTGGATAAGTGCTGACTGGGTTCAAGATGGGCGCCCGAAAGGTCTGGGGCACCCTGGTCAAAGCTGTTATCAGCTGCGGCGAGGTAGGCGCAGGGATAAAGTTTGACCGAGTCTTCCGGGGCGCCCCCGACGTCCAGGGCGCCCCTAGGAGGCCTATATAAGGGGCTTCAACCCCTCTGCTTCAACAACAACTGCCAAGTACCATTCCAAGCATTCTGACCGACGACAACGCACTAGAGACGAGGCTCTACGACCGGGAGGTTCTAGGAGGAAGTGCGCGACACTTTGGAGGTCCAGATCGGCCGAGTTTCAGATTTTTGTTCGGTTCGCTTTTACTTATTCCGCACTTCATTTTCTATTATTGCTTGTAAATCTTGCACTGTAAGTTGGGTTTCTCCGCCTCCGGAAAGTCCGAGAAGGAGACCAATAGTGGACGGGCGTTCCCGTGCATAGGCCTTGGATGTACTGACCCTGGGGGGTCGGGAACCAAGTAAAAATCCGCTGTGTCCTTCACTTTGCTTTTTCGTTCTATTTATTTTCCGCTGCGCTACTAATATTCTAAGTCCAGAACGAACGAAAGTTTTACAAAGAATTCCGAAAGATTTTTCGCGATCGATATTCACCCCCCCTCTATCGACGGCACCGGTCCTGCAAAACCCTTTGCCCAAACATCAAAACACATGGTCACCCCGGACCATAGATTGCCTCAACATAACTGAGGTCTGATTCAATTATATGGTCAGTATAAATTGAATCACCTCTATTTTGGTCCTGCTCAATACACACAAAATGTACTAGTGTAATTCTATGGTCAAGATAAACCAATACCAAATTACACTACAACCATGCCTATGGTTTGTCCAAAACCATCTAGGTTGTGAGCCTCTACTTATAGTCCACAAGGGACTGATAACATGATCTTCTGTGTGGCACCACATACCATGTTATCTACAATGTAAAGTATTAGATAATATGCACATAAATAACCAATAAATATACAAACAATGATCATGTGATTCGCATTCAAAATGTAGATGTCTATACAAAACTAAGCTTTTAGTATACATCCTAACACATAAGCAGAACATAGAATAGTTTTCAATACTTTCAAAATATCCAACTATGATCTAAGGGCAAGATGTCCATTAATTAAACATTTGCTTTTCTCATAGTTGGTCAATGATTTCTAAAGTGATACATCTAATAACTCATCAAAATGACATAAGCATATGTGAATCATTTGTATCATCCTAACATCTCATATGCATAAATACAATCATAAATCAAGGCAATATGAGATGAAATGAGAAAATACACAAGCAAGGTCTCCTAGGGTTTGTTCAGAGATATGATGAAGTACTACCTTAATATTAAATCACACAAAGCTAAAGTTATACTTCTACAAAACACATACCAAGTCCTCTCCTTAGTGAGGTGAACTCCGCTTCGGGTAGAGGCTTGGTAAATATGTCGGCAAGGTTAGATTTTGATTCAACATATTGTAATTCAAAGATACCTCTTGCCACTGTTGGTGTCGGAGGCACCAAAGTTGAACTTTTGTTTTGATAATGACAAAGGGTTCAGAAGTTAAAATTTGGTTGTGATCTAACAAAGTTACTAAGTGTGCAGGAAAGTCCTAGGTACACTAGGCACTAAGTCCTGGTTCTTTAAATTGGGCACTAAGTCCTGACCGCGGGCTGGGCAACTAAGTCCTAACATAAAGTTGGGCAATAAGACCTAGTGAGTGAAGATGGGCACTAAGACCTGGTGAGTGAAGCTGGGCACTAAAACATGGTCGAGGACTGGGCACAAAAGACCTGGTGAGTGAAGCCGGGCACTAAGACCTGGTCGAGGACTGGGCATCGAAGACCTGGTGAGTGAAGCTGGGCAAAAATTCAACCGGAGGAGCCGGTTGGCAAAAAGGTAAATTCTCCCGAGAGGAGTAGGTGAGGACGTGTTCCCCGTAGGAGGGAACATTAGGCGTCAGTCCGACTTAGGGTTCAATTTTAGAAACCCAAAGCCAGAACCAAGACAACTTAGGCTGTAAATAATGTCTAACATATCATATATATTTGCTTCTTGTGTTTTGGAACTAACCCTGGGTGCAGGAAATGAAGGGACTGTGTTTCTGCAGCTCAGGCGCCTCATTGGAAGGAGGCGCCTCACTGGGTAGGCACCTGTAAGGATACAGGCGCCCCAGTGCAAGGCCAAACCGAGACCATCGAAGCAAACTGCCACGAAAGCCTTTGGACCAAGTCAAGCTAGGCGCCTGTGTTAACACAGGCACCCCAGATAGCTCAGGCGCCTCAATGAAGGGGATAAGCGCTGACCGAGCCTGCGGATTGGAGTTCACGCAGGTTAGGCCACGTGTAGGCGCCCCCTTCAACACAGGCGCCCAGGAGACGACTATAAAATGGGGTTCACCCCCAAGGCTTCGATACAACTCGCTCATTACGCTCTCAACACTTTCGTTCAAGTGCTGCGCTCCGACTAGCTCCGAACTCACGATTCAAGTGCCGACAACGACCTGCTGCTTTGAACATTCATCCACTCCGATTGTCGGTAAAATTTCATTTCGTAAAGTGTTGTAATTTTCACCTTCAGTTCTATATTTCTGTACTCGAACTTGTAAACATTTTTACGAATATAGAATTGCCCATCGTAAACGGTCAAGGACCGTGGGCCTTGGAGTAGGAGCCGACTGCGACTCTGAACCAAGTAAAAAGAAAGACTGTTAGCGATTGCTTTCGTGTTTTTCCGCCATGTAATTTCTCTTAATCGTCCGAAAAATTTAAGATCGATATTCACCCCCTCTATAGATTTACTCCGATCCAACAAGTGGTATCAGAGCGGGTGGGTCAAACTTGGTGCAACCACCAGTTTGAATTTTTTTTTCGGAATTACAAATTTTTAAATTATTTTCGCTCAAATTTTCTCGTTAATCGAGGTTGGTGCAACACCACTCGATCGTTTCCCATTATTATTAATTTCTACCTGCACTACTAATCCAAGACTTAGTCTTGGAACAAGTTTTTTTGTTATTTCTTTTTTAGTAAATTCTATGGCCATGCAAGAGGGGTACAACACTGCCAGACCTCCTCTTTTCAGTGGAGAAGACTTCTCCTACTGGAAAAGTAGGATGGAAGTCCACCTGAAAACTCAGGTGGACATGTGGATAATCATCCAGTCTGGGCTGAAAATTCCCAAGGACACACAAGGTGTGGTGCAACATTATACCGAATGGGACGCGTCACTAAAGAAGAAAATCGAGGCCGATGCAAAGGCAACCCAAACTTTGCATTACGGCTTGACCAAGGAGGAACTGAACCGGGTGGGACCCTTCAACAGCGCGAAGGAGCTTTGGAACAAGCTAATCGAGCTGCACAACGGCACTTCTGACACAAGGATCAGTAAAGAAGATCTGTTGCTGAATAGACTCTATACAATCAAGATGCACGACGGTGAGACTGCGGCCCAACTCCACTCCAGAATTCAAGAACTGATGAATGGGCTGCACACGATAGGTCACGAGGTTGAAACTGTGACCTGATAAGGTATACGCTTAATTCTTTTCCATGAAACTCACTGTGGGCGTCTATGGTAGATGCCTATAAAGTTTCAAGGAACCTATCTGAAGTCAAATTAGACGAACTTTTTTCTGAATTAGAACTGCTCGAACAGACTAACACTACCTTGATCGAGAAAGGTATAGTTTTTTTAGCAGGCAAATCTCAAGGCAAACCTCCCTAGAAAAAGACTCAACCAACACCCGAGTCTGACTCAGATTCAGAAGATAGTGAAGGGGATCAACCCAAGTTGGTTCGGCTAGCTCGGGACTACTACAAAGAACTAAAGCACCAAATGGACAAGAAGAAAGCAAGCCGAAGAAAGGAAGATCCATCAGAACCTTCAACAAGCTCGAAGAGCAAGACTAACGTTGCCTGCTACGAGTGCAACAAAAAGGGACATTTCAAGTCAGAATGCCCCAACCTGAAGGAAACCAAAAAGGCGTGAAGAAAGAAGGCTCTCCAAGCCACCTGGGACGAATCCTCTTCTGAAGAAGAAGAAGAAGTCCCACACGCAAATCTCCTCGCCCTAACCGCATTGGAAGATGTCGACTCCGGATCAAAGTCAGAACCAGACGACGGACGACTTACAATCTCAGAGAATGGGCAAATTACGGTAAGAGGTTACTCTGAATATGAATTGTCAAAGTTAATTTCTTATTTGTATCGTAATTTAGCAAAATCCAAGATCCGAGCCGAGTCCCTCCGACAGGAAGTAAAACGCCTGAAAGAGGAAGCCGACTCGAGGTCCTTGACTGAGCAAATTCAAGAAGGAAACTCAACTCAAGTTAAAAAACTTGAGGAAGAGAATTCCTCCTTAAAAACTCAAGTCAAGGAGCTCAGAGTAGCCCTAGAACGGTTCACTTTGGGTTCCAAGGGTCTTGACATGATCCTTGGAATGCAAAAGTCCGTTCTTAACCGATCCGGACTCGGATATCGAACTAAGTCGAGACAACGTGCATGTTATTCTGTGTTGAACCAATCTAGAACCCAAGTCCAAGCATGGGTCCCCAAGCTATGTTTAAGTAAACAAGCTGGACCAAACCAGTATTGGATCCCCAAGAACAAGATTCACATCTTGCCTAACCCCTATAGAGGCTATAGTCCAGGAGGAGCCAATATAAAGACCAATATTTATAATTAGATAATTTTTTTTTGCTTGTTTGCTTGTTTATTTCCTTTTGCAATTTTAATTATCATGCTTAGACTTAGGATTGGTTAGACTAAGGATAAAAAATTCAATTGAAATTTGAATAACATAGTATTGAGTGGAGGTGAGATGATAGTACGTTAGGGAAGCCCTTCTAATAAGGTCAAGTATATTCTACTTGGTCTGTTTAGTCTGGTGGAACTAGCCGAAGCTACCGATCCAAGACCCAAACTGGTTAGACCAAAATCATTGAAGAAGTAACTTGAAGATGAATTTTCAGTAAAAGACTTTGTCAAGGAAAGGGTTGTTGCTCCAATAAGGCTACGGCCAAAGAAGGCCTTGTGCCTCGCCAAGACTTGGAAGCCAATTACTGAAAATCAAATTCACTTTACTTCTTGTTAAATTTGAATCTAACACAAATTTCAATTACTCTTAGTTTCAACGCATTTTTTTTAAATAAACATAAACTTTATAAAATTTTCAAAATTAATTCAATGTCTTCAAAAATAACCATGTTTTTTTTTTTCAAAATTAAAATCTTTATTTTTAAAAACCTGTCTCACAAAACCCATAAGATTAACGTGATTGATAACACTAGACTGGGTGAGACAGACTAGGTTGTGAAAATCAATTTTAAGCTATCCCTAACTCTAATTGGATCCAAATCAATAAATACTTTATGTGTAGGAATATAAAGATTTGGACCAATGAATGTTGGATAGTGGATACTCCAAACACATGACTGGAGACAAATTGAAATTCACCAAAATCAAGTTCAAGAATCTAGGCTCAATAGCATTTGACAACATTGCTACACTCAAAGTCGTTGGGTCAGGTAACATTGAACTCAAGTCTAATTTTGTGATTAAGAAAGTACTCTTCGTTGAAAATTTTAAAATCATTTTGCTTAGCATAAGTCAACTATGTGATACTGGCTACGTAGTTACATTTACCAACTCTGACTGCCTGATTAGAAACCTCCAAGACTCAGAAGTCATGCTTAAGGGTACTAGGAAAATCAACGTTTATACTATTAATTTACCTTTAGTACCAAAATGCTTCTTGACTCAATTAGAAGAATCCAACCTCTGGCATAGGAGATTAGGTCACACTCATGTTAAACTAATTTCTAAAATTACCCAACTTGGTTTAATTAAAGGTGTACCAAAAATTAAGAATTTTGAAAACACGATCTGTAACTCATGTAACCAAGGCAAACAAACTAAGTCTAACCACAAACCAATTCAATCAGACTTAACCCAAACCACACTTGAGCTCCTGCACCTTGACCTATTTGATTCACATGGAGCCAAGTCACTAAGCGGGAATCGGTACTGCTTAGTAATTATTGATGATTACTCTAGGTTTACCTGGGTTAGGTTCCTAAAAACCAAAGATGAAACTTTGAACTTATTTATTGACCTATGTAAAATGATTGAAAACCAAAATGATACTAAAATCAAAAGACATAGAAGTGATCACGGGGGAGAATTTGAAAATAATGGTTTGAGGAATTTTGCAAAATAAATGGGTATATGCATGAGTTTTCCTGTCCTAGAACCCCCCAACAAAATAGGATAGTGGAAAGGAAAAATAGAACCCTTCAGGAAGCCGCTAGAACCACGTTAAATGAATATAACTTAGCTAATCAATTTTGGGTAGAAGCGGTAAGTACGGCATGCTACATCCAAAACAGGGTTCTAATTAACAAAAGGCATAATAAAATACCTTATGAACTATATTATCTTAGACTGCCTAACCTACATTACCTAAGAGTCTTTGGGTGCAAAGTCCATATCTTGAACACTAAGGACTGAAGGATCGTTTCAGGGTGCAGAGGGGAGGGGGGTGAATGCACTTTTTCGGATCTTGGATCTCTACAGAATTGTTAGCGCAGCGGAAATAATATGCAAAGGAATTAAAACAATGCTAACACTTATCGTTTACTTGGTATCCACCCAGATGGGTGACTAGTCCAAGGATCCACGCCGCGAGCACCACTTTTCACTATCGAAAAATCTCTTTGAGGTGGAGAAACCTTTACAGCAAGATCTTCCTCTTTACAGATGCAGAAATACAAGAGAGGAAGCAAGAATCACTCTACACACGAGCAGCACTTCGACACTGTACGGAACCGTACCGTGCACGTGCAAAAAGTGCTCCTTTTATAGGTGAACAGGACAGATTCGCAATCTGTCCAGCCCGCACCAGTCGACTGCCCCTGGGGCAGTCGACTGGCCTAGCATTAATTGCTAGCCAACGGCTAGTTTCGGGGTATACCAGTCGACTGCCCAAATGCCAGTCGACTGGTCCGAGGCCGCAAACTTTCTGTGGGTTTTGGCAGTCGACTGCCTCTGGGCCAGTCGACTGCCCTGCCTCCCAGCTCAGCTCCAGCCACTCCGGACCTTCTCCTTCACGTGTGCCTTCAGGTCTGCTCCCTTGGCTCGCCCCTTGAAGTCCTCTTCCTCTGGCTATCGTCCCTCGGATGCGCACGCAAGCCTTCCCTTGGCTTGCCTCCATGCCACCCTTCACGTGTGCCCTTGAAGTCCACTTCCTGGCTTGCCCTTGGAGCTCTCCTCCCTCGGCTCTCGTCCCTCGGGATATGTCCACCATGTGTGATTCTCCAAGTCCTGCAAACTCAATCACACATATCAAATACAACATAACACTCTAACCTTAAACATATTCGCTCACACATCAAAATCATGATCTTCCAATCATTTAAGGGTCGATTGCCTCAACAATCTCCCCCTTTTTGATGTGTGGCAATATGTTTAAGTTAGAGATAAATAACAGCCATAATAATAATAGCAACAGATAGCAATTGAAAAATCATGAGACATAGTAACCCTAAGAGGTAACCTCCCCCTTAACCTATGTCTTCCCCCATTTTCAATTCTAGTCACAATCTAAGTTAAGTTTCCACTTAACAACAGCAATATGTTAAAAATATAAGACATATCAGAACCTAAGAGGTACCTCTCCCTTAATCCATGTCTTCTCCCCATTTTTAATCATTCAAGGTCTAAGTTAGAAAGGAAACCTAAAACCAACCATTCCAAGTTAAAATTCTAACTTAAAACACCCATTCTCCCCCTTTGACACCATCAAAATGATTGCCTCAAGCAACCAAACCCTAGGGCATCAAAAGTGAGAATATTGAATTATTGAAATTTCTCACAGTGGCTGAAAACAGGTGTGCCAGTCGACTGCCCATGGGGCAGTCGACTGATACGCTATCAATCTGATTTTTCAAGTTTTCTGCTGAATTTCAGAAACTTCCAGAAAATTCTAGAAAATTTCAAAAATTATAAAATTGTGCATACATGTTTGAAATGTTATACTCTATCAGAGGAAAATATTAGTCCATATAAAATTTCAAACATGCATGACTTTTGATAAAAAATCAAAAGGTTTGAAAACCACTACATATTGTATCAAACTTTGAATCTAATTTTGTAAACATATGACTTTCAAAAACATGACAAAGTATGTAAAGCATAAAATGGTTTTCCAATGTTTAAAATATCTAACTATGATCTTTGGGCAAAGTGTCCATTGATTAAACACTTGTCTTCCCCATAGTTGGTCTAGTTTTCATATTTTGATACTCTCAATGGTTCAACAATGTGACACAAGTGATCCAAATGTATAACCCTAATGGATCAAGCACCCATTTTCAAAGCTAATATCTCCAAGTTCATCCTACACTTCCACAAAACACATTCCAAGGCCTCTTCTTAAGGATGTAAACTCCGATTCGGGAAGAGGCTTGGTAAAGATGTCGGCTAGGTTCGACTTTGATTCAACATAGTGTAGTTCTATGTCTCCCCTTGCCACATGGTCTCTAATGAAGTGATGTTTCACTTCAATGTGTTTTGTCCTAGAATGGTGAACCGGATTTTTAGTTAAGTTGATTGTGCTTACATTATCACATAAGACTTTGACCTTGGTGTAATGCAACTCATAATCCTCTAAGGTGTGCATGATCCAAAGGAGTTGGGAAACACACCCACCCATTGCCACATATTCCGCCTCCGTTGTTGATAGGGCAACGCATGGTTGTTTCCTACTACTCCAACTAACTAAGGAAGACCCAAGGAATTGACACCCTCCACTTGTACTCTTCCTATCTAACTTGCAACCCACATAGTCCGAGTCGGTGTATCCAATTAGGTCAACACTAGGAGTTCTAGGATACCAAAGTCCGACATTGAGGGTCCCTTTTACATACCTTAAGATCCTCTTAACTACAACCAAATGGGACTCTTTGGTACAAGATTGGTACCTTGCACACATACCTACCACAAAAAGTATGTCGGGTCTACTAGCGGTTAGGTATAGGAGGCTACCAATCATGCTCCTATATTGTTTAGAGTCTACCATTTTTCCTTCAATGTCACTATCCATTTTCACATTGGTTCCTATGGGTGTAGATGCTACCTTAGCATTTTCTAAACCAAATTTCTTTAACATCTCCTTAGCATATTTGGTTTGAAAGACATGTGTACCTTCATTAGTTTGCTTAACTTGAAGGCCTAAGAAGAAGGTTAACTCTCCTACAAGACTCATCTCAAATTCATCTTCCATACACTTGATGAATTCTTGTAGGAAGTCATTATTTGTTGACCCAAAAATGATATCGTCTACATAGACTTGGGTAACAAATATGTCTTTGTCCTTAGATTTTAGGAACAATGTAGGGTCAATTGTTCCTCTCCTAAACCCCTTAGACACTAGAAATGAAGAAAGCCTTTCATACCAAGCCCGGAGAGCTTGTTTTAATCCATATAAGGCTTTTCTTAGTTTGAACACGTGTCTTGGAAAGTTAGGGTCCTCAAACCCGGGGGGTTGTTCTACATAAACCTCTTCCTTAATGATCCCATTAAGGAATGCCGACTTCACATCTATTTGGTGGAGTGTGAAACCCATGTGAGAGGCATAGGCTAATAGAATTCTAATTGATTCTAACCTAGCTACGGGGGCATAAGTCTCATCATAATCTAGTCCCTCAACTTGGTTAAACCCCCTAGCTACCAATCTAGCCTTGTTCCTAGTGATTTTACCTTGGTTATCTAGTTTGTTTCTAAAAACCCATCTTGTGGTTACAATGGTACAATCAGTGGGCCTAGGAACTAACTCCCAAACTTCACTCCTCTCAAATTGATTTAGCTCTTCTTGCATGGCTAAGACCCAATCAACATCTCCCAATGCTTCATCAATGGACTTAGGTTCTAATTGGGAGATAAGAGCTATTTGACTAGTTTGATCCCTAAAGTAGAACCTAGTCCTTACTCCTTGAGTGACATCACCAACTATTTGGTCAATAGGGTGATCATGGTGATGTCTCAGGGGCCTAGAGGTTGTGGGTTCATTTACTCCTTCTTCCTCATCCTCTAGGGTACTTCTCACTCCCCCTTGATGATTGCCCTCCAAATGTAGGTCTTGGATTCTTTGGGCAAGGGATTGGACCTCTTCTATATCCTTATCAATTGAAGCCTTTCTAGGGTAGGTACTAGTTGTTTCATCAAATTTGACATTTGAGGACTCCTCAATCATTTTTGTCCTCTTGTCGTAGACTCTATACCCTCTACTAGTCAAGGAGTACCCTACTAGAATTCCTTCATCGGCTTTTGTCTCAAATTTCCTTAGGTTATCTTTGGTGTTTAAGATGTAGACTTTACATCCAAAGACCCTAAAATAGTGGACTTGAGGTACCCTTCCATTCCACAATTCAAAGGGTGTTTTCCCTAGAAACCTATGTACCAACACCCAGTTTTGAATATAGCAAGCAGTGTTAACTGCTTCAGCCCAAAAGTAGCTAGGAAGGGAATATGCATTAAGCATAGTCCTAGTAGCTTCTTGTAGGGCTCGGTTTCTTCTCTCAACTACCCCATTTTGTTGAGGAGTCCTTGGGCATCAAAATTCATGCTTATACCCATTTTCAACACAAAATTATGTGAAACTTGCGTTTTAGAACTCCCCACCATGGTCACTCCTAATTCGGTTTATTTTGATTTGTTTTTCGTTTTCTACCCTTTTACTAAATCCTATAAAAATCTCTAGGGTATCATCCTTATGTTTCAAGAAGTAGACCCAAGTAAGCCTAGAAAAGTCATCTACTATCACTAGGCAATATTTACTTCCCACAAGTGAGGGAGTACTATGACAATCAAATAAATCTATGTGTAAAAGTTCTAAAGGCAAAGAGGTAGTGGTTAGAGTTTTATCTTTGTGTGATGCTTTTGATTGCTTACCCTCTTGGCATACACAACTTGTTCTTCTCATACTTGATCATTGGTAGCCCCTTCACCAATTCTTCCTTGGCCACTCTTGCAATGCTCCTCATGTTGATGTGTCCAAGTCTCCGGTGCCACAACCACCCTTCTTCTTCTTTAGACATGAGACACTTAACAATATTGTTAGTAGCATAGGTAAGATCAAGATAATATAGATTCGCTTCTCTAAACCCTTCTAATATGATAGCACTTGATTCATTATGTCTAATGATGCATTTTCTAGCATGAAATTCAACTTTAAACCCGGCATCACATAATTGACTTACACTTAATAAATTGAACTTCATGTCTTTGATCAAAAGTACCTTATGTATGAAAATGGTGGGAGATACCTCAATTGTGCCCCTACCAATGATTCTCAACTTTCCACTATTCCTAAAAGAGACCGTCCCTTCTCTTAGGTAGCTAATAGTGGTGAACTTGCTCACATCCCCGGTCATGTGTCTTGAGCATCCACTATCTACTATCCACATTGTTGGGGCCTCCTTCACCTTTACCTAAACAACACGGAAAATATACTCTTTTGGTACCCATATTTTTGATCCACAAGCATCATTTAGAAATATCTTAGGTACCCATGCCTTCTTTGTGGTTCCCCTAGTCCCTAGTCTCCTAGATGCACCAATCCTACTGGTAAGTGAGACAAAGGCTACCTCCTTTGTCTTAGGCCTGTAACCCAACCCGGCTTTGTTGTACACAGCCCTTTGACTGTTGATGATCATATCTAGGTTACTTGATCCTACTTGGAATTTCCTAAGAGCCTTTGTGAGGTCATCTACCTGTTTCCTTAATTTCCTATTTTCATTTTCAAGGTGTGAAGCATGTGAAGAGGTAGAACTAGCATACAAATCTTTAAGTTTAGTAGCTTCTACTCTAAGCATGACAATTTGTTCTTTTAGATCCTTAACTTTACTTCTAGACTTGGCTAAGTCCATGTTCGTGCTAAAAATTATTTTCACTAAAGTAGAGGAGGGTAAGTGGTATACCTCACTTACCAAAGCTTCTGATTCTGATGATGAAGTGGAGGAGCTCTCATCTTCACTACTTGAGCTTCGTTAATCATCTGATGAGTCTGAGTGATCTTGTGCCATAAGAGCAAAGTGGGAGACTTGCTCTTCTTCTTCCTCTGAGGATGAGGGATCATCCCAAGTTGCCTTGAGGTTGGTGGCAACCTTCTCCTTTCCCTTTGATTTCATCTTGTCACTCTTCTTCTTCTCTTCCTTCTTGTCATACCTTTTCTTCAATTGAGGGCACTCATTCTTCATGTGTCCCTCTTGATGGCAGTTATAGCAGATTATGTCCTTGGCCTTACCCTTACCTTTGGCCCCTTTCCTAGCATAGGATTTGTTAGATAAACTTTTAAACGCTCTACGAAATTTTCTTACCATGAACGCCTCTTGATCGCTATCCAAGGAGGTGCTAGATTCTTTGAGTCTGATGAGGATGAGTAAACCACCTTCTTCTTCTTCTCCTTTTCTACAACAAAAGCAATACCTTTCTCTTTTGCCGAGACATTAGCTTGCTCGTGTAGCTCAAATTCACAGAAAAGATCGTCTAATTTAACAATTGACAAATCCCTCGATACCTTGTATGCATCAACCATGGATGCCCACAAGGTGGTTCTCGGGAAGGCTTGTAAAACATACCTGATGATGTCCCGGTTCTCGATCTTCTCTCCAATCACATGGAGCTCATTTATCACTTCCTTTACCCTTCCATGTAGCTGGCTGACGGTCTCGTTGCTCCATGTAGCTAGCAGGTCCTACTTGGCTCTTCTGGACTCGTTTGACCCCTCGTTCAATTCGACCAACTTGTCCCATAGTTCCTTGGCGCTCTTGAACGACCCCACCTTGTTCAGTTGCTCCTTCGAGAGGCCGCATTGCAATGTGGTGGTGGCCTTGGCATTTGATTGCGCCCTCTTCATCACATCCTTCGACCATGATCTCATTGGTGTTGGGTCTCCTCTTTCATCGACGGGCGCCTCGAAGCCATCTGCAACACTTATCCAATTTTCAATGTCATTCATAAGGTAGTATTGCATCCTACCTTTCCAATAGGCGAAGTCGTTCCCGTCGAAGAACGGAGGTCGTGCGGTGGAGTATCCCTCTTGAAACGCCATCACAATTGTTCCGGTTGACTGTTAGATCTTCCGAAACGAACCGACTTTGATACCAACTGAAGGATCGTTTCAGGCGTGCAGGGGGGTGAATGCACTTTTTCGGATGTTGGATCTCTACAGAATTGTTAGCGCAGCGGAAATAATATGCAAAGGAATTAAAACAATGCTAACACTTATCGTTTACTTGGTATCCACCCAGATGGGTGACTAGTCCAAGGATCCACGCCGCGAGCACCACTTTTCACTATCGAAAAGTCTCCTTGAGGTGGAGAAACCTTTACAGCAAGATCTTCCTCTTTACAGATGCAGAAATACGAGAGAGGAAGCAAGAATCACTCTACACACGAGCAGCACTTCGACACTGTACGGAACCGTACCGTGCACGTGCAAAAAGTGCTCCTTTTATAGGTGAACAGGATAGATTCGCAATCTGTCCAACCCGCACCAGTCGACTGCCCCAGGGGCAGTTGATAAGTACCATTTTATTGATTATTTTAGTTGCTAAAATCCAAGTTTGACCCATATTTTACTTGCTTAATTGTGAATTTACCCTAGGTTTTAGAATTTACTTTTATTTTGGACTTAATTGCAAATCTTGATATATTTGAATTATTTTGCCACTAAATTTTTGATCTATTTTTGTAGGCATGAAAGGATCATGGACCTAGGGCATACTGGGTCAAACTTGAGTCGGAAGTGGACCCGGATCGAGTTATCAAGCTTCAGATTAATCTGGGTCGTCCGATTCAAAAGCGGCTAGATCTGAGCTATCAGGGACCATCTGAGGCAATCCGAGCTAGGGTTAGGGTTGATCAAGCATCTGGATCAAGATCTGAAGGTTTTATCAAAATCAGAGATCATTTGACCGTTGGATCGAGCTCGGAGGGTTCTAGACTGTCCATTCAAAGATTAGGTTGATCTGGGCCATCCGTTGCAAATCTGGAGGATCCGAAATACCACGAGGCAGATCCTGACCCTTGATCAACATCATCAAAGTTTGGTTCAGATCGGATGAAGATCAGCCGTTGGATTTCCTCAAATCAATCTGAGTCGTCTGTTGTCAAGTACTTAATCAAAAATCTGCCCAGCTTCTTCCTGGTCGCGTCTTCCTCGCCGCAACCTTCTTCTTCGTTTGTCTTAGTTTTTCTTCAGCTAGTTCTTCAATCCAAGGGGCGCGACCCCTCAATTTCTTTGTTTAGATCAATTGCTAGGCCATTGGGAAGGTTTCTCGGTGAAGTTCCAGCTCCGAATTGGCCAAAACAGAGCCGAGTGAGGGTTTCCTCGATTCTGCCATCGATTGCTTCGATTGTGGTTTTGTTCAATCCGTCATCCATCCGAGCTATCTGGAGGGGTTCCCTGGAGTGCTTGGTTCATCCCCACACCATCCGCGCAATTGGACAAGGCTTGATTGAGGAAATCGATTTGGAATTCAGTTTGGCTCAGAGTGTGAGCTGGATTTGAATCGCAGAGCTGTTTTTCAATGGTTTGCTAAGCTTAGGGGTTCGAGGCCAGCCCTTGCGTGACGAACAAGGAGTTCTTGACCTAAAAGAGTGATTGAGAAGTATTTTCATTAGTTAATTTTAGTTGTTTAGTTGTAATTTTCATTTCTGTAGTGTGCCATTTTATTTCTGAACATTGTATCAGTTGATTAGTTTTCTTGTATGGATCGTTTCTTTCTCAATTCGAGACTCATCCTTGAGTGACAGCAAGCAGTTCTTGGGCTGAGATGAGAGAGTGAGGCTTAGATTTCTTATTGAATTTCGGTTTTTAGCTGTAATTTCCATTTTTGCATGTTGTTTCATTTCTGGTTTCTTATCAGCTGCTGTAGTTTGTTTTTCCAATTCGATTCTGTGTTAATTAGATTTAATTCCTGCAAGTTAAGTAGATTTATTGTTTGTTAGTGAACAATTGTATTTGAATTCAGTTTATTTCCTAATCTAGTTCATGAGTATCAGTTTTATGTCCTGTTCTGTCTTTGCGTATCAGCTGCGTATCAGTTTTTTACCCTGTTCTGCAATTTCAGCTTAGTTAAGTTTAGCTTTAGGATCTGTCCTGCTTCAATTAGTCTCAATCTTGCAATAGCATTAGATAGGTTACTTGTTAGTGAGCAATTGAAGTCAATTTTAGTTTGCTTCGCATTAGTTTCATTTCAGAAATTCTCGTTTAGCTGCTGCGTATCAATTTCAGCTTAAGTTTTGTGGAAACATTTCAGTTCAGCTTTTGTGGTTTGGATCAAGTGAACTTAGATCTTCTACATCTTGTTTGTCACTCGATTGTGCATTTTAATCTCAATTGTTTTGTTTGATTTTTCAATCAATTCGTAGCTGCAATTCAGTCTTCAAGTTCTGAAATTCTGTATTAGATTTCTGAAGTTCCTCATTTCATCCCTGCATTCATTCATTCCTGCACATCAGTTGGATTCTGAATTCTCATTACTTGCTGCATATGCTGTGGAAATCTCCAGTCGATTGTGTGCTTCACGTTCATTTGCTTTACATCAATTGTGTATCTATTTTCGTATCAAGCAACAATTCAAGACTACAGCTTGCCATTTCTGACTTTGTTTCATCTTTTATTTTGCGTATCAGCTTGCAATTGTACTTGGGTTGTTCTTGAGCTATGATCTCCATTTGTGCATTTGAGTTTATTTCTGAATCCTTGTTTGACTTCCAATTTATTTTGACTTATAATGCTGTTTTCTGCCTTTTAGTGTGAATTTCTGCAGCTTGCCTCAGTAAAGTTTCGTAATTACAATTCCTTTACAATTGAATCCAGTTGTTTTGCATCCAGCTTGTATCAAGTTTAACGTTCATATCTGCAATTAGATTATTGTATTCTGCATGAGTAACAGTTGAAGATTCAGCCCATTGTATCAAGTGTGGTTGCCTTGGTTAATTTGGTTTCCCATTGATTGAGTTGTTAATTGCCATCACTTTGTTTAGCTTGTTAGCTAAGTTTTCTTTATTTTCATTGTGAATTCATTTCCGAGTGCAACCCAAAACCCCAGACTTTATTTGAAACCCAAAAATATCAACGACACATAAACTCGAGCACGAATCAAACACCCTCAACTAGCCCTAGGAAAAATACGACCTGTGGCCCCTTTACTACGTTTTCATACTTTGATTGCAAAAAGCGTTTCCAACTTTTCACACATCTAAATTTTGAGACCCACATTCGTGACACCTATCCCGGGTCCATCAAAATTTTTGGCACCGTTGCCGGAGAAGCAACTAGTTGATTTGTTTGATTTTTGCTTGTGTGCTTATGGGCATATCATTTGATTCTATTTTCTTGTGCTTTATCTTTTGTATACGGTTGCTGCCATTTTTCTTGTTTGTTTTGTGACAGGGCTGCAAGATCAAAATGTTTTCACCAGAGGACTGTAAATAGATCACAAGTGCACTGTCAGAGTTAAAGTTTGGGTGAATCATGTGAATCAACAAATATCCAACAGTCATTCATCTACTTACCAGCAACCATGTCAACAGTTTCAGCAGCAAAACCAATATTTTCAGCAGCCCTATTCGAATTTCCAACAAACAAATCGGTTTTTTCAGCCACAAGTTCAACAATTTCAGCAAGATTTTCAGCCAAGTCAACCAAATTTCCAACAAATTCAGAATGGGCAGCCACAATTTTCAGTTTTTGAGCAACCAATTCAGCAATTCCAGCCCCAATTTCAGCCACCTTATCAACAAGATCAATACCTTTT
>JAGFNQ010005003.1:53811-229225 GCA_024364735.1 Boesenbergia rotunda
TTTTTAAAACCTTTGTTGTCGTATAACTTATCATACTGTATGGGTCTATGTATTCACCTTTCAAATCATATTTTATCTTATGTGTCCTCGAAAATTTAAAATATGAAGGTGTATAATTTTAGCTACCATCAACTAGTTATCATTAGCACAAATTTTGGTTAACAATAGGTACTTCGTATTGACTTTATGTCCACTAAATAATCTTAGGCATTTTGAACTTATATTTAATGTGTCCAAATTGTTTGTAATTATGAAAATTTGTTACGGCATTGTTATGAATATGTGAGACAATTAATTACAATGTTGACATATATAAACTAATGTTGTTTTATTATAGCAAAAGGTGATTATGTTCACTACAGGTGCTCCTCACAACCCTCCCCAGTTATGTGAAGGAAGATAAATCACGGCGTCAATTTATGGCCGCCAAGTTGCTAGGGGCGGGAGAAGTTTTTTTTTCCCGAGGGCATGCGTTCGAACTAATATTGTTTTTTTGATATTTGTTGTGGATTAAAAAATTCAATCAACAATATAATTATTGAACATATAATACAATATAAGTTTTAGTATTTTAATGAGAACCTACAATTTCCCAATTTTCAAACGATCAATATTTAGATTCTGTAATTTGTGATCAAGTAGATCCCTTCTATAGATTTGAAAATGAGAGAATACATGAAAATGCATAGAAAATGTCAAATACGACTAATATATTTTGTAGATAAACTATTTGAATCTGTTTTTTCTTTTTGCCACACATCTTTACTCTTCTTGTGGTAGCCTAATCTGAGAGAAGAGATGCATAATGAGCTTCATTGAGGATCATGAGATTGGCTGAAGCCATATATTATATGCACGTGTTATGCATGTCTAGAGTTGGAATTTTGGGCGGAAAAAAGCGCCGTTCAAATCCGGGCCTCACTTTGAGGCTATCACAGTGCATAAGTTTAGTCTTTAGTGAACATATTAGTACTCATCTCCAATCCCAGTGCCACGCATGCTCCTTGATGAATTATTTTTAACGCTCTATTATCTTGAGTGCCATCTGTTTTTTTCTTTCAACTTTTGTTTCTACTCCTGGCATCATTGTTAATTGATACTTTTTGGTTTAATTTTGCAGTCTTTACAAAGTGTCGTTTTCAAGGAGGTACAAATTGTGTTCTTTTAGCGTACCCTTGCTCTATAATAAATATCACCTGAATTACTTGACTAATTTATAATTGTTTATTGAACTTCCTCGGTTGATTACTTGATTTATTTTCATCTTAACTGCATTCTTACAGGCTGGTTCTGTGGACCCAGTGACAATGACAATCAGTATATTCTTGCAATTTTTCGACATAGGAATCAATGCTGCTCTTTTGTCACAGGTTTTGCTGTTATACTATGAATAAGAACTCTATAAATTTTATTGGGCAGTTGATATATGAATTTATGTTGAGTATTACACCAAATGATTATTTTGTTGATTCATGAATTCTCTGCATTGCATAGCCCACTAGTAGTCATTTAGCAATTTGTGGCAACATAGTAAGGACCAAAAGCTGTGAGCATGTGAGATTGTATTTTTAGGATCTTCAAAAAGATACCTCCTTTGCTTCATGGACCCAGATGCCAGATGGTACTTTATCCCTTCTACATGGCCAAAGTTATTTTTAATTACAACAACAATAACAACCAAGCCTTATCCCACTAGGTGGGGTTGGCAAGTCATTTTTTATTTCAGTTATGAATTGATATTTTTTGAATTTGGATGGGTAGCTTCTTGTGAGAGTTACCATAAGATTGAAGAATGTATTCAGAGTAGCCGTGAGTTCTTGAGTGGGCACCCGATATATGAAGCAATGATCTTGCTTAGTTATTTGACAGTTTACTTTTATCCTGAGAGCCTTGGATATGACCATTGTAAGAGTCTTAGGCTCACCTCATCAATCAAATCTTGCAATGATGAATGGCGGTGTTGGATGTTGAATGACTATTTGCTGTGGAAGATAATTTGTTCATATATTTTGAACACTTGCTTCTCCTTGCTGAATCCCCTGCAAGAGATTCTACTTTTGTTCCACTACTTCCTTTTCCTTCAAGCATTAGTACACCTACTGTAATTGAGAATTGATACATCTAATCTCCTATTGTAATGTGTCAATGTCATTGTAAACATATTCACTGATTTAATCTTTATCTTAGTTCTAATTGAATTATTGTTTTTTCCTTTAATTGCATAACTTCCAACTCATAAAGTGTAAATAAATGAGATGCAACTTACCATCATATTACAGTTTTTTATTATGTATAATAGTTCCCATATCTAAAATTAATGTTGTAGGGCTTCTTGTATATCTTAACTTTTTTTTTTTTGGCATACAAAAATTTATTTAATGTGCTTGTTTCTGTAATAAAAAAATATGAAGTATTTAGTGAAATATTAAGGGCAGGCAGGCAATTGATCAATTCAAAATTGAAACTTGAATTTGGTTTTTTGGATTTCCTATTCACTTGCGCATTTTGCTGTTACATAGACTAATGTTGTATCTCTTGTTTTTTCTTCTCTGTTTCTACAGTATATATCTTTGTTATTCATCGGTATGCTGATTGTCATTTCTGTCCGAGGATTCCTGACCAATCTCATGAAGGTAATGTTGCTTTTTTGAGTTATACTGATTATGTCATATGTGGACAAACCATGGTCATGTAGCGCTCATCGTCTCTATATTTCAAAGTCCTTGGCAAATGCAATCCGTGGAATTATATCTCAGCTAGCATGCTGGATGACAATAATATATTTCTACAAGCCAATATATTTCTGAAATTTTGGAAAATGGACGTATCATCATCAAGTCATATTACTCACAATTGTTCAGGGCTGGCACAAAATGGATTTACATCTTTTTAAGACAAATATTCGAATATGTTGTTCATTTGTTTCGCTAGTCAATTGTGTTGGTTGTTTAATATTGAATGTATCTCACACTATGCTTCTACTTGTAGTTCTTCTTTGCTGTTTCTAGAGTTGGAAGCGGGTCATCTACAAATGTCGTCCTTTTCCTGTCTGAAATAATGGGCATGTACTTTGTCTCGTCTATCCTTCTAATAAGAAAAAGTCTAGCAACTGAATACAGGTATGTTTACCTCCTTATATTATATGCATATGTCCCTTAAAGATTTACTTTCATCAGTTACTTTTATCGCCGGTGCTTATAAAACTAGTTTTCTCACTGCTAGAAGTATTAAACATTGGCTATTGCTTTTAAAGTGAGTTTGTAGTGTCATCCTTCGTAAAGCAGACACATCGTCAGCTCCAGATCTCTGTCACACTCTAGGCATTTCTTGTTTAAATTTTTACGTCACGTCATAGGTGATTCTAGTTTGGAATTTTTCAGTGAATACTCTGTTTCGACTAGCAATTTTTATGTCTGCATTTGCATGGGAATGTTTGTAGAAGAAATTTGTCCTTAAACTCCTACAATTTGTTTTTTCCCCTATAAAATCCTCACTATTGCAAGACTTCCTTTCTAATCGTATGTGCTTGAGAGTTGCTCAAAATCATGACTGATATATAATCATCAAATGCTCGACCGTTCCACAATTACCTTCTTCTCAGCGACTTCATTTTGATGTGTGATGGCAGGCTGACATTTTGATGCGTGATGGCAGGTTGATTATCACAGATGTTCTGGGAGGCGAAATTCAGTTTGATTTTTACCACCGTTGGTTCGACGCAATATTCGTGGCCAGCGCCTTTCTTTCTTTACTTTTACTCTCCGCACAATATACCTCACGTAAAGCTGATAAGCACCCCATCGACTGAAATTTCAGTCGGCATTTGGATGTAAATATGTGACAATTGATCTTCATAGTTACCATTTATCATTCTTTTCCATGTATTATTCATTCAATCTTTGAGTTCCCTAGTGTTTATGATGTTGGTTAAAATGATAATACACGAGGAAACTGTCATTTCAGAACTTGGCTACAGCCCGTAGCTATTACATGCCAACATTTCTATCCTCTTAACTGCGTTTATAATCTTGTATGTATTTATCTATTTTTGGTAACATGCTACTTGGCTTCAGCGGTTTATCAAAGAATTAACACACGGATCTAGAATAACTTGTAATGTTTTTTAGTGCAATTATTTATTTATTTTTATCTAGTTTAATGCATGCATTTCATATTCAAATTTCACTTTTAAAAATAATGTGGCAATATAAATTAGCCATTTATGTATACTAAAAATATAATTTAGCATCTACAACTTTTGTTTTTTGGGGTTCACATGGCTGAAAATGATTGTCACCCTCAGTTTCCACATATTTGTTTATTTACTAAATTCTGTTTTTACCCTCTGTAATATAAATATTATAAGATTAACGGCCCAGCTAAAGGTACCCCCTACGTGCATTGCCCCGAAAACCTTCCATCAGCTACTCTGGACTCCCATTCAATCCATTGTCCGCTCGTATCATCTTAAATGTGGGTCCCACAACCCACAACCCTAGAGGGATCTATTATGTCATTTTATTATATTATGTATTATCAGAGATTATTTTCCCCAATCCGTGATAAGTCACAAGATGTTGCATCAAGACTCCGCTTTTGCACCACCATCCAAAGCAAAGGAAAATTATGCAACGATTCATTGTTATTGGATTGCCACAATGGTAGAATGTAGCAAGACATTACATTATGCAAGATTCAATGGTATTCCATAATGTTCTTTTGAGAGTTGGATTACAAAACATGATTTGTAAATCCAAAAATGTTGTAGGTGCTGTTTCATCGTGCTCCATAAGAGTTTTTGTTTTTGTTTTTGTTTTTTTTAAAACAACATATTTGTCAATCTGAAGTTATGGCAATTAGAAATCAAATGTGCAAGGGTACGGATTGTGTTATATTGTAAGCCCTCGGTGAATTCAGACAAATATCCATCAAACTGGAATCAGATATGATATTTTTCAACAACTATACTAGACACCAGACATTTTTGTATTTAAAAAAAGGAAATAATTTTACAAAATACTGGGGCACACTCGAATTCGAATACACCGTCGTGAAGGCAGACACTATAACCCACCATGCATCTGCAAAACGGAAAGAAAAGGCAAGTAGTAATCAATAAATAGATTAATAAAACTTTTTAAGTAGCTCAACACGATCGACAGTGTTACTGGGCAAATTGAGCATGAAGATTCAGGAAATTCAAGTCTGAAGTTTTTGCTGGGTTTTAATTTCCAAAATTAAATCTGAATACATTGGTAATTTGCACAAGAACTTAATTATGTGGATCCCCCGTATGAGATCTCTTGAGACAAAGGCATGAATTCAGATTTTTTTTTTAAAAATTTTGAAATGATTTTCTTTGATTATCTTCTATTGTTTCTTCAATTGGAAATTCATAATTTTGAACAAAAGACCCCCCTACTAAACCCTTGTTCCTTAACCAATGCCGTTGTGCATCGAATACCAACACTTTATCTATGGGTACTCGCAAGATAATGAGAAAGAAAGGGAAAAATTGGAAACGACACACCTTCGTCATTTTTGTTTTTGTGGTTGCTTCAAAACAGCATCAAATTCTTGTAACTGAGCTTTTGCTAAATCAAGATGTTCTGACCGACATATCTTAAGAAAATGAGTGCAACATATAGAGAAAAAGATTGGTATGAACTTAACCAGGATGGCAAGGCAAGTTACTCTGTTCCGATGCCATCACTATCTTGATAGTCTTCCGGAAGAAGATATTACAATTCTGCTGGTATACTGCCTAGGAAAAACAAGGCAAAAGAAAAAAAAAAGATTATCAAATTGCAAGGAAGAGATGATTTCTTATTTTTCATAACAAAAAAAGAAGCATATGTCGATCATACAATATAAAACAAAATATAGTTATATGCAGTAATGCAGAATAAATCATATTTGTAAATCATATCAATATAATCAGTATCTCAAGTGTCTCTTGGAGATTAACTGTTCAAATTAATACTAACATGGTACATGCAACTACACAAAAACTTAGATTAGTTATCCATTGCAAGAATTAGTCCTTTATTTGCGGACAAAAAATATCATCATAAAAATCCTTGTTAAGTCCCTTGTCATCACACTCCTAACTCCTTTCCATTTAATCAATTTCTACTTCCGCTATGTCTCCCGTTGTTGGGCAATCAAGGATTCTCCTGCTCAACTAAAATATGTTTCTAATTTGTTCCATGTACCAATTCTACTCTTAAATCTTTGACGTGATCATTCTCTAGAATCAGTGTCATCTTTTGACACTAAGAAATCTCTTCCATTTTCATTTTGCTGGTTTTTTTTCAAGCGGACACACATCTATGGATGATGTTGCACCGATTTCTTGAAAGCAAATGACAACCTTCATATGACTGGTCCACTCAACTCCCACAGTAGATTTCAGATCCTATCAATCCTTGTACATCAACCTTTGCCCTCTATTGAGCCTTTCGATGTTCTCTAGTTTAATGCATCTCTATTCTCTTTCCTTCTATTATCTGTAGAAGTTAGATCTAGATGTCTGAACTTATCTTCCTCCATTTCAGCCTCAGTCGATCAAGGTCTAAAACCATCTTGTTCTCTTGCATCTTCTTCTCACTTTCTTCGTTGTTTTTGCATGTCTTATTCAATCCTATTTTTGTGTTGCGTGTGCGGTCTAATCTGTAATGAACACTTAAAGAGAGAAAATATCTTATTCTTATATTGCTCTAGCAAAACATCGAGTTGTGCTATCAATTTGTCTATTCATCTTTCCTCCAGAACCCTTTTCCTATTCCCTCGCTCTATTGGGTGTTTGATATAATCGCCACTTCAACGAGAAGCTCACTTCCTAGATTAATTTCTTAGATCTCCATTTATCCTCTCTCTTGATACGTTGGCTGGTTTAACATAGAAGGAACCATTGCTTGTTGGTCCATCAACTATTATAAAGCTTTACTGATTTGAGATCGATTAGATTATTGGTAGTGTGTTTCATTAACTCCTTATGATCTTGTCTTAGTCTACATTTCTAGTTCATATAATAAGACACAAATGGTACCCGTGCTCAAGAAGAATTGTGAAGAGTATGAAGTTAATAATATATTAAGTAGTAAGTTTAGTTCTAGATTAACACTTCTAGGTTTATAGTTTACTAGAAATTTATATACCAACTTAAAGGCATATGAAAGTAATCCAACCGTTTGTATCACCAAACTCTACATGTCGAGGTTTGCAAAATGAGAACCCTAGGATTTGTGTATGGCGACATACACAATGATAAAAAAAGAGATGCAACAACAACAATAATAATAACCAAGCCTTATTCTACTAGGTGGGGTCGGCTATGTGAATCCTTCTATGTCATTAAGCTCTATCCTCTACTATATCATCATTTATATTTAAATAAATTTCATTTTGTTTTATTATTGCTAACAAAGTTTTTTTTTTATTTTCTTTTTCCTCGTTTGATTTGCACATTTGTTATAGTTTCACATCGCCTAACTGGAATATCTATTGATCATCTACATGCATGTTCGTACCATCTTAAACGTATCTCCCAAAATTTTTCTTCAGTAGGTGCAATCTCAACTTATTCTCTATTATTTACATTTATTATCTTGTTCATCCTTGTACGCCCGTACATTCACTTAACAACCCCATCTATGCAACTCTTATCTCCTGTTCATGTGCTTGAGTGTTAGCCCAGCATTCAGCTCCATAACATAGCACTGCCATTTTGTAGTACAATTATAAAAAAGAGATACAATAGAATTTTTTAAGAATGTGGAGTCTTCTTGCAAACTATTTGTGGAGGGAGCATTGTGGAGGATTCAAGTAGAAGGCAAGGATCCTACCTTAATGCAATTCTGCTCAATCTTTTAACAATTTGAATCAGCACGCTATGGATTTTATTACGAGCAAAAGACCATTCAATACTCTCAACAGGGAAACATCAATGCCAAATCGAAACAGTAGTCGATAAAAAGTATGAAAACCCTAAATCTGGCTTGCTGTAGTACAAAGACGAAAGATACAATTTGAGGGAGAGAAGAGAAGTACTCGGGAGGGCTGGAGATGGTTCAGCTCAGCGATGGCGACCTCGTGGCTTCGAATCTGCGATCGGGAGAAAAAAATTGCTCATCGACAAGTAGTAGGAAGCGGAGTGCTGCAGAAGAGACGGGAAAATTAATAAAAAAAACACGACCTTCTTGAGGAGCTCCAGCTTGGGCTCCTCTTCGGCGGCGGAATTGTTCCTGGAAGGCGAAGATCTTGGCGAAGAATCCGCCATTGATCTACCGAAGTAGAAGACAGAGGACGAAGGCTGGAGCTGTTTCGGTAAAGAAAAAAAATGCGATTAGGGTTTTAGTGTTTGTAATTCAGGAAATTTTCAATTTCACCCTTCACAGTTTGCGCTCTGTTTCAATGCACTCTCATAATTATTAAATAATCAAATAAAAGCCATTAAATTTTTGTTGGAGCAACTATGATTGAAAATACTTAAAACTTAATCCGAAATTGATATTTAAATTGAAAGTTTATCAATTTAGTTTTCCTTTGTATAAAGATTATCTTTCAATTTATATTATTAGAATTTATTAAATGAACTAAACGTTGTTAATAATGAATCTAAACACCTTAAATACAATTTCGATACTTTCTTAAATTTTAAATGGATTTTGATTAGTTTATTTTTGAGAATTCTTTAAAAAAAATTATCTTGATGTCGAGACCTTGTAGAAGCTACAAAAACATTATATTTTATTGAATGGCCTAATTTTTTTAATATAATAAAGGTAAATTATCTAGCTTTTTCAATTTGACTAATTTTATGGGGGATCGATTAAGCCCAATAAAAATTTTTCACAGGATTATGAGTAACCCAACATGACAAGTAATTTGAACTCCCAGTTTAATGCCCCAAGTGAGATTCAAATTTTCATTGCTTAAGAAATTTGTCCTATCGCTTACCATCACATCATAGCCCTGAGAACTCGAGTGACCTCAGGAAGATTGTAAATGAATTAAATATTTCGAGCAACATTAATATTCAATTTGGTAAAAATTTACGAACTAGTTATGATTGGTCTCAAGTCCGGATAAATAAGGAGGATTATATTAGATTACTAGTTAGTGTTAAATTATGACAAATGTTCAATGAATAGATCCCTTAAACTATTGTGTTAATTGTTGATGTAGTCTGGCCCGATTGTTATTTTGGTATTGACACCGATTTAAGTTTTTGGTAGTTTGGTTGAGTGAATTCGGATTAAGTCCTGGTCGGGGGACTGGACACGAAATCCTGGTGAGTGAAGCCGGGTCCTGGTGAGTGAAGCCAGGTGATTGAAATCCCGGTGAGTGAAGCGGGGTCCTAGTGAGTGAAGCCAGGTGGCTGAAATCCCAGTGAGTGAAGCGGAGTTTTGGTGAGTGAAGCCAGGTGACGGAAATCCCGGTGAGTGAAGCTGGGTCCTGGTGACTGAAGCCAGGTGACTGAAATCCCGGTGAGTGAAGCCGGGTCCTGGTGAGTGAAGCCAGGTGATTGAAATTCCGGTGAGTGAAGCCGGGTCCTAGCGAGTGAAGCTAGGTGACCGAAACCCTGGTGAGTGAAGCCAGGTCCTAGTGAGTGAAGCTAGGTTGAATGAAGTCCCGATGAGTGAAGCTGGGCACGAAGTCTTGGTCCGGGGGACTGAGCACGAGTCAAAGAAGGCTAGGGAGTCTGTTCTCTAGACTTAGGGCTGATTTGGACGGAGCTGGATCGGTCTAGAGACCGATCAGGGAGTTGGCACGAACTCCCTATTGTGGATCGGTCTGGTGACCGATCTAGAGAAGTCTGATCGTTCTGGTGAACGATCAGAGGGAGAGCCAAATGCTTCTGTTCGGCTCCTGATTGCTCTAGTGAACGATCAGGGAGAGAACAGAATGCTTATACTGGGTTTCTGATCGTTCTGGTGAACGATCAGGGAGAGGTCAGTAGGTTTCTGTGAGAAACTTGGATCGGACGCTTGATCGATCAAATTGTCGCAACATTTCTCACCCTGACTGATCAGGATAGCTCTTGATCGGTCAGGGAGTGACATGGTCGGTCACCAGACCGATCAGGGCACACCCTGATCGGTCAGGTGACCGATCAGGAGTGTATTTCCTGCGGGGTGTGGCAAGCAAGCTGCTGGATCGGTCTGGTGACCGATCAGGGTCAGTCCGCGATCCTCTATTCTCACTGTGGACTGATTAGGCTGGAGCCTGATCGTTCAGGGCATTCACTGATCAGTCTGGTGACTGATCAGGATCATCACTGATCGGTCCGGTGACCGATCAGTGCCTGAACTTTAATTTGAAATCGCTGTCAGACGCTCTGATCGCGTCTGTTTTTCTCTACATTTTCTCTGATACCTGCTGATTCTTTGTGATATGCTTTGCTAAGCCTCTAATCAGTGTGCAGGTTAGACAGGGATGATACAAACCAAGGAGAAGAGACAATGGCGACTTTCACCGTGGCAGGTTTGTATGTATTCTGTTTTCAGGTTTCAACGGGCTTCCTGGTGCGGCTGACGACTAACGGAGGCTCAGCTGAAGAGGTCTTCAGTGGACTGAGTGCTCAGTGGAGTCAGTGGGTCAGCTGTGGTTCAGTGGGAGCTGATGGCGCCTGGCGATGGTGAGCAGGAGCTTAAGACGAAGCAGAGATGCAGAGGAGCGGAGACGAGAACAGACAGAAAACTTGAGGAGTTTGGCTAGGTTGTTTTGAGCTTTCTGCATAGCTTGGTGCTTAAGTGTTCCTGCTACTTTTGTGTGAGGGGGTTTCTTCTTGAGATCTCTTGTATTCAAATTCATTCATCTGTGAGATCTGTGGAGAGGTTTCTCCACCGAAAAGGAGGCTCAATTATATCCGGGTTCACCGGGGCTTTGCCGACGATCAAGGGATTGCCCACCTCACGGGCATACCAAGGAGTAGGGGTAAGTTATCCCCGAACCTTGTACATCTCCGTCTTAGCGATTGGTTAGTATGTTCTTCATTTCTGCGTTTCTTTTAAGGTTGTCTTTCTCTATATGTTTTGTTTCCGCTGCTGCTAACCCTGATCGCAGAAGATTTTAAAGAGGCAATTATTTGAGTGTCTGACTACATTCACCCCCCTCTATAGCCATCCAAGGACCAACATTAATGCTAGGTTATTCTCCGAAAGGAATGCATTGCAGGGTTTGACTACTCAGAAAGGTCCGCTACATCTCTAGAACTCGAGTGTAGTGCTAAATATATAAGAGTTCGCGAAATGGGTAGGCAAGAAGCTAAAGATGATAGAGAATTTGGATTTAAGTTACATTACATAGAAAAAAGTAAAACAAAAAATTGAGTGAGTATTTTTTTTAGATAGTTCGTTAAAGGATGAAGTTGTAGAAGTAGTTAGAAAGAGGGATAAAATCATAGTTCTCACGATAGTAGTGGCGGAAGAAACTATGAATGCAATTAGTATATATGCATCTCAAGTAGGATTAGATGAAATTAAGTACCAAATCAAGGCTTTGGGATGTCCTAGATGAAGTATTACAAAATATTCTGCCAAATAAAATGATTTTAATAAGAGGCTATCTAAATGGGTATGTCGGAGTGAAAATGAGGAATATGAGAAGGTGTACGACGGTTATGGGTTTGGAATAAAAAAATGAAGAAGGAAAAAAACTATATTGGATTTTATGATTGTATATGATCTTACACTCGCTAATATGTTTTTTAAGAAAAGAGAATAACACTTAATCACGTTTAAAATATAGAATAATAAATCACAATTTGACTTTCTTATGGTAAAGAAGAGGGATAGAAATGATTTATAAAGATTGCAAGGTTATCTCTGGAGAAAACTTAATTACTCAATATAGATTAGTAGTGTTGGATATACACCTCAATCATAGTATTAATAGAAGGAAAATATACACAACTCTTATAATTAAGTGGTAAAAGTTAAATGATGGAAAATAAAATATATTTAAGGGCAAGGTAGGAGTACAAGGATTAGGTGAAATATATGGTGACTCTAATATAATATAGGATAAGATGATATCAAAGTTGAAAATAGTAGTTAAGAATGTACTCGGTGAGTCAAAGGGCATACATCACCAAGTAAAAATCTTGATGTTGGAATGAGAGAGTATAGGATAAAGTGAAAAAATGAACAATTTATAAAGAATTATATATTTATAAGAACAAGAAATTTTTTAAAAAATATATATAATAGCCAAGATGAGGCTAAGAAAGTTATCAATGAAGCAAAGAATAAAACTTTTAAACGGTTATATCAAAAATTAGATATAAAAGAAAGAGAAAAAGACATTTATAGAATAGCTAAAGTAAGAGAAAAGAAGATAAGAGATTTTATCCAAATAAGATATATTAAATATGAATACAATAAGATACTAATAAATGATGGAGAAATAAGAGAGTGGTGGAAGAAGTATTTTCATCAACATTTTAATAAAGTTTAGGTGATCAACTTAACTTAGATAATTTAAGTAAGTCTGAGTATAAAAATTTAAATTTTTATCATAGAATTCAACTTCAGAAGTAGAACAAACTTTAAATAGGATGCAAAATGGAAAAGTCATAGGACCATATGATATTCCGATGGAGGTATGAAAGTGCCTACAGAAATAAGGTATTAAATGACTAATAAAATTATTTAATATGATATTAAAAATAAAAAAAAATACTTGATCAATAGAGGGAAAGTATTCTAGTTCCCTTATATAAAAATAAGAGAGACATACAAAATTATGCAAACTATAGAGGTATTAAACTAATGAGCCAGACCATGAACATTTGGATATAGTAATAAAAAAAGATTAATGAAGGAGACCATGGTGATCAAAAATCAATTTGGATTCATACTTAGAATATATATATTCTCAGATAACTAATTGAAAAGTATTAGGAGCAAGATCTACCATGATATTTATTAACTTAGAAAAAACTTATGATAGAGTATAAGAGAAATTATATAAAGAATTTTAGAAAAGAGGGTGTTATAGTGTGACATATATTGAACTAATTAAGGATATGTATAAGGATGTAATGACCAGAATGAAGATTTTGAGCGGATTAATTGAATCATTTCCAATAAAAATAGGATTACATCAAGAATCAACTCTAATCTTTATCTTTTTACATTAATCATGGATAAACTCACTAGGCATATTCAAAACACAATACTGTGGTACATTTTGTTTGCAGATGATGTTGTTTTGGTATATGGGACATGTACACATGAAGGAGTAAATGCTAAACTAGAATCTTTGCAGAAAATACCAGATGTGAAAGGTTTTAGGCTTAGCATAGTAAAGACAAAATATATGAAATTAAATTTAGCAATATTAGATGTAATGAGACAATTGTTAAGATATGAAATGATGAGTTGTCTGAAACTAAGAGCATTAAGTATTTACTATTTTTTTTACAAAACGATTGAGGGATTGAGAGAGATGTCTTGTATAGAATATAAGTAGAATGGTTGAAATGGAGGAGTGCATTAAGTGTTTTATGTGATCGTAAAATAACTCTAAAATTTAAAGGGAAGTTATACAAAATGATTATTAGACTGGCTATGTTATATGACGTTGAATATTGGACTATGAATTCGAGCACATGAGTAGAAGATGAGAGTTGTAGAGATGAGAATATTAAGTGGATGTGTGAATCTACAAGGATTGACAGAATAAGAACTGAGAGTATTAGTAGAAAGTTGGAGTTGCATCTATTGAGGAAAAACTCTTAGAGACACATTTAAGATGATATGAATATGTACTTAGATGGCTAATAAATGCTCCCACCAGGCGATGTAAAACAATGACAAATACGCATATTAAACGAGGAAGAGGAAGACCAAAAAAGATTTGGTTAGAAATAATAAAATAATATAAAATTTATTTAAGTATAGATGATGATATAGTAGGAGATAGAGCCCAAGACATAGAAGGATCCTTATAATCGACCTCACCTAATGGGATAAAAATTGATTATTATTATGGTAGTATTGGAAACAGATTATAATGCTCATCCAAACAATCCAGTGTCATCACCCCCGACTTTATTTTATTAAATGAACAAATTTAATTATGTATATATTCAACTTATTAATATTCTTAAATAATCCCGAATACAATATCCATTAAACAAACTCTTAATAAACTTTTAAATAAATAAAAGAATTCTGTGAAACTAACATGGGTTATACTCCTTAGTTTAACTAAGTAGTTGTTCCTCATGGGTTGGAGACATTGGGATATTGAGAGTTAAACATGAATGCTAATTATGGTAACTAGTTTATTGGAGAGACCTATCATGAGACTTCATATGACTCTCTATATATATAGATATGTCAATGAAAATCTCATTGTAGCTCAAGTGCAACTTTCCTTTGACTTGAGGTATTCAAGTTATCTTGGTCATGAAGACTTATGCTTTGACATCTTAAGCAGACATCTTCTCGGAGGTATAGACCCGGGATAATTAAATATAAGTCAAAGTGTCTGAAGGTATTTGGATAACCCATAGAAGATTCATGGTTCCTTAAGGGGAGACGTATACGCTATAGTCACTTGTCAGAATTATTACTCGAAATCTTTGGCCAAAGCATCACATGACAAGAGTATGAGACTTTTGGACATATGTCTGAGTAATTTGAATATGTAGGATGAGGAAGTATTACTTGGGCTAGATGTGACGTAGTCAACCTAGTGGGGACTAACATAAAGATCATGTCCTGAACTAAGTGGGTATATAAGACAAGTGAAAGGAAAAAGACATGACTCATTGTAACCGTTGAAGAGTTCGAAAAAGGATCTGGAATCAACTTTGATTTTTCAGTCAATTGAGAGTCATGATGTACTACTAGGTGGTACTCACAATCTTTTTATAATTAAATAGCTAATTATGAATAACCAATATAACTAGGAACCTATTGGGTCACACGCTATGAGTTTATCAGAGAGACATTATAACGAGCTTGAGAATTAGATTCTCAAATCGAGAGAGACCAAGTTTGGTTGGACTATACAAAAGGATAAATATGGAAAGATGTATGTCGGAACGGAAGCGTGGATGAGCCACACTTTGTAGACGATATGGATTTATTATGTTTTAATAATAAACCAAAAGGATTTGGTTTAGTTATGAATCAAGGTGGTTTGATAATAAACCAAAACGGTTTGGTTTAATTATGAACCAAGATGGTTTGGACCAAACTTAATGGTAATGGATTGGGTTGATTTGGCTTATTGGGTTTGGGAGATGTGTTTATATTAACCTTAGAGCCAATTATGAGATGATTGACTAAAAATCTTTTGTATCATATTTTATTAATAAAATATAAAGTTTATGGTTATTATATTTACTTCATATATGTGTCAGATACATAAATATAATAATATCCTAGAGTAGTGGGTTCTAATCTATATTATATCAATTTGTTGAATTAATAGTGGGAGGATATAAATATATAGAACATTACTTGTAACTATTCCTAGCCAAACATTAATATACAAGGACAATGCTACTGTGCTGAGACTAGCATGTAGGTCATTGATCACTTAATCTCATAAGTCATGGATATAGGATATCAAATTGACGCATGAGTACATATTAAAGAATCATAAATGATGCGTTGCGTGAAATTCTAGCATGAAACTTAACGCGAATGAGCCGGACATCCATGTGAGCATAGCCACGTGAGCAACCCTTGTGTTTTTTATTCCTCTTTTTCTTTACTTTTTTTGTCTGAACCCTAATGCTTGCAAAGAGCCGTAGAGAGCGAGCGTCGCTATGAATGAAGCAGCTTCATCCAGGTTTCCTCTAATCGCCCGTTCAGCCAACCCCTTGCTGAGCCCACACTCTTTTTCTTTACCTTTCTTCCTTCGAAGCCTAATTTGGAGTTACGAGAGTGCCGCAGCGAACGAGCTGCTTCGTCTAGGTATCCCCCGATTTCTCATCTCATTTTGTTGTAGAAGCTTCTTTTATGCTATGGTTAAAGCGATTGCGAGTTGTAGAATCTTCTTTCTTCCTCCGAACAATCTTGAGTTTAATAGTATTTTTGTGTACTAAAAACATTGCAGAGAGCCACAGCGAATGAGCGCTACAACGAACAGCAAACAAGCTACAACAAGCCACAGCGGAGCCCTAATTATAAGTTTCTTGAAGAGTAATTTTGGTGTGATACATAACCTTTCTCCAGAAAGTGCATTATACTTGTGAGTAATTTGAGAAAAGCAGCCTTACAAGTATTTGGATCATATTTGGTTCACATGAGGGGCTGATAGTTGAAATGAATGTTCCAACAGGAATTTTAGATCTTTCTGAATCTTTTAGTTATATGTTTGGTTGGATGACCATGTGGTATCCTTTTTAAGCAATAGTTTTCTTCGGATAAAGATTTAAAAATTTCATATCCTTGTGGAATGTGGAAGTTCAAAGGGAGTTCTTTGGCCAGGTAATGGTTCATTAAAGGGAAGAAACTGTCACGTTGTACAATCACTATGGGATTACTTTTGAATTTTTTGTTCTAGTTACTAATTAAGGAATGATGGGCTTAATTTGATTACTAAGCATTTAAAATTTTGTGTAATGCGTATGTTCTTATACAGTAAGGTAGATAGGTAATTTATGTTCATCACTTGATATTACATGTCTGTCAGATAGGATAAGGAACTAATAGTGTTGATTGGTACTTATATTGTACCTTATTGTTCATGCTAATCTTTGTGAATGATTTGAGAAGTTCGAACAATATTCGAAAGTGTTGCCTCTTAATTATGGGGTATTTTTGTTCTTACAATTTAAAAAGGGAAGGTTAAAAATGTCTAAGTATTGCATCACCAATCTACCGAAATGCAAATGTGGACTAATATCGAAAATCATCACCTCATGGACTGATGAAAACCCAAGCAGGAGATTTATCATATGTTCACTATTTGAGGTAGGGTAAGATAAATATAATTTGCCACTTTCTTTCGTGCAAAATTTTAAATGACAAATCTCATAAATAACTTGGAATCACTGAGTGGAGGGTGTGATTTCTGGGCTTGGGTCGATCCCAAAATATGTAGTAGATTGCCACAAGTAATATCAGGATTGCTAAGAAGAATAAACAAGTTGGAGGCTGGTGCTAGAAGTACAGAGAATAATATGAAAGAGTTGAAGATCGACAATTGCAAGCTACTCCTTGAATTGATACTACAAATAGAAGAATTAGATAAATACTTATGGTGGTGATTGGTTGGATAATATGAGTTGTCACACATACGACTTTCTCCTCAAATGAAGATAATTGAGCTCCCTCTTCTGAAGTACGCATTGTAGATGCTCGCTGCCTATAACTTTTGGAGCAGTTTTTTGTTGTAAATATTTTATTTTGTGTGTTTGAAGTAAAATTTTAAATTATCTAACACTTGATCTGAGGCTGATGCACTAATTTTTACTTACGAATCGTAGTTCCTTTGTGATATTACATTTTAAAAATATTTGCCAATGTGTCAAATGATAAAATCATGAATGTTTTCTTAGGACACCTTCCTTCCCTTCCTATTTATGAAGCTGGTGTCTTATTTCTGAAGCTTGCACGTTTGTAGTGTATGCAAACCTATAAATTATTCACTTGGGAAGTATGCATTGCCTGATCAACTTATCTTGTTTAATTCAAGGGAATAAACAAACAAGGTGGAGCAACAGTTGCTAACTATTACACAGCATACACCAAATAAAATCCTCGTGATTTTGAATAATTTATTCTAAAAATTTAATAAATTATCTTACAGCTGAATGAATAGTGTTGAATGAAGAATAAATTATCTTAAATGTAATAATAGTGCTGAATGAAGAATATCTAATTCTGATAACAAGCACAAAACTATCTTATGGTTGCACATTGAGATGAGTATGCTTCAACCAATTCTTACTTCGTCAGCAGTTTTGTGAAACCAGACAAAGAACCACAAAAGCTACCAAGTGCATCCAGATCAAACGGTCTAATCGAGAAGTGACCTCCGATTTGATGGTGCTTTCGACAAAAGTTGTTCTTAATGGTACATAATTTATCATTCGGTATAAGAAAAAAAAATGATTAACGAGATTTTTTCAACTTTGGACGACTGGTCCAGCCTCACTATCATTCGGTATAAGAACTCTACATGAGATCGTGCCTGAAAAGAAATTGACAAAGTATTAGGATATTTACACATTGAGATATATAGAACATTTTTTTTCTAGATCAACCAACACACATCAATGGGAAGGAAAAAGTTTGCCCAGAAATTCAATTTTAGTTTCCAAATGGGAACTTTAGGAACCGCATAAAATTAACTCGGAGACAATTACAAAACATTACATCCATAACTACATCAAAAGTGTAAGGATGAGAAAAACATAACGAAAAATACATTCAATATACCATATTCAGAACTGATTTCTTCAAGTGCCTTGTCACACCGGAATGGAGAAACACACATTATTGCCACTAATTTTTTCAAGCACCTTGTCAAATTGTTGAACATACAACTGATTTAGCTACAACCTAACCACAAAACAGAAAATACAAATATAAGTACAAAACGTAATAACTAAAACTCCATATCCATTGTATGTATCTCGTAAAACACAACTCTTAACAAAAGAGTTGGCATGCACTCAATGAGATCTTGCCATTAGATTACATAACATGCTTGTTCTAATTTCTTAACTATTAGAAGATGGGTCAACTACTTAATCTGTTGTAAACTGTATTGGAATATTTGCATGTTGGAATAAAAGAAAAGACCAAGAAACAATACTATTTGAAAAAAATAGAATAATTACTACCAGAAATAATTTGCTAATCATTTAGCTTCAATGACTGTTAGTAGTGTATATATGAATTCATAAAATATCGCATCTGATTAACAAATTTTCAGGCAAAAATGTGTGATTAGAATCATAAATATAACCTGTAAAATAAGAAGTTGTCTCATGAAATAATGATTCAATATTGCAAGTACCTTTTCACATTCAACAGAATTCAGAACAAAAGAGTATCAATTAAGAATTCAATATCCATTGTATGTAGATCGTAAAACACAACTCTTAACAAAAGAGTACCAATCACGTGCCAAACACAACTCTTAGAACTCTTAAATACATATACAAATGAAATTTAAAATGATAAATTATAAATTGAAAAAATTTAATGCAGCGAACTTACATTTTTGACTACTTCGGTCAATGATCGTATTTGTATGCCTGAAATTTGATAATTCTTCTTGCTCTTTGCCGCCACCTCTCACACCCTGTCGGCAATGAACTTATGTTCAATATTAACAAATAACAAAAAGTAAAATCAATTATATCCAAAACATAAATCAAAGTATAATCAATTTAACTTTAGCTTGGTTTTTACTCTTTGTCGCCGCCTTTTTCACAATTTGCTTAACTTTGGACTGCTTTCTTTTCGTTGGTGGATGTCCACGAGATCTTATTTTCAGTGGAGTGTGAAACTTCTTGCTCTCAATTCTTGATTCCCCATGTATCGTGTTGCTATCATGATCACCATCTAACGAATCAACAATATTAATATCCATAAGCCTTTGTTTTGCTTCTTTCAATATCCCCATTAAATGAAAGAACCTCTCATGATTTTTGGACGCAAGCTGATGTACTTCTTGTAACAAGGGTTGAAGATTATTATATCTGTAACGAGATTAGTACGAAAAACGACAACAAGGACAATAGAGAACACATCAGATTTACATGGAAAATCCTGGACGGGAAAAACCACAGGTAGAGGAGGAAAAATCACTATGAACGGTGGAATACAAAGTCTGCGGCTCTGATAAAGTAAAGAGAAGTAGAGAGAAAAGAAAGGTAGAGAGAAAGAAAGAAGAAGTAACCAAATAACTTTCTTGATTAATTAAACTTGTCTATGAGATACACAATTTATAAAGACTTTAGAATACTTAGTCAAATGAAAAATTAATAACGAAACTGTTAATTAACAGATTTATAAAGAATGGTTAATTAACATATTAATAAGAAAATATCTAATAATAAATTAATGGATCAAACTGAATTCGTGTCACCAAACTCTAACAATCTCCACCTTGACGCGAATTCCACAAATCTTCAAAAGAACATTCTCCACCTCTTTCACAAAAGCCCCACAGGTAAATTTCAGCATCTAGCACCAACCAAGTCTAAGCAATGCTTAAACTTGTCTATAGGGAGTGCCTCACATCAATATGCTTTGTACTCTCAAGAAACATCTGATCCTTCGTGAGGAAAATGACACTCTGACTATCACAAAAGACTGTAGTAATCTGCAAGTCTTCACTAAGCTCACTGAAGAGTCCTTTCAATCAAATAGCTTCCTTACAAGCTTCTTGTAAGTGATCTTCTTTTATCAATGTCAACTTGTGACGGCAACAACATCTATTACTGTGGATCCCTGCAGAATATATAAACTGGCAGTTCTCCTTAGTCCCTTCATCACAACAAGAGATCCTTTACTGACCTTCACAACTCCACTTCACCAGTGTACTTGTACCCTTTAGAATCAAGAATACTCAAAGAGATCATATTTCTCTTTAAATCAGGGACGTGCCTCACATTACCAAGTGTCCGAATGACACTATCAAACATCTTAATTCTGACCGTACCAATTCCAGTGATTCTGCAGGATGCATTATTGCCCATAAAAACGGCACCACTTGAAACTGTTTCATATGTTGAAAACCAGTCCCGATTGGGATACATATGAAATGTACAGCCAGAATCAAGAATTCATTTCTCACTCTGCTTTAAATCAACATCAGATGCAACGAGAATTCACCATCACTGTGATTTTCGGCAACATCAGCCTCACCAGACTTCTCTAATTGTTTTCCTCTCGAATTTTCACCTACCCTTTTATTCTTATTTTGCAACTTGTAACATTCTGATTTGATGTGACCCTTCTTCTTGCAATAATTACAGATCTTATCGCTATTTCTGGATTTCGACCTGCCCCTGATATTACCATCAGAGTTTTCCTCCTGAGTCCTTCCTCGAATAATAAGACCCTCACCTTGAGCCTCAGATCCTTTGACAAACTATTTCATTTTTTATTTTGAAAATAATGAATTAAAAACTTTATTCAAAGTAAGAATATAACGACTATATAAAATAGTATCTCTAAAAGCCGTATATGACGAGGGTAAAAAACACAGTAAGATCAATGCTAAATCTTCATCGTCATATTTGACCTCCAAAGCCTCTAGGTCAGAGACGATTTCCTTAAACACGGTCAAATAATCTCTTAACGACGTACCTTCTGCCATGCGATGAGAATACAAACGTTGTTTCAGACCTAGTTTGCTCGTAAGACTTTTTCTCATGCACAACTGCTCCAGTTTTAGCCATAGTGCAGCAACGGATTTCTCCTTCAAAACATCCTGTAAAATCTCATTCGATAGGTCAAGGTAGATCTGAGATAGGGCTTTTAGATCCTTACGTTCCTTTTCCTCCCTTGTCCATGTCGAGGGCATGTTGTCTATCCCGAATAGTGCATCGTTCAAATCCAGATGCGCTAGCACCGCTAATATCTTAGCTTGCCACAGTGTAAACCTGGTGTTGCGATCCAAAAGCGGAATATCATACTTCATGCTTGCCGTTGTCATTAATCCTGGTTGAAATCTTCAAAACCAACCTTGCTCTAATACCACTTGTAACGAGATTAGTACGAAAAACGACAACAAGAACAACAGAGAACACACCTGATTTACGTGGAAAACCTTTGACGGGAAAAACCACGGGCAGAGGAGGAAAAATCACTATGAACGGTGGAATACAAAATCGGCGGCTTTGATAAAGTAAAGAGAAGTAGAGAGAAAAGAAAGGTAGAGAGAATGTCACGCCCCGAGACCATTGGAGCCGCTGATCCAATATAAAATCGGACAACATCTCCCCTGTTCGGCTAGCAATTTACATAAACATACAACACACGCAGTTTATAATTTGGCCTCAGGCCTCAACACAGATATATATAATATGGAAATAATGACAACGCAATATAAAACACCGTAAAAACTCACCTGAGCTGATCTAGGGCAGGCGCGCAGCAAAACCACATCACAAAAGTCCAACAAATGACTCAAAATACAATACCGCACGAATAAATCCAATACAAGCCCACGGTAACAAAATGAAATACAAAACATAGACAATGCTATCAAAAGAAAACAAAACCAGCGGAAGCTCCCATTCAAATGGAGTCGTGGGGACCCGGGACTAGCAACTGGACTCCTCCGGCGAGCTATCAACCTGAAAATAAAAATATTACGACGGGTGGTGAGTCCAAGTGGACTCCGCGGGTATATAGAAAGATATGCATGGCTGAACAAAATAGCTGAATAAGCTATAAAGAAACAACAAGATACAGTCTCAACAGGAATAGCAGAATATGCATAACTGAAAGTAACAACTGACTGTACATACCATAATTCAGTCTATACTGACCATAAAAGGACTCGTACTATACGAATAAGTGCAGGGTCATCAAACCACACATAAGCATATCCTGTACATGCATGTTAAACAAGTGCAGCATATAAATGCAGCAATCACAATCAAAATGCACAATGCATCATATGCACATGATGCAATGTCATGGTCACCCCTGACGCCAATCAAGCCACCGATACAGGCGATACTGTGTCGGCCGAGTGGGTAGAGCTGTGACACTGTACGCACCCTGCTATCACTGCTCCTGAGTGACCGGGTGGACAGGATGCTAGCGGGGGACCACCCCCTACCCCATGTATATATGAGGGAGCGTCACTCTCATCTCCTCTGGTCTATGGGAAGAGAAAGGATCTCCGCCTGCTACCATGCTCCGAAACCACTACCCCTGAGCGGTCGAGCGGTCGAGCGGAGCAGTACAGAGCAAATGCACACACCCAACGGTATCCACTAACCCATGAGTGGCCGTGTGTGCATATCATGTACCGGAAGACGATAGACTCAACCACAAGGGAGTCGCTGATCGCCGGCATGCAATAGTGCAGGTATAGTGCATGAGTCAAACACATGCAACCCCTACCAGGTCATCATACATAACTCAACATAGCATACACAGGTCGATCACATGTATAATAACCTAACCATCATGCATCTAAGTGGACATGCAAGTAATAACAGAATCAACCAATGCAGATATCAGGTGACATGCCACAATAACCCAATCAGTCCATATCTAGACACACGTGCAAGTATGACTAGAATCAACCAATGCAACCATACAATGGTATGCTAATCCCTATCCATATACTCATGCTCATACCAATGCTATACAGAATCAGATAACAAATAAACGAGATTGTATAGAAGAAAATTTAGATCATATCCAAGGTCAAGCATAAACATCAAGCAGGATAACAAAACGGTAGCAGATAAAGGTCAATATCAGCCTACTGCATCAATAACAAATAGCCATGCATAAAGATAACGTGGATCTAAAGAAGACAAGCAAGAAGTACCCGCCTTAAAGTGAAGATGCTCGTATCCAATGAGAACCTCCCGTCCAATACCGAGCAGCGATAAATCCCAGTCAAGTCCCTGTATCAAAGGCATAATTATTTAGCTATTTACACAAATACCAATAGCTAATATAACACAACCTCATTAGGATCACCCCAATCCTAATGGTCAATCCCAACATATGCCAATCTCGAAAGATATACTCCCTGTTTGACATATTACCAATACAAATCCAATAATACCATAATTGTATCAACATCAACTTCCCAAATCTCATCATATATCTCACATCAACTTGCCCCAGATCAACATCAAATACACAAAATACTTAAGCTAAAACTCAATCCCAACTATAATCCACAATCCAAATCAAAATACCTATCAAACTGTAATCTACTAAGCAAATGCAACTCTAACAATCAACTCTCAAAGAACAACTCTAATCAAAGAATCCTACGGCAGCACACACCCATACCAAAACTTCCAACTAATCAACACCAATCCATTCAAGCAACAGATTCATCTAGTATTCAATCCAAATCAACCAGATCACAGCAACAATCCAAGACCCCAAATCAGAACAAAAATATCAGAACCAAACATATAGGTAGATCAAGATCACATTCCAATTTATCCAATGAGAAGCGACAATTCCAAATCCACATCAACCTTCCAAGTAGCAAATGTTGCTCACGCCAACCATAACAGGACAGTGGATAAAAACAAAATCCTCATCAAAACAATAATGCAACCAGAAAATCCATTCAACCTTCAAATCCCACCTAATCTATCAACATAAACATCCAAGGCTCCAGGCTAAACCAAACCTTACCTCAGATCTGGTAGTACAATCCCCAATCCTCAGCTCCAAATTAGCCTCTACAACATGCCCGTAGAACAGAACCACATATTCTTCCATAAATCCTGTGATCAGAACAAAATCGCCCAACACACGAATGATCATCAGCGCGACCAATGCATTACCAAGAGGAAATCAAGATTATCCCCAAACGATTAGGCAAGACATAAGAGAGAACCCTAGCTTACCCTCAATGTGATCCATCAGGAGCCCTTTGTTTTCTCCTTGATATGTCGGCTCATGGTTGCCCTCTGGTCCGCCAAGCCTAGGTAGGTATAGGCGAGAGTCGGCGTCTAGATGTGGTGGCGATGACGAAGGGAAGGCCTCTGATTAGGGTTTTCGGTGGCCGGAAATCAAGGGGACGTAGGCGAGATCGAGAGGGGAAATGTTGGGTCTCGGCGTCGGGCGAATGCTGAGGAGAAGTGGGGCTTCGTTGCATTGGACCGAGTTGAAGGTGACTCTTAAGCCACGACATATTTGCATTTTGGCCCTCCTCCTTTAATTTTCTTTCATCCGTGCCCTTAGACCCTAATTTTAATGTAATTAGCCCCTCCTAATATTTGGTTTTAACTCCATTTGGTCGCTAAATGTAAGGTGACCCATTTGACTGCAGTTTAGATCCCGAAACCTTAACTCTTCTCCGAAAAATTTTCTGGCCTGGGTTAACAGCGTCGGATTTAACAGAGAAAGAAAGAAGAGGTCACCAAATAACTTTCTTGATTGATTAAACTTGTCCATGAGATACACAATTTATAAAGACCTTAAGATACTTAGTCAAATGAAAAATTAATAATGAAACTGTTAATTAACAGATTTATAAAAAATCTGTTAATTAACATATTAATAAGAAAATATCTAATAATAAATTAATGGATTAAACTGAATTCATGTCACCAAACTCTAACAATATCTTTGTCTTTCTTCTTCATGATAACAAGAATCATCATAAATATTGGCGATGCATTGATACCGATGTTTAATGTCTTTGCGCTATTGTTCTAAAATATATTTTTTTAGAACTCTAGTGACATTTCTTTTGACAAGAATAGAAATCAAATGTCTACACAAAATTCCTCGAAACCCAAAGACACGACGCAAACACTTCATCTCACATTCCACCTCATTATATTGTACCAACAATGAAACGTTTTTTGGAGTTGCTCTCTCTTTTCCCAATACAGTTTCCACCACTTCATATAAGATAGTTGACCCTTCTTGCCTCAGAAATGAAGTGTTACAAAATATCAAACCCCTTATTTCATCCTAAAACAACTTGAATATAATATTTGTATAGACACTTTGAAATTGCTTTTCGATTGGATGACCACTAATGGCCGGAATAATTGAATTGAAAGATGCAAAATTAGAATTATTTTCCTTTTCAATCTTGCTTCTCAAAGCGCTGTCATACTGTTCAACAAACTGCTTCAAAGTTATTTTGAATGAACATAATTATAAAAAAAGGCATTCATACTCTCACATCTTTGACTTGTTGATATTCCTGTCCAAAATTTATCTTTCACATATACAGACATCCACTTATGACGACAACCCCATAAAGAACTCTACTAATCATTGTTCTTCAAATTAAAATCTTCAATCAATTTTTTTCAATTACTATCACATTCTTCAAAAGTTAATGAATTATAAATAGTATTCTTCAAATTTTTCATTATCAACTTATAGTTGGCATGACTACCAAACTTGGTTGGAATTTTTTTATTATATGCCAAAGACATAAGCGATAATGAGAGTTTGGAAATACCTCAAGAATTGTAATTTTCATGGCTTTGAACTGATCTGTAATAATACCTCATGGAGCTCGTCCTCTCATGCATGCCAACCATGATTTAAATAGCCAAATGAAGGATTCAGAGTCTTCTTTGGATATCAAGTCACAACCAAATAACACAGATTCACCATGATGATTTACTCCAACAAATGGAGCAAATGACATATCATAACTATTGGTCAGATATGTAGTATCAAATGTAATGACATCAGAAAAATAATCATATGAAGCCCTACATCTTGCATCAGCCCAAAATATATTTCTTATTTGATAATCTTTATCTACGTTGATCGCATAAAAGAAATTTGAATTTCTACTTTGCATACGACAAAAGTAATTATTCAAGACTTCTACATCACCATATCCAAGTCTTAATCTACATGCTTCAACAACAAATCATTGAAAACTATTACTCAAAGTTATTCCCGCTTGATCATTCAACTCTAATTTTCTCTTAGTTTGGGAATCTAACACTTTATTGCATCTAAAATGTCTTGACTTCCTTGGACTTAATGCATGATTGTGTTCAAGGTAAATACTAGTAATGAGAAATAATCCATCATTCTGAACTGTAATATTTATCCTTGCATTGCAATCTGTTTTGCTACAAGGTTTAGGATAAAGGGAATTTTTAACTCTAGGAACGTTCTTACCATTTTTTGAACATTCAAATGAAATATATTTCTGCTAGCCATTATCTCTTTTTTTTGGAATGCAATTTTGAAATACCAAAACTAAGACCTTGGGCATACGTTTGTAAAAATCACAAGCTTCCTCCTCAGATGAAAAATGTATCCCAACTTGTAGAGTATCATTTGGCTGCAAGCTTAACGAATCACCCAACGCTAGCAAATCACTATCATTCAGTGGTGCACATGATTCAATCATTTCTTCCTCCATGACAATTTTAGGACCTAAATTCAAACAAAGAAAATTTTATTCATAAGGGTGATAGCTCCCAATAACAATATTGATTACAAAGCAGATTGATTTCACGCAACCCAATCAACAAAACAGATTGATTTCACAATTTCTAAACCCATGAGCAATAATACCCAACTATAAATTTGTGATAAATGAAAACAAAAATACCCAACCATGAATTCACTGGCTAGGACTTAGTCAACTGTGAGGTAAGTCAAAGTTAACGAGTCAACAAAAGAACGGAGAAATTTGGCCCAGTGTTCTTAGAGGAAAATTACCGTTGTGTTTTTAGAACACAAAAATATTATTAAACTCGAGATTGTTCAAAGGAAGAAAGAAGTTTCTACAACTCGCAATCGCATTAACTGCAGCATAAAGCTTCTACAACAAAATGAGATAAGAAATTAGAGGATACCTAGATGAAGCAGCTCGTTCATTGTGGTGCTTTGGAAACTCCAAATTAGGCTTCGGAGAAAGAAAGGTAAAGAAAAAGAGGGCGGGCTTAGCAAGGGGTTGGCTGGACAAGTGATTGGAGGAAACCTAAACGAAGCTGCTTCATTCGCAATGGCGCTCATTCGCTAGGGCTCTCTGCAAGCATTTGGGTTCGGACAAAAAAAAAAGTAAAGAAAAAGAGGAATAAAAAATGCAAGGGTTGCTCATGTGGCTATGCTCATATAGATGTCCAGCTCATTCGCGTTAAGTTTCAAAATTAGAATTTCACGCAACACATCATTTATGTTAGAAAATATGTACTAAATTGACCTGCCATGAGAAAATTTCATGGATCATTACATGAGTGTCATAAACTTTCTCATAGTGACTATTGATATGAATAGTCTTTAGACCTGAGTCACTACGGTTCCCTACATAAGGAGCTGTGTACTTTGGTATTGATAAACATCACCCGTAACAAGGTAGACTATAAAGTCGATCACTGGGTATGCAATAAATTTTGCAGAGGGATGTGAACGGTGTAGATGACATCTATCCCTTCCATATGATGGGAGTGATATCTTTGCGCCCTTTGATCATGTAAAAATACTAAAATGTATGATCATGCTCAAATTAGTCAATATAAGATATTGAGCTTATTTGGTTAAGTGAGTCTACTTGAAGATCAATAAACACAAAGATTGATAAGAGGATGACACGGTCTATGCCTCAGTGATCAATCTAAATATCGAGAATAGAAGAATAAGTCATAGAAGATAATAGACATAGAAATGTTAGGTCAAATCTCGACATTTTCGTCACTTGGATAGCAATGATGCACTATTAGATGTCACTAATTGCTTATGTATCTAAAATAGTTTTAGGTATATTGTCAACATTATGAGAGCCTATTGGGTCACACACAAAGAGCATGTTGGTTTGGAAATAGATTTATTTTAGTTTGACTAAAATGTGATGAACCTTAACCGAAATTGGATTAATTGAGTTAAATACAAATGAATCCAATTGGACATGGGATTGAGTCTAATCCGAGTTAGATTCAATTAGATTAGACTCAACTACTAAAAAGGGTTCATGTCCATTAAAAGAGTTTAATGAAGCATTATTAAAGAGGAAGACCAGGAGTTAAAACCTTTGGTATTCATTAGATGAATAAAAAAAGATTAAGAGTTAAAAGAAAATCAAGAGGTTTTGGTATTCATTGAGATTAATGAGCATTAATAGGAAGGGAGGCCAAGAGGCAAAGACTTTTGTATTCATTGGATGAATACAAAAGACCCCATTTTTGAAAATGAAGAGTAGATATTATCTTCTTCCTCCTTCTCCCTTTGGCCGAAACTTGCTCTCTCTCTTCCTCCTTGTAACCGAACCATCCCAAGTGGCTAGCACTACGAAGGTGGTTCTTCTCCTAAACTGAGTTCGTGCGACGAATAGAACGTGTTCGTGTGGATACTAGTGGGCGCACAACTATTCAGATCGTACTAAGATATGAGGAACCAAAGTTGCAGTCAGAATAGTACCACACACGTAACAAAGGTAACCATTTTGATCAAGTGTTGTATATTGCTTTCGCATGGACCTTGGAAGGGATTGTATTTTTCTGCTACTTATGTGTGTTGATTTTCCCATAAGATCTCTACAATATGACTTTCTCTCCAAGTCAATATAGAGGTATACAACTATACCCCTCTATGAGAACATGTGTGAATTTATTGTTGGGAGAAAATCCTAATAGGATTAAGGATCTCTCCTCTCCCTCATATGTATTACAATCCATAGGAAAGGAGGATTTTCAATGCGAGATATAAAAACATATCTCTCTGTAGCACCTGTGCTAAGTACTCTATGGTTTGGGTCTTTAGCAGGCCTATTGATAGAGATTAATCGTTTATTTCCGGATGCCTTGTCATTCCCATTTTTTTGATTCTAGTTATTGATTATGTGAAGAAATGAATAAAATTAGAGATACAATTCTACATGACTCAAATTTTGAATTTCCTCCCTCCTTTTTCAGTTCTTTCATTTCAGTTCCTTAGCTTTAGGATAGGGAGAAAAGAAAAAAAAAGGTATATGGAACCTCAACAAAAATGTGATAGATCGAAGATCGAATTTGGGAGACCTAAAATTTAAATGTGGATCCAATCTAGGGAGGGTTCCGCGAAATCATAGCATAGAAAGAAGATACTTAAATTAAATAAGAATAATAATTTAGTGGATTTAGGATAGGAACAATTGATAGTTAGAAAGAAATTGTATTACTTAATTATTACTTCATAAAATTATTATTTTATTACTCTATAAAATATAAAATGAAAATTTTTACTTAATTACATTAATATTAATTTTTAAATTTGAATAAATAAGAATTTAATGATAATTGCAACGAAATTTTTAGAAAATTCCATTTCTAGTTAGTAACTTCTATTTAATTTATTTTTGTTTTCTTCTTCTTCAGCTCAAATCGAAAATGTAAGAGTTAAGCCGATACAAAATTCAAAGGGGGTTTATGGCTAAGGGTAAGGATGTAAGAGTTATAGTTCTTTTAGAATGTACTAGTTGTGCCGGAAATGATGTCAATAAGGAATCGCCGGGTATTTCAAGATATATTACTCAAAAGAATCGACACAATACGCCTGGTCGATTAGAATTGAGAAAATTTTGTCGCTATTGTCACAAGCATACGATTCATGGGGAAATCAAGAAATAGATTGAACGGAACACATGTGTTCTTTTCAAGTCAAAGAAGAAAAAGAGCTTAACATATATTTAATTTTCATTTTTAATACAGAATATGAATAATGTGTATACATTATGCATACAAATCAAAGCCTATTTTGGTAGGATCTGAAGTAAATAAAATAAAGAAATAGAATTTTAGAGATAAGGAATAAACCATGGATAAATCCAAACAATCTTTTCGTAAATCCAAGCAATCTTTTCGCAAATCCAAACAATCTTTTCGTAGGCGTTTGCCCCCAATTAGATCGGGGGATCGAATTGATTATAGAAACATGAGTTTAATTAGTCGATTTATTAGTGAACAAGGGAAAATATTATCTAGACGGGTGAATAGATTGGCTTTGAAACAACAACGATTAATTACTATTGCTATAAAGCAAGCCCGTATTTTATCTTTGTTACCCTTTCTTAATAATGAGAGACTATTTAAGAATAAAAAATCGGAGTCGATCCCCCGAACTCGAATTACTCATCCTAGAAAAAAAAATAGACATACTCCTCAATTGACTCCAAACTCCAATTGTAACTCAAGCTCAGATGTGTTTTTTGTTCGAAAAGGCCTAGATTCTAGAAGAGTGGGTTCCAGTGTTACAAGAAAAAAAATTCCCATTTTTTTTAAACATGTTCGTTCATTCCTATTACTTTTTTTAAGTGATTTTTATTCTATCTTCCCGGAGAAGTCACTCCGGGGAATTCTATTTCGTTTCAATCATTCCTTTACTGTACATGACTTTATAATCTACTTTATTTGAATTTGATTTGATGATCTTGTTGGAAATCATGTAAAGACAATTCTTAAAAAATTCCCATTTTTTTTAAACATGTTCATTCCTATTACTTATTTTTTAAGTGATTTTTATTCTATCTTCCCAGAGAAGTCACTCCGGGGAATTCTATTTCGTTTCAATCATTCCTTTACTGTACATGACTTTATAATCTACTTTATTTGAATTTGATTTGATGATCTTGTTGGAAATCATGTAAAGACAATTCTTATTTGATATAGCTATTTGTGCAGGTATTTTACGATTAAGAAGCAATTGCTTCTTGTACAGATTATGTATTAATCTACTATAACTATACAATACCGACTTTTCACGAGTTATTGCATTTATCCGAGTGATCCACAAACGACGAAAATCCCTCTTTTGCCTACCTCTATCTCGATGAGAGGAAGCCAAAGCTCTAATTTTTTGTTGAGTAATCGTTCGAATAAGTCTCGAATGAGCCCCTCTAAAGGTTGACGCAAAAAAATGAATTTTTGTTCGACATCTACGAGCTATATATCTCCGTCTAACTCTTGTCATTGAATCAAATTAAACCTTAATGAATAACTAATTGATTTCTATTCTTTCAGCCATCCTTTTATCCCCCTTGGTCGATGAATAACAAAACGGATTATTCCGATATATAAAATATGAATTCGAATGGCTTTTGCTACTATAACCTTCCTTACCACCATTTTTTATTCCTTTCAGGCATTTCACCTGAAAATAATAAATTCTAATGATACTAAAAAAAAGTGGGTTCCTTCGTTTCTATGGTTATTTCTTAAACAGCGAGGTCCTCTCGATACACCGGAGCTTCTTCTTTCATTTAATCAAATGGTATTGTGAACTTGTATAGTTCACACTCTTTGGCTCTACCCATCAATTATCAATTATAGAGTAATAGCTCTTTTCACAATAAGAGTTATCTATACAGTAACGGTATTTAATTAGGAAAGTTGGCTAGGTAGCTGACCCTCTTAGTCCATTCTTTTAACAATGGGAGCATAATCTTTTTGCTTCTTATGATACCATTTCCTCTGCTTAATGGATAACTATTTACTACCTATGGGGAATGACTTTTCATCTCAAATTTAGGTGATTGGATTTACACCAATGGAAACCATAAATTCCATACACAATATAGATATATGAAAAATCTTTTCCATTTACTCTATTTATTGGTGTCGTTCAGTAATACTGGAAAAATTTTCTCATTTGTATTTGTTCGAACTCATGATTTGAACGAGTCGCACATACACCCTAGTACATGTTCCTCGACGCTGAGGACATTCTCTAAGAGCGGGAGATTTCGTGACATTTCTTATTGGCTGTCTTGCATTTCTAATAAGTTGTTTAATAGTTGGCATGTCGTATATATATATACGTTGTATATATAATTCGAAATTAGAATGGAATGGGTTGGTTTAGATCGATCTTAACCTAAGAATTAATCTGATAATTAATGATTATCAATTTTTTCTATTTAATATAAAATCACAGAAAATTCAATTACGGTTTGAAATAGATTTACAATAAAAAAATCCTCGAAATCCTTAGGATCCGCCCCTAAAAGATCAACAATGCCGTGAGCTTGGGCTTCTATTGCTGACATAAAAATATCTCTTTCCATGTCTTGGGCTACAACCCAAAGAGGCATACCTGTTCTTTGTACATAAACCTTTGTGAGGGTTTCGCGAAGTTTCACTATCTGTCTTGTTTCCCTTAAAAAGTCCCTTGATCTTCCATCATAAAAAGAACTAGCAGGTTGATGAATCATAATCCTAACCTAATGTTATTGATATAACAGGTTCTTCTATCTTGCATGATTGGGCTAAATTAAAGGATAAAAAAAATAAAAAGAAGAAAATGGAATTGAACAACCGTACGGGCATTTCTATGTTGCATACGGCTCCGCAATGGAATTTACTTTATTCTTCTCTTCTATTCTATCGAAGAAATATAATTTATCTGATTCAGATCGTTGAATTATCCATTTACCACCCTTCCTTTCGTAGGAGTAAAAAATACTATGATGGTTCTGTTGCTTTATATAGATATCTTATCTATGATTTAGCAATCCCAAAGTTCCCTTCTGATACGATCAAATAAGGAAAATTTATTTTTTTTTTCGTACTCTTTCATAAGATGAATATCAAAAAGAGACTTCTGGTGTGGAAGAAAAAAAGTTTGTGACGCTGAAATGTACTCCCGACACATAAAATCAACAAATCGGAAATACTCTTTGTTTCATACTACTATCTCGATACAAAATCTCATGTTATGAAAAAACAATAAAATAAAATAATGGTTTGTTTAGATCGAACTCGAAGTGCCATGCTATTATTACTTATTATTCATATTCAATATGGCGAAGGCATAGTGTTTCTTTTTTTTTTCAAATCAAAACTCATTGGCGCCAAGCGTGAGGGAATGCTAGACGTTTAGTAATTTCTCCTCCGACCAGGATGAAAGATGCCATCGAAGCGGCTATTCCCATGCATATTGTATGCACGTCGGGCGTCACAAATTGCATAGTATCAAAAATAGCTATTCCTGATATTACCCATCCGCCGGGAGAGTTTATAAATAAATAAAGATCCCTAGTCTGATCTTCTATACTGAGATATACCATGAGACCAACAATAGTATTCGAGATCTCCTCCTTGACCTCTTGTCCTAAAAAAAGTAATCTTTCTCGATAAAGTCGGTTGATTAGGACAAAATCCTATCCTTTAGTCCTTTAGGAGCCGTACACGCACCTTTGGATGCATACGGTTCAAAATCAAAATGAAATGGAGAAAAAAGAATCAATGTGTCGATTCTTGTTCTATTTCTTTTTTCTTTAACTTAATAGGTTTTTCTAAAAAAAACGTTTTTCTTCCATTTTTCAAAAAACATGAGATGTGTTCTCGCTTCCTTACCTATAAAAAAAAAAAAAAATTTATTGAACTTATTGAAATTGAACTAATCTCTCTCATTGATGTATTATTTCATCGATATTCAAATCACGATGCAATTTTCTTGTTCCTGAATGGGCCCTTGCAATTCTTTTAGGTTCATGTTCTACTCCGGGAAAAGATCTGTCCGAATTTTATTTGCACATATAGGGCAAATAATCTCAGTACCACTTCTTTTTTTTTTCAATTCGTTTCATGTCTTTTCCCAACTCAACTATTTGATGTATTCATCATGCTATTCTGTTGGTTATTGGTTGGACGTTTGAAATCACTCTTATAGTAACTCATCTTACTTATAGTAATATAGTAAGGATAAGAATCCTTTATAATACAAGTAATAATCATACATATATTACCAATTTGGTATTTTCTGAACGGAGCCTGAATACTTTATTTTTATTTTTCCAAGTGAACCATAAATCCTCCTAATTGATAATATGGATCCCAAAATGCAAATATAAATAAATTGATCTAATTACACTTCATGCTCCGAATGATTGATGCTTCCCTCAATACAATATTTTTTGGGTGAAACAGAGGATATCTCGATCGGGGGAGAAAAAGGGTAAATTCCATATGACTCAATATATCTGACAAGTCACACTATAACTCAACCCAAGTTGCATCTTTCTCTCCGAGATTCCAAAAAGGTACTTTTGGAACACCAACGGGCATTAATTTAAAGACAAAATTGAGTACTATACTTCGCGTTAATATAGAAACGTAACAATGACTTTATCATCTTTATCTCTTTTTCTCTTTATTATATTTTATACATAGATTTTTATACATAGATTGAAAGGTTTATATTGAAAGGTTTATAGAGTAAGACAGAATAAATAAAGAGAAAATTTAACTAACGTATCAATCGTTGGAATGATAAACAAGTATCCATGTATTTGTTTCCCGAAAGTAGGAGTAATCCTCCCATTGCGTATTGGTACTTATCGGGTATAGAATAGATCCGCTTCTCTTTGTTCTTACGAACAGAATTTTTACCTTATTTTCAATGGAACGGAATAAATATTAACCTTTTCTCATACAGAATCTACTGAAAAGTTAGGTACATAGTATAGTCTTTTCCAATTCCAATGCGATAAAATAAAGTGACATAGTGTCTAGTTTTTTTTTTTGATAAAGGGGTATTTCCATGGGTTTGCCTTGGTATCGTGTTCATACTGTCGTATTGAATGATCCTGGTCGATTACTTTCGGTCCATATAATGCATACAGCCCTAGTTGCTGGTTGGGCCGGTTCGATGGCTTTATACGAATTAGCGGTTTTTGATCCCTCTGACCCCGCTCTCGATCCAATGTGGAGACAAGGTATGTTCGTTATACCCTTCATGACTCGTTTAGGAATAACCAATTCGTGGGGTGGTTGGAGTATTTCAGGGGGAACTATAACGAATCCAGGTATTTGGAGTTATGAAGGTGTGGCGGGGCACATATTGTGTTTTCTGGTTTGTGCTTCTTGGCAGCTATCTGGCATTGGGTGTATTGGGACCTAGAAATATTCTGCGATGAACGTACGGGCAAACCTTCTTTGGATTTGCCTAAGATCTTTGGAATTCATTTATTTCTCTCAGGGTTGGCTTGCTTTGGTTTTGGCGCATTTCATGTAACAGGTTTGTATGGTCCTGGAATATGGGTGTCCGATCCTTATGGACTAACCGGAAAAGTACAACCTGTAAGTCCTGCATGGGGCGCGGAAGGCTTTGATCCTTTTGTTCCCGGAGGAATTGCCTCTCATCATATTGCAGCGGGTACATTGGGCATATTAGCGGGCTTATTCCATCTTAGTGTCCGTCCGCCTCAACGTCTATACAAAGGATTGCGTATGGGCAATATTGAAACTGTACTTTCCAGTAGTATCGCTGCTGTTTTTTTTGCAGCTTTCGTTGTTGCTGGAACTATGTGGTATGGTTCAGCAACAACTCCAATCGAATTATTTGGTCCCACTCGTTATCAGTGGGATCAAGGATACTTTCAGCAAGAAATATACCGAAGAGTTAGCGCCGGACTAGACGAAAATCTAAGTTTATCGGAAGCTTGGTCTAAAATTCCCGAAAAATTAGCTTTTTATGATTACATTGGTAATAATCCGGCAAAAGGGGGATTATTCAGAGCAGGGTCAATGGATAACGGGGATGGAATAGCTGTTGGATGGTTAGGGCACCCTGTCTTTAGAGATAAAGAAGGGCGCGAGCTTTTTGTACGTCGTATGCCTACTTTTTTTGAAACATTTCCGGTGGTTTTGGTGGATGGAGACGGAATTGTGAGAGCCGATGTTCCTTTTAGGAGAGCAGAATCAAAGTATAGTGTTGAACAAGTAGGTGTAACTGTTGAGTTCTATGGTGGCGAACTCAATGGAGTCAGTTATAGTGATCCTGTGACTGTTAAAAAATATGCTAGACGTGCCCAATTAGGTGAAATTTTTGAATTAGATCGGGCTACTTTGAAATCTGATGGCGTTTTTCGTAGCAGTCCAAGGGGTTGGTTCACTTTTGGTCATGCTACGTTTGCTTTGCTCTTCTTTTTCGGACACATTTGGCATGGCGCTAGAACCTTGTTCAGAGATGTTTTTGCTGGTATTGATCCAGATTTGGATGCTCAAGTGGAATTTGGAGCATTCCAAAAAATAGGAGATCCAACTACAAGGAGACAAGTAGTCTGATACAAGATTGCTCTGGTATCTTTCGCCTCTTTTTTTTATTTGACATAGGGTTAGAGTACTTAAGAAATCTTTACTTGAATCACTATCTTTTCTTTTCCTTTTATTTATCTTTATATTTTATACTATATGGTAAATGATGCCAAATGAATAGGTGTGGAAGCTATAATTGTAAACCACGATCGAATCTATGGAAGCATTGGTTTATACATTCCTTTTAGTCTCTACTTTAGGGATAATTTTTTTCGCTATCTTTTTTCGAGAACCGCCTAAGGTTCCAACTAAAAAAGTAAAATAATTTTTCATTATTTCAATTGAAGTAATGAGTCTCCCTACCCTATATGGGAGACTCATTACTTCAACTAGTCCCCGTGTTCTTCGAATGGATCTCTTAGTTGTTGAGAGGGTTGCCCAAAAGCGGTATATAAGGCGTACCCAGTAAAGCTTACAAGTAAACCAGATATAAAGATGGCGATTAGGGTTGCTATTTCCATTTTTAGACAATTTCAAGATCACAATACAATGGATCTATAATAAGATCGTTTATTTACAACTACAACGAAATGGTATACAAAGTCAACAGATCTCAACCAATGATTAAATAAATAGGATTTATGGCTACACAAACCGTTGAGGATAGTTCTAGATCTGGGCCAAGACGAACTACCGTAGGGAATTTATTGAAACCACTGAATTCGGAATATGGTAAAGTAGCTCCGGGCTGGGGGACTACACCACTAATGGGGGTCGCTATGGCCCTATTTGCGGTATTTCTATCTATTATTTTGGAAATTTATAATTCTTCCGTTTTACTGGATGGAATTGCAATGAGTTAACTTTAATAAGAACTATGAAGTACTAGTTAAAAAAAAAATTACTTTACTTAAACTTAAAACTTTGATTTCTAGACCATTCTGGTAGTTCGACCGTGAAATTTATTTGTTTCGGTATCTCCAGAATATGAGTGTGTGACTTGTTATAATTGATCCTATTAATAATACAGAGAATAGTTCTGTCATCTCTATCAAGATGAGTCTATTTCGTCGGATAATTATTCTAGTATCTGGAACACGAAATCCATGTAATATAGAATAGATCAAGAAAAGAAATACGAAAACTATGATTCATAACTAATATTCGGACCTCGAAACCGGACTCCAAAAATTTCAAATAAATATTTCCTAAATCAAACGATTTTTCTTCTTTTAGACTGACTTTTTTTTTTTACCGAAGGACAACTCCTTTTCTAGATCTAGATTTTGTTGAGTCATAACATACATTCATTGAATAAGTGATTATGAAAGTGTTCTTACTCAGAGAACCCTTGAGTTTAGCTTGGCTTGAGGCTTGGCTTTATTAAATCATCGTGGTTCTAGTATGAATCTGGAGTTTCAATTGATTCATGGGATCTCAACAAGTGAATTCCTATACCAAATATATATAATAGTTAAAAAAAAATAGAATAGTTAAAAAAGATAAATAAATAGTTAAATAAGAGTCAATACACATTACAAAAAAACAAGAAATCAAATAAAAAAAAAATAGGAAAGAGAAGATTCAAGAGGCCTGTAATAATCAACATCAAAAAAGACGGATGAGCCAACTTGATATTTTTAGGCCTTATCATACAAAAAATACAAAGAATAGATTTCCAATTTTTTTTTACTTCGTATCTTTGGGTCGGAGTAAATCAAGCGGCTAAGCTAAGAAGTTTTGAACTTTCTATTACATATCTGTTGAAATCAACATTTGTATGTTTCTGCTTGAGCCGTACGAGATGAAATTCATAGGTCGCCACACACCCAATTGTAATCCGATTATTTCGAAATACCAAATGAAAGTAGATCGTTTTTTTTATTCTCGAGGAAGTGCATATTTTACCTGGATCTTCATTGATAATGGTCCAGAACAATAGTATCATTGGAGTAGATACACAACACGCTTTAAATACAAGAAGTCGAGTAGGCGGATTAGTCCGCCTGGAGAGAAAAAAAATATTGAACTAAAAATATTTTATGGAGATATTTATTTTCCTGGAGAGGCAGATAAGATATCTAGGCACAGTGGCATTTTTATACCACCGAAAACAAAAAAAATTCTAAGGAATCAAAAAAATTGAAAAATTGGATCTATGTCCAACGGATCACACCCACGAAGAAAATATATTTTGTTTCGGTTCGACCCGTAGTCACATATCAAATAACTGATGGCATAAATTTAGCAACACTTTTTCCTCAAGATCTCTTGTGGGAAAAGGATAATGTCCAACTTAGAGTTGTCAATTATATCCTTTATGGAAATGACAAGTCAATTCGAGGAATTTTTCACACAGGTATTCAATTAGTTTACACTTGTTTAATATTGAATTGGGATCCAGAACAAAATGATTCTCCAATGTCTAATGGATAGGACAGAGGTCTTCTAAACCTTTAGTATAGGTTCAAATCCTATTGGACGCAATTTATTTACATCCATTTTTAAAATGGCTATACCAAGAAACCTTTTTTGAATCATTCGAATTAGAACTATTTCTCAACGATTATTCTTGTACTAAGAATAGAAAAAAAGTGAGAAATTTATGTTTGTTCTTGAAGTAAAAACAGTTCGATCTGTTGCTGAATAACTTCCTTCAAAAGTGATTCCGCTTCCTCGGTGAATGTCTTGGTAGAAGATATAATTTCTTTAAATTGAGGTTTATTCTTTTTTAAGTAGTTGCGTAACTGACCGAGAAATTTCTTTACCTGTCCAAGTTCTATCGAATCTAGATATCCATTCGCTCCGGTATAAATAGTAGCTATCTGTTCTTCCACCGCGAGAGGGTCTGATTGGGATTGTTTAAGCAACTCGCGTAATCGTTGACCTCTTGCCAATTGATTCTGAGTAGTTTTATCGAGATCAGAAGCAAATTGTGCAAAGGCTTCTAACTCCACAAATTGCGCTAGTTCCAATTTTAATTTGCCGGCTACTTGTTTCATGGCTTTAATTTGAGCTGCGGATCCTACTCTGGAAACAGAAATACCGACATTAATAGCAGGTCGGATACCGTCAAGAGTTCCTGACTATTGCATGGGAACATATTCATCTTAGAAGTATTTTTCCCTTCCAATATTTTTCTATTGGAGCTTCTCTCATTCCTTTTATCGAGCATAATGATGCGAATCGGGCTTTAATGAGTTCTAATATGCAGCGCCAAGCAGTTCCGCTTTATCAGTCCGAGAGGTGCATTGTTGGAACTGGACTGGAACGTCAAACGACTCTAGATTTGGGGGTTTCCGCTATAGCCGAACACGAGGGAAAGATCATTTATACTGATCCTCACAAGATTATTTTTGCAAGTAATGGAGACACTACTATAAGTATTCCTTTAGTTATCTGTCAACGTTCCAACAAAAATACTTGTATGCATCAAAAACCTCAGGTTTCGCGAGGTAAATGCATTAAAAAGGGACAAATTTTAGCGGACGGTGCGGCTACAGTTGGTGGGGAACTCACTTTAGGAAAAAAAACGTATTAGTTGCATATATGCCATGGGAAGGTTACAATTTTGAAGACGCAGTACTAATTAGCGAATGTTTTTTTTCGAAATACTCCCTCTTCTTTGTCGCCACACACCCAAAGGAGCCACCGACTCCTTTTGTGTTCACCGCAGTCGCCGCCGGTCACCCTAGTCATTGGCCTTTCGATCATCAACTGCCGAACGATTGCCTAGCCATTGGCCATCCTCCGCGGGGCAAGGTGTTGCCGCCAACAGTGACAAAGGGCGCCAAATTCCTTGTGGTGGCCAAGTTGTTGGTCGGATCTCACTTGGTGTCACCGGGTTGCTTCGAGCCACAGAACACCAAGTACCTAGTATAATTTCCTTAATTTACTTCATATATTCACCGAAGTCATAGATAGATAATTGCCGAAGTAGACGCACGTGAAGTAAAAAGGGATTATTTTACTTCGCCATATAACCGAAGTCATATCTATGAAAATAGCGAAATCTTTTACCGGTTCAAAGAGGCAAACCGGTTCAAATTTGGACTGATTCTGAAGTAAAAACTTGTCTTTTACTTCGTTGGTTTTGTAAAATGTTGAAGTAATCGATGATATATAACTTTACAGTTTAAATTAATTGTCGAAGTAAAAAAATATCTGTTGTTTTAGTAGTTTTGTAATGTGACGAAGTAATAGATGATATATAACTTCACAGTTTACAGTAATTATCGAAGCAAATATACTTTATAACTTCACCAGTATTTATATTTATCGAAGTATGTAGTATTATGTTACTTCATAGTATACATTTATTGACACAGTAATTGATTTAAAAGATTTCATTGTTTTGTATGATACAGAAGTAATAGATTTGAAACGACTTCACAATTATTAAATTGTGATGAAGTAAATATGTTTTTTAAATTCATCACAATTTAAATGGATGAAGTATTTTATTTTTGATTACTCACTATTAAATTTTATTATCGAAGTAAATAATTATATTTTATTATAATATAATTTTAATTTAATGAAGTAAATGTCGATTACCGTCACACTAATTTAATAAAAGAGTGAAGCAAGTTTTTTTTACTTCATTAAAATTAAACAATATTTCATTACAGTATTTCATTAAACAATATTCTAATGTCTTATAGTGACAGTATAAGGTCCTTGAACCCCAGAAGGCACCCTGTATTTGTCAATAATCTCCATCTCCACCCAGAAATGTTTCCCTTCTTCATCACGGAAAGCTCTGGACGCATGCGAAATGAATATACCTTCACGGTAATTGTGAGTTGCAACATTGTTTCTACCTTGGTTTGGCAACCTCCATTCCTGCAATGAAGGGGAGCAAATCCATGAAACATTACAAATTGGATAAGACGCCAAATTTAGTGTGAAATTTCCAGATGAAACAAAAACAAATAAAAACTCGAAGTCACGAGAATTATTAAGATTCTGCCATAACAAAATACAAACCAGAGCACCTTGAGAGGATGGTGCGATGAGGCAGTGGAGAAGCAATACACATTGCCATTCATAGTTGTCACAATAAGATCAAGGTCATGTCCACCATCAACATTATCAGCCAAGACCATACTGTGTCTGCAGATAAAAAACATTTATAAAGAAAAGGTAATGAAAATTGTGTTAGATATAAACAAGGTACGATGGTTAATAACATACGAAGTCTCGCCAATGTCAACAACATCTGGACAACCTGTTGTTCCATCAATCAAGTACAAATAGCCATCAAATGAAATGGTAACTAGAGTTAGCCCTTTAGATTTCTCATTATGTTTATTTAGATCAACTAAAAGAATCCGACTCATAACTCTTCCATTGGTTCGGTAAGGGAAAGGTTGAACATGTGAACCATCTCTGCCACTGAGAACGTAGATGTTCCCTGATGTGGTTGGGATCACTATATCAATATGTCCATCTCCATCAACGTCACCAACAGTTGGGCTCTGGCATCAAATCTCAAAATCACTTAGGCAACTGATAAATAAATGTTAATACCTAATAACATCCTATCAGGTTGTCACGTGCTGGTTAATGCAACTAATTGTTAGATGAAAAACATTAATACAGATGCAATTCAAGATAAACAAAAGTAAAACTGAACATGTCTCAGAAGCAGTTAAACAAGAATCAAACTTTTGAGAATTCAGAGCAGAACAGATTAGATATGCAATGACTCAAGGAGATAGCTTGTTAGCATTGTAGTATATGCCAGAGGTTGTATTCTAGAATTAACAAGGCAAATCAATGTTTTACATCTGCATCAGAACATGCTTGTTTAGTGAACGATATTTCATTTGGAAAAACATGCTTGCTATTTCTCTATGAACAATACATATTTTAATATTATCATACAGAACACTGTGAAAAGTTGATCTCAGTATTAGTGGAGAGAGAAAAAATGGCAATCCAAGTCATATTCGTGTCACATGAACAAAATGGCATATAGTATTATAACCTTACGATTCTCTATATAAGTTCCATCGGGTTTGAAATTCTCATTGTTCAAGTCAAAATATATAAAAATTTACTATTTATCCTACATGGGGTATATACAATCAAATCCAGCATCAAAGTTGTATAAATGTGCACAAGTACAGGTAAGATCACCTTAAGAAGTGATGAATCAAGTTTAATGGCATCCAGATAAAAATGAAATAAACTTGCCTATGGTATCGACTCTTAAGATGCACTTCCCAAATTTCTTCTCCTTGTGCAGTCCATACTGCAACATTTCCATGAGTGTCAACTGTCACTATTTCAATTTCGCCATCGTCATTAATATCAGCTGCCACAGCTGGTGCTTGAATCTCAGCCATCTCAAGAGGAAATTTGTTTCTCACTTGGTCTACACGAAATTGCTTTCAAAAATAAAATCAAGAAATCAAAGTTTTGGTGCTCGATTCTCGTAATTTGATTACATAATTGCATATTTGAGATAGAGAGAGAAAGAGAAATGTTAATAATTTCCTTTAAATTTATGATAATTCTTTGCTAGTACAAGTATTGATAATTTATGCTATATGATTCTAAGGGAAAGAAAAAAAAGAAAATTCATCAGAAATTATCAAAAATCCACGGTATTAGAAATTATGCCTAAGAAATTATGCTATATGGATCTCATCAAAAATTCATCAGAAAATTCATAAGAAATTATACCGTGGTAATCAATCCACGGTAATCAGAAATTATGCCCTAGGGCAGGAGATTACAGAAACCATATATAGGGGAGGAAACTAACCTGGTTGACTAACTGATGGGCGAGCAGGACCGGATCGGTTAGAGACGGCGGCCTCAAGCTCGAACAAAACCCTTGCCTTTTCTTCTCGTGGCCAGGAAACCTCAAAGAGGAAGAAAACTAGCGGCGCTGCAAGGAAAGGAAAGAAGGGGTGGGAGAGGGAAGAAAACTGAAAGGAAAAGAAGAGGAAAAATGCCAATGGAACCTAGCGAGCACGTGGTTGAAGATGTGCGTAGAGGGGAGGGGGAGATGCAAGCGTGGCGAAGAGGGGACGGAGGCGCATTGTCGGGCAAAAGGGGGTGGCACATCATCGGGAGAAGGGGGAGGCATTGTGCGCGATGAAGTTAGGGCTCGATCGACTCGGGGAGTTTTAAGGATTAATTACTTTAAAAACAAATATAAACCGGTTAATTTATTTATAAAAGAAAACATATTTTAGTTGATTTAAACTTATTACTTCGGTATAGAAATTTGTGGATTTTATTTGGTAACTTATTGCTTCATCAAATATTTATTATGAAGTAAAATATCAGATAAATTTAGTAGTAAGACCCATAATTTTTAAGCTACGAAGTTTAAAATGAAATTTACTTCATCAAATTTAGTACCGAAGTTGATTAACATGTATTACTTCGTTAAAAGATTTCGTCGAAGTAACATGTGGCAAAGTCTATTCTTGATTTTCACATAGTATATATCCAGTGGGAGTTCTTTCGGATCACTTTGTCTCCACGATTGGCTAGTACCGATCGGAGACTAAAGACTCGGGCTTTGTGAAGTTGTCTCAATGAAGACTCAGCGTGGATGCAGATAGAGGCACGGTTCGATAGCATCGCTCGGTTGATGCCTTTTCTCTCCTCATTATTCGTCGAGTATTGATGTCCACCACAACCCGTGTCACAAATGGTCTCAAATTGATTAAAAGTCGAAAACCCACTCTCACCAATGAAATATAGAATAGGGGCCTCGAGTCGTATTTTTTTCCAAAGGCTAGTAGTGTTTGGTTTACTTAATGCTTGAATCACCTTTTTGGGGTTTTCGATACAATTGCAAAATTGAACTACTCTAAAGTTAACCGTAAATGCAAGAAGTTAAATAACCTAAGAACCTAATCATCTAATTCGAAGATTAATTTCAATTTCTTTCAAACCGCAAGTATCTAACTAATCCTAAACACTTCAAACTAAATTTGAACTTAAACATAGATTTGTTAAAGAAATTAAGCAAAAGTAATCTAACTTGCTGAAACAACATGCAAGGCACAAAATTTCCAAAACTAAACAGAAAGAAATTTCAGCTAGTTACTCGAAATGTAAATTTAACTATAGCTCTCAAAATTCAGTTGCAAAATATTCCAAAAACAAGTGCAGAATTTAAACTAAACTCTCCTCCACACGCGAGTTCGCTTATTCACTTCAATTGCATTTCTGCCATCACACAGAAACTGGAAACAATTCCAGAAATCGGCAAGGACATTGAAGAGATCCTCTGAATTTGAATCTATCCGAATCTGATGAACTTCAATCAAGAAACACTCTCTCAATCGACAAAATCAGATTCAAACAGTCCCTGAAATTGCAATCTGGAAACTAAACTCTGTTCTGCTGAAATTTTGTTCTATGAAGCTCGAATTGGAGTCAGGAACCACCAAAGAACACCTCTGACAGTCGAAGAACTCCTCAGCGAATTTTGGAAAGAAAATTACAGCTAAAACAGAGCACTCGCTCTCACGCCCACGAGATCCTCGACGACGTGATTCCAATTGCCTTAAGTCGTCCAAATGATATCTTGAAGCTTCCTTGCAGAATTTGCAGCTTGAATGAAGGTGAGAACTCGAGAGTTTTTAGAGAAACGGGGCTTGGCGAAGAGGATGATCCAATGGAATAGTAATCGCAGCCAACTCTATCACCAGGGTTTCTTTTCCTTTTGTGGGATTTCCTTGAACCGGGTTCAACTGGGTTTGGTTCGGTTCATAAGGGAATTTGGGATTATTTAGGGTGGCTTGGCTTGTATTGGGCTTGGATTTCAAGTCCTTGATAAGAGCTAGATCAATTAAGCCTCCTTCTTAGATGACTCCTTGTGGTTTGCCTTGACCAAGTGCCCATCTAAATCAATTTAAAATGTCCCTACAAAAACCACCTCAAATCTATGAGAAATATTATGACAATTGAGATAAATTTATACTAAAGCTTCAAAACAATCTCCACTCAAAGAATATGACAAAAATTGTAAAATAAAATATAAAAGTAGCAAAACACCTCAATTATCATGCCAAAGGATTGTACTAATTGACAACTTGTCAATTCCCCCACACTTATCCTTGAACGTCCCGATCAAGTAATCAAAACTAAGAAACAATGAATAGGGTATCTCCTTAAACAATTCTCAATCTTACTTGGAAGGTAATTAAAAGAAAGCTATCTAAAACTGTCAAATTTCAACATTAAGTTCAATGGACTCGACTCTAATTCTTGGTTAACACGTAATGCCCTTCATCCATCATGAATCAATTGAGATGAGTCAACACATTAATCCTCTCAAGGGTAGTTTAGTGGCTCTCATCCTAAATTCTAATTCATGTCACAAATTGGAGCTCACTCAAGCCACTTATGTTTCATGCACTACCATATGCTTGCTTGTCTTCTACTCTCCACCACTATCCTTGATATAAGAATTCACACTTATAAAAGCTTATTTGAAGCTTTGCACGAATCAATAAAAATTATAGGACTAGAAGAGAAATGAGAAAGGAATTAAAGATAATGGTGGAAGATATTGGTACAATAGAATGTTACTTGATAACTTTTCCCACACTTCCTTTCATTCTTTTCTGATCATCCCGACTTCCTTGCTATAATTCAACCATTCTATCAACAACATTTAAATTCTGATATCAGTGTTTAGCAGTCTTACCTTACATACTTCCCTCATTATCATTGTCTTCCATGATTCCATATCAACCATTCTATCAACCTTACATGTTTAGCAGTCTTACCATTCTATCAACCATTCCATGATTCCATATCTTATTCCCTTAGTCATGAATGTAAGGATACCCTTGAATACCTCAGAACTTGCATCTATAGCTCCAAATTCCAACTTGGCATGCAACAGTTACAATTGTTTACCAAAAATTATCTTGCCTGCCATGAATATTCCCCCCACACTTAAATCTTTGTCCGTCCCGGGCAAAATATCATCAAGTAACAACCAAATTACCCATATCCAAACAACTCAGAAAATATAATATGAAAACTGAAAATATGTGAAGAAATATCAAGAAACATAATACAATTGTATGAAATAGGAAACAAGTTGATTTACCTCTATAAGTGTGATCCAATCATAGGAGTATGTCCTTGAAAGAATCTAAGCAAGTTCTAGAGTGACAATCACATAAAGGCATAACACAATGAAAGTTAAATCCTCACTAGGCAGAAAAAGTATCATCTCAATCTAATCAATCAAGAATCCATCACTACATAATAACTCAAGTATCCAAAGTTTCATCATTGAACTTGAATCGAAAACTTAACAATAAAGTTAACTAACTTTCAAATAAAACTTCCAAAATGATATAGAGAATCCCTAAGGTGATACAACATATTCCTTGAATCAAAGCCTTTTTTTCTTTATTTCTTTTCTTTATTATCATTCATTTTTTTTATTATTATTAAATAAAATGACCAGTGCTAAGATGGTATTAACAATGAACCTTTTATTTAACTTCAAAAGTAACCTCATAAAATCGAAATGCTACTTTAAACTAAGATTTATTAATGCAACAAGATAAAGAAATGATATCTACAATGGAAATTATGCGCAAGATGGAACACACTCCCCTTTAAGTTGGGTATTTGGCACTCGTAGAGTCCATTCCATCCACTTCTACTCCTTTGATCTCTTCATGAAATTTCTTAAGTTGGTGGCCATTAATTTTGTAAACTTGACTAGTAGCTTCCTCCTGAATTTCAATCACTCCAAAGGGAAAAACATTAGTAACAAAAAATGGACCTTCCCATCTTCACCTCAACTTACCTTTTATCGATTTGAGCCTTGATTTATACAAAAGCACTTTGTCTCCAATTTTAAACTCTTTATTCACAATACGCTTGTCATGGAAGTCTTGGTTTTCTCCTTATAGATTCTCGAATTTTCATATGCCTCCAATCTAATCTCCTCAAGTTCTTGAAGTTGCAACTTTCTTTCCTCTCCACTTTGTTTAGCATCAAAATTGCAAGCCTTCACTGCCCAATAAGCTTTATGCTCAATCTCTACAGTTAAATGGCAAGATTTCCCATACACAAGTCTGTAAGGTGACATTCCAATGGGTGTTTTATATGCAGTTCAATATTCCCATAATGCATCTTCAAGTCTTTTGCTTCAATCTTTCCTATTAGGGCCTACAGTTTTTTCCAAAATTGATTTAATCTCTCTATTTGACACTTCGGCTTGCCCATTTGTTTGAGGGTGATACGGAGCAGAAACTTTATGTATAACCCCATACTTATTAAGTAACGCCTTCATGTGTTTATTACAAAAATGAGATCCTTGGTCACTTATGATTGCTCTTGGAATCCCAAACCTGCAAAAAATGTGTGACCTAACAAAACTAACAACAACAGAAGAATCATCAGTCCTGGTGGGGATGGTCTCCACCCACTTAGATACATAATTAACAGCTAAAAGAATGTACAAAATCCAAAAGAAGTAGGAAATGGGCCCATGAAATCTATTCCCCATACATCAAAAATCTCGCAGAATAACATAATTTGTTGAGGCATTTCATTCTTAGAGCTTATGTTTCCAGTTCTTTGGCATTTATCACAACACTTGTAAAACATATATGCATCATGAAACAAGTAGGCCAATATAATCCACACTCTAAAACTTTCCTAGCAGTTCTTTGTGGTCCAAAATGCCCATCACATTCCAAAGAATGACAAAAAGTGAGTACAGAGTTAAACTCATGATTAGGTATGCATCTCCTAATGATTTGATCACTACAAAATTTTCACAAGTAAGGATCATCCCACACATAATATTTTGCATCACTTTTAAATTTATCTTTTTGAGCTTTAGTGAGTTGTTCAGGAAAAACATTAGCTGCTAAAAAATTAACGAAGTCTGCATACCATGGTGACTCACCATGCAGCTTTAAAAGTTGCTAATCTCTAAAGTTATCATCAATTTCCGTGGGGTCTCTTCCTCCTTCTATCCTGCTCAAATGATCTGCTACTAAGTTTTCCTTACCACTCCTATCTCTTATCTCCAAATCAAACTCTTGAAGTAGTAGCATCCATCTAATCAACATGGGCTTGACATCCGGCTTCTTTAATAGATATTTCAAAGCTACATGATCAGAAAAACACAATCACATGAGAACACAATAAATATGATCAAAATCTATCCAAAGCAAAAATAATAGAAAGGAGCTCTTTTTCTGTGGTGGTGTACTTTGCTTGTGCTGGATCCAGAGTTTTCGAAGCATAGCAAATCACATGTGGTGATCCATCCACTCTTTGCGCAAGCACAGCTCCTATAGCGTAGTCTGAAGCATCACACATCAACTCAAAAGGTAAACTCCAATCAGGTGTCCTAATGATAGGTGTTGTAATGAGAGTTTCCTTCAACCTTTGAAAGGATTCTTTGCATTTTTTTATCAAAACATAATTCCACATCCTTTTGCAACAACCGAGATAGTGGAAGAGCAATCTTACTGAAGTCTGATAAATCTCCTGTAGAACCCTGCATGACCAAGAAATGCTCGAATTTCCCGTACGCACATGGGGTAAGATAAAGAAGATATAACACTTATTTTAGTAGGATCTACCTCAATACCACGACTAGAGACTATATGACCCAATACAATTCCATGCTCAACCATAAAATGACATTTTTCAAAATTAAGAACCAAATCAGTTTCAATGCATTTGTGTACTAGATAAATTTTCCAAACATGAATCAAAGGATGTGCCAAAAATAGAAAAATCATCCATAAACACTTCCATACAATTTTCTAATAACTCACCAAAGATACTTACCATACACCGCTGAAAAGTCCCTAGAGCATTACAAAGTCCAAATGGCATGCGTCTATAAGCAAACGTACCGAAAGGACAAGTGAAGGTAGTGTTCTCCTGATTTTTCGGATCTATGCAAATCTGAAAATAACCTGTATATCCATCTAAAAAATAATAATGGGACTTCCCTACCAATCTCTCTAACATCTGATCAATAAAAGGCAAAGGGTAATGGTCCTTCCTTGTGGCTTGGTTCAACTTCCTGTAATCAACGCAGATTCTCCACGAATTCTTTACTCTTGTAGGCACCAATTCATTGTCTTCATTTGCCACCACTGTCACTCCTGACTTTTTCGGTACCACATGAATATGACTCACCCATTTGCTATCAGAAATAGGGTAAATGATACCTGCTTGTAGTAGTCTAGTCACCTCTTTCTTCACTACATCAAGAATCAATGGGTTGAGCCTTCTTTGTGGTTGTCTCACGGGCCTCACATTCTCCTCTAAATGGATTCTATGCATGCAAATGGCAGGACTAATCCCTGGTATATCAGCTAATGTCCACCCAATAGCTTTTCTGTGCTGCCTCAGAACTTGTAACAACTTTTCCTCTTGCTCTGTCTCTAAGTCCCTAGCAATAATAACCGGCAGGTGTTGGTTTGCTTCTAAATAAGCATACTTCAATTGTTCTGGCAAAGGCTTTAACTCAAGCTGTGGTTGCTCAATAGATATGGGTGATCCTTGGGGCTCAGTGCACTCCCCTACACTTACATACCTATCCTCTTGCTCTCCTGATACATCAATCAATATAGGTGATCCCTGGGGCTCAGTGCAATCCCCTACACCTATAGAATCGTCTTCAACTTGTTGGATCATAGAAACTCGATAGAGGGGGGTGAATATCGAGATCAAATTTTTTCGAAAGAATAGAGAAAATACGCAGCGGAAAGTAATAAATCAAACGCGAACACAAGTTGGTTTTACTTGGTTCGGAGTCGCGGTCGGCTCCTACTCCAAGGCCCACGGTCCTTGACCGTTTACTTTGGGCAATTCTATATTCGGAAAATCTTTTCCAACTTGATAGTACAGATATAGAATTGGAAACTGAATTAGCAACACTTTCGTAATTTAAATTTATCGACGCCCGAGATGGATCGAATTTCGGAGCAGAGGGTCGTCGTCGGTGCTGGAATCTCAAAGTCAGAGTTTGTCGGAGCGCAGCGCTTGAATGAAAGTGTTTGGAGAGTTGAGAGACTTGTTGTTCGAAGCCTTGGTGGTGAACCCCCTTTTATAGCATCCATGGGGGCGCCTGTGTCGATGGGGGCGCCAACACGTGGCCTTCCCTGCGCGATCACTTATCCGCAAGCTCGGTCAGTGCTTATCCATCTTCACTGGGGCGCCTGAGCTGATGGGGGCTCCCGTGACCTCACGGGCGCTGAGCTGCCTTGGTCCAGAGGCTTCGCGGTAGTGGTTTGGTTTTTACCTTTACACTGGGGCGCCCGTATCTATACGGGCGCCTAGCCCCAATGAGGCGCCCCACTCCATTGGGGCGCCTGAGTTGCAGAAGCAACATTCCTTCGTTCCCTGCAACCAAGGTTAGTTCCAAAACACAACACGCAAATATGTTAGCCATTATTTACAACCTTAGCTGTCTTGGTTCTGACTTTGGGTCTCCCAAATGGAACCCTAGGTCGAACCGACGCCTACTGTTCCCTCGACGGAGAATACGTCCTCACCTACTCCTCTCAGGAGAGTTTACCTTTTGCCAACCGGCTCCTCCAATTGGACTTTTGCCCAATCCACCTGACCAGAACTTCGTACCCAACTTCCGGTCAGGACTTCGTGCCTGACTTCGGGTCAGGTCTTCGGTGCCCAGCCCTTTTCCAGGTCTTCTTGCCCAGTCCTCGACTAGAACTTCTTTGCCCAACTTCCGGTCAGGTCTTCTTGCCCAGTCCTTGACCAGGACTTCTTGCCCAGCCCTTTGTTAGGACTTCTCGCCTAGTGTACCTAGGACTTTTCCTGCACACTTAGTAAGCTTGTTAGATCATAATACCACCTTAACTTCTGAACCCTTTGCCATTATCAAAACACAGGTTTGACTTAGGTGGTTCCTGCACCAACAATCTCCCTCTTTTTGATTTATGGCAACACGGTTCAAAAAGTTAAGTTAAAGAACCATATAACAAGCAACGTATTAAAAATATCTAGTTTCCTCCCCCTGAAATGAAAATTCTCCCCTTGAGTTTTTCAAAAATAAGTGGGTTTTTAAAAGAACTTCTAAGTCCTTGACTATTCTCAAAAATATTTTCCAAAAGATTTTTCAAGTTAAATACTTAGAAAAATTTTCAAAAAGATTTTTAAGTTAAATACTTAGAAAATGTTCCAAAAGATTTTTAAGTTAAATACTTAGAAAATTTCCAAAAAGATTTTTAAGTTAAATACTTAGAAAATTTTCCAAAAGATTTTTAAGTTAAATACTTAGAAAATTTTCCAAAAGATTTTTATGTTAAACACTTAGAAGATTTTTTTTGAAATGTTAGATTTGAGACCATTTTTAAGCATTTATTTACTTTACTTTTTGAAAAAGGAGATAAAAATTTTGAAAAATTAAAATTTGAAAAAAATTCCTGATTTGAAAAATTTCTTTTCTCCTTTCCTTTCTCTCCCCCTTTGCCATATATAAAAAAATGATACTAATTATAGCAACAAAAATTAGAGCAAAAAGGATTAAATTCTGTATTGAACCAACTCTAATAAGCATAAACCAAATTATATCTTCTTTTTTGGGTTATGTCTAACCCGATTAGCTACTTACTAACTGTCATAAATAGTAGCTTTCACTAGGGTTAGTCAAGTTAAGTGATTTGATCAAGTTAGATTTTCTAAGCTTGACACTTAACCTGATTGTTGTTCAATTGGTATTTATTGCCCCAATTACTGCAGATGCACTGACTTAAAGCATCTTGAATCAAGGCATAGACCTAAGCATCTCAACCCAGTCTAGGTTATCAATCAAAAGTACCCTAAGGTGCTTGTGAGATGCTAGCTTCTAAATCTATAGGTGCATGCGGTTCTAGGGTTAGGGCTTAAGCTAAGTCCATTTGCGAAAAAACCCTAGTTTTGAAGGGGGTAGGTTTTTGAAAAAAACTAAGTTGGAAAAAGTTTTAAATTTTAAGACAAAAAGGATTTTTCACAAAACATTATTTAACAATTAATAAAATAATTTTTGAAACAAATGTAGAGCAGTCCTATTCTAATAAGCATAACCCTCAATTATGAAGCATTCTAAGTAAAATGGCATAAGACTAATAACTTATCAAATAAGCAACCAAGAAGTAACTCTGATAAATGCATAAGAGTCATCTGGTCAACAAGAGGACCAGCAAAGTCAAATCATAGTCAAGCTCAAGTCAACCCTACTCAGTAGGGCCAGTCAAACAGTCAATAATACAATGAGATAGCTGAAAAGGTCACTCTGATTTATGACGAAGGGCCAGGAGGGTCGAATGAGCTAGGCTGCCAGGACCGAAACAAGGACATCATTTCATTGTATCGAGCCTCGTTTATCTCGCGATCAACTCGGAGGGTATCCATATACTCAATGTGATGGGCCTCGTTCTCCTCCCTGAAGCTGTGCATCTCTGTCTGCAATAGTGTAATGCGCTGGTCGATGGTCAGTGGAGGAGGCTCCTGTAAGTGTTTATTGATCTCGGCTGTGAGATCGGCCACGTCTACCTCCACCTGCTCGTCAGAGTCGTCCTGCCGTCGAGCCCTCTCTCGTCTCCATGATAGGACCCCGGTGGCCGAAATGTCTATTCCTGCTAAAGAGAAATTTCTAAACCCTATTTCATCAAACTCGGTCATTGAGATGATCTCTCCAGCAGTGATGTCGCGTCCATGGTGGTGAAGGAGGGCGGTGATAATGTGACAGTAGGGCGTTTGTACTCGACCGTGAGTAGATACGCTCGATGCATAAATGATGGTGTGGAACATGTGGAGGCCTATGTCTATATCTAGTTGATGGATCATGGCGTAGAGTAGAAAAGTGTGAAAAGGTCGCATGGTTGCGACATCTCGGGTGGTGAGTGGGAGAACACAATGAACTATAACTCTGTAGAGAGCATAATCCTGGACTCGGAGGTCAACGGACTGAAACCGCCGTGCTAACAGGTTTCGTACATCTCCAAAGAAGTAGGAGTAAAGGGTGTCTAAGTTAATGTGCGAATAGGGGGAGCGAAGGGAGGGTCGGCCAGAGGATAGCAACAAAAAGTCGATTGTGATTGTCGTAGTCCGAGGAATCGATTGAAAAAAGTTGGAGAAATAGTGAGAGGAGTGCCTTGTACGGTGGGAGAGTAGAGCAGGTCATCAATTTTGACTAGGTTATTGTAAAATTCGGCATATAATGTCGAATTTACGGGATGTGTACAGTAAACAAGATGGTCTAATTGATAGAAATTTATAGCATCCATTGCTAATGGGCAGGATTAGGTAAAAAATTGCCTATTCAAGAAACTCGTCTTGATAGGTTTGTAGGTAGTGGATGAGAATTTGTTAAACAAGGCTAGGGTTGGGAACCTAGGATCCGGGCTAGGTTCGGCCCCGGGGTCAGCTTGTGTGACACGACGTTTTCTAGATAGATAAAGAAAATTATGTATTTACTAAGCGCTATAATATAAAAATTAATTCTAAGTGCATAATTAAAGTTGTACCGGGGAGGCATTGTCGAAGCGGGATGTTTGAAGACAAGGAGGGAGCGTTCGGGCGCCTTGGGAAGAAGAAGAATGAGGAGAAATTCGTTTGGTGTGGAGGATGGAGTGGAATTTCTGGCCTTATATAAGGTTATACGGGTGCCCGTGAAGGGTGGGCACCCTTGTTCATTGGGGCGCCCGTAAGGTCACGGGCGCCTGGGACAGGTTATCAGCTGCCTTTTGACAGGTCTGACCGCATTGGGTGAAGAAAAAGGTTGAGGCGCCCGTAAGGTCACGGGCGCCCAAACCAATAATGTCAGGAGTGACAGCTAAAGCTATTTTGATTGACGATAAAGTCTAGGCGCCCGACACGTCACGGGCGCTCGTGTTGACCGGGGTTTAACTATTGACTAGTTTGACTATTGACGAAGGTTAACTGTGTTGACCTAGTTTGACTCAGTCGACTTTGTTTGCCTAATCAATGATTAAGTCAAACATGCCCTAGATTCCATTTTAGAAGAGTTTTATTTGTGATATTCAATAAGAATTTCAATTAGGTCCTAATTATCTCACCCAATCTAGTGTTATCAATCACGTTAACCTTATGAGTTTTGTGAGACAAGTTTTAATAGAATGAAGATTTTAATTTGAAATCATGGTTAATTTTAAAAGGTTAAATTAATTTTCAAAATTAAGTTTAAGTTTATTTTGAAAGGTGGTTGAATCTAAGATTAGTTGAAATTTGTGTTAGATTCATATATGACAATAGTAAAGTGAATTTGATTTTCAATAATTGGCTTCCAGGTCTTGGCGAGACACTAGGCCTTCTATGGCCGTAGCCTTATTGGATCATCAACTCTTTCCTTGACAAAGCCTTTTATAGAAAATTCATTTTCAAGTTACTTCTTGAAAGATTTTGGTCTAACTAGCTTGGGTCTTGGATCGGTAGCTTCGGCTAGTTCCACCAGAATGGCTTCCCAGCGTACTATCATCTCACCTCCACCCAATACTATGTTGTTCAAATTTCAATTAAGTCATTTAGTCCTTAGTCTAACCAGTCCTAGGTCTAAACATAATAAATTACAGAAAGAAATAAACAAGCAAGCATGCAATATAATTAAAGAATTAAAAAAAAATATCTAATTATGAAAATTATTTTTAAATTGGCTCCCCATGGACTATAGCCTCGATAATGATTAGGCAAAATGTGAATCTTGTCCTTGGGGATCCAATACTGGTTTGGTCCAGCTTGGTTGTTCAAGCAAAGCTTGGGGACCCAAGCTTGAACTTTGGCTCTAGGTTGGTTCAATACAGCATAATACGACCGTTGTCTCGACTTGGTTCGATACCCTAATCCAGATCAGTTAAGAACAGACTTCTGTTTTCCAAGGATCATGTCAAGACCCTTGGAACCCGAAGTGAATCGTTCTAGAGCCACTCTGAGCTCCTTGACTTGAGTTTTCAAGGAGGAGTTCTCTTTCTCAAGCTTTTCAACTTGAGTAGAGTTTCCTTCTTGAACCTTCTCGGTCAAGGATCTCGAGTCGGCTTCCTCTTTCAGGAGTTTTACTTCCTGTCGGAGGGACTCGACCCGGATTTTGGCTTTTGCCAAGTTGCGAGATAAATAAGCAATTAATTTAGATAATTCAATTTCGAAATAATCTCTTACCGTTATTTGGCCATTTTCCGAGATTGTGAGTCTTCCGTCGTCTGGCTCCGATTCTGATCCGGTGTCGATGTCTTCTGAAGCAGTTAAAGCGAGAAGATTTGATTGCGAGGCCTTTTCTTCTTCTTCAGAGGAAGATTCATCCCACGTGGCTTGTAGAGCCTTCTTCCTTCGAGTCTTCTTTGTCTCCTTTAGATTTGGGCATTCTGATTTGTAATGTCCCTTCTTGTTGCATTCGTAGCAGGTGACATTTGTTTTACTTTTTGAAGTTGAAGGTTCAGCTGGATCTTCCTTTCGTCGGCTTGCTTTCTTTCTATTTGTCTGGTGTTTCAGCTCCTTGTAGTAGTCCCGAGCTAGCTGAACCAACTTGGGTCGATCTCCTTCACCATCTTCTGAGTCTGAGTCTGAGTCAGACTCGGGTGCTGGTTGAGGCTTCCTCTTGGTGATTTTTCCTTGGGGTTTCCTGTAATAAAGGCAATACTTTTCTCGACCATTGTGGAGTTAGTCTGTTCATGCAATTCTAATTCTGAAAAAAGTTCATCTAATTTAATTTTTGAAAGGTCCCTAGAAACCTTGTAAGCATCTACCATAAATGCCCACAGTGTGTTCCTTGGGAACGCGTTTAGGGTATACCTGATTAGATCACGGTTCTCTACCTTGTGACTTATTGTATGCAGCCCATTCATCAGCTCCTGAATTCTGGCGTGGAGTTGTGCTATGATTCACCTTCGTTCATTTTTATTGTGTAGAGTCTGTTCGGCAACAGATCTCTTTTGCTGATTCTAGTGTCGGAGGTACCTTCGTGCAGCTCAATCAGCTTGTTCCAAAGTTCTTTGGCGCTGTTGAAAGGTCCCACCCGGTTCAGATCTTCCTTGGTCAATTCGCATTGCAACGTCTGGGTTGCCTTTGCATCAGTCTCGATCTTCTTTTTTAATGAGGAGTCCCATTCAGAGTAGTGTTGTGTCACTCCTTCTGCATCTTGGGGATCTCTAGGCCAGATTGGATAATTATCCACATGTCCACCTGAGTTTTCAGGTGGACTTCCATCCTGCTTTTCAGTAGGAGAAATCTTCTCCACTGAAAAGCGGTGGTCTGGCTGTGCTGAATCCTTCTTGCATGGCCAAAATATTTTCTGAGAAAGAAAAACAACGAAAACTTGTTCCAAGACTTAGTCTTGGATTAGTAGTGCGAAGAAATTATAAACAACGAAAAACTGATCGAGTGGTGTTGCACCAGCCTCGATTAACGAGAAAAATTCAAAAAGAAAATTAAAATAACTTCGTAAATCCGAAAAAACTCTCAAATTAGTGGTTGCACCAAATTTGAGCCACCCGCTCTGATACCACTTGTTGGATCGTAGAAACTCGATAGAGGGGGGGGGGTGAATATCGAGATCAAATTTTTTCGGAAGAATAGAGAAAATACGCAGCGGAAAGTAATAAATCAAACACGAACACAGGTTGGTTTTACTTGGTTCGGAGTCGCGGTCGTCTCCTACTCCAAGGCTCATGGTCCTTGACCGTTTACTTTGGGAAATTCTATATTCGAAAAATCTTTTACAATTTGATATTACAGATATAGAATTGGAAACTGAATTAGCAACACTTTCGTAATTTAAATTTATCGACACCCGAGGTGGATCGAATTTCGGAGCAGAGGGTCGTCGTTGGCGCTGGAATCTCGAAGTTGGAGTTTGTTGGAGCGCAGCGCTTGAACGAAAGTGTTTGGAGAGTTGAGAGAGTTGTTGTTCGAAGCCTTGGGGGTGAACCCCTTTTATAGCACCCATGGGGGTGCCTGTGTCGATGGGGGCACCTACACGTGGCCTTCCCTGCGCGATCTCTTATCCGGAGGCTCAGTCAGCGCTTATCCATCTTCACTGGGGCGCCTGAGCTTATGGGGGCGCCCGTGACCTCACGGGCACCTGAGCTACCTTGGTCCAGAGGCTTCGCGGCAGTGGTTTGGTTTTTACCTTTACATTGGGGCGCCCATATCCATACGGGCGCCTAGCCCCAGTGAGGCGCCCCACTCCATTGGGGCGCCTAGGTTGCAGAAGCAACATTCCTTCGTTCCCTGCAACCAAGGTTAGTTCCAAAACACAACACGCAAATATGTTAGCCATTATTTACAACCTTAGCTGTCTTGGTTCTGACTTTGGTCTCCCAAATAGAATCCTAGGTCGAACCGACGCCTACTGTTCCCTCAATGGGGAATACGTCCTCACCTACTCCTCTCAGGAGAGTTTACCTTTTGCCAACCGGCTCCTCCGGTTGGACTTTTGCCCAATCCACCTGGCTAGGTCTTTGTGCCCAACTTCCGGTCAGGTCTTCGTGCCTGACTTCCGGTCAGGTCTTCAGTGCTCAGCCCTTTGCCAAGTCTTCTTGCCCAGTTCTCGACCAGGACTTCTTTGCCCAACTTCCGGTCAGGTCTTCTTGCCCAGTCCTTGACCAGGACTTCTTGCCCAGCCCTTTGCCAGGACTTCTCGCCTAGTGTACCTAGGACTTTTCCTGCACACTCTGTAAACTTGTTAGATCATAATACCACCTTAACTTCTGAACCCTTTGCCATTATCAAAACATAGGTTTGACTTAGGTGTTTCATGCACCAACACAACTAAGAGTGAATCAGATACAATCTTCAAATCAGCTGCCTCTATAGCTAATGCATCCTCTGCTTCATCTGAGCTAAAATATCCTCTATGAATACCAAGTGAAACTCTATCAGCAAGTAAATCTGCATCAACTAACTCATCTAAAATATCCATGCTCATGATGGAATGATCCTCTCTGGGGTGCTTCATAACATCAAAAATACTAAACTGCACCACTGTGTCTCCTATCTCCATAGAAAGTGTGCCTGCATATACATCAATCTTCGTCCTTGCAGTCTTCAAGAATGGTCTCCCAAGAATAAGTGGAGATCTATGTGCTAGATAATCCCCCTCCATGTCTAAGATATAGAAGTCCGTAGGAAAAATCAACACTTTCACCTTCACTAATACATCTTCAATGATTCCAGCTGGGTGAATCTGACTCCTATCTGCTAGCTGAAAAATCACTCCTGTAGACTGCATAGGTCCAATGCCAAGCATCTGAAAAACTGATCTAGGTATCACATTAATAGAAGGTCCTAAATCTAACATAGCATCATGAAAAAGATTCTTCCCAATCTCACAGGACACAGTGAATACTCCTGAATCTTCACATTTCTAGGGAATTGAATGAATAAGGGCTGAGACATTCTTTCCTAAACTAACCAATTCATTGCCCTTTAGCTTCCTCTTGTGCACACACAAATCCTTAAGAAATTTGGCATACTTATGTATTTGCTTGATCATGGTCAACAATGGCACATTTTTCCACCTTACTGAATAGATTCACAAGCTCTTGATACTCCTTCGCCTTCTCCACTTCTACATTCTTTTTAGCTTGAATCTTACGCTGTGGAAAGGGTAAAGGGACCCTTGGTTCCTCCACTTGAGCTGAAATTTTTGGAAGTGAGTCTTGAGCAGGAATTTCAATTGGTATAGCTGCTGTAGGTGCCTTGTTTTTGCTGATTTCTTCTTGTTCTTCCATCAAAATTGTAGGATCAATAGAAGAAGAACTTAGGCTTGAACTAGGGTCACATTCAACTGTTGTAGAATCCATTTCTGGACTGTTCTAAGCTGGAAGACAAGTTGCTGGAAATTTTTCAGCAAATTCAGCCCTTTGAGTATTTGGACTTGAAGCTACTTTCCCACTCCTCAAAGTTATTGCACTAACATTTCCCTTAGGATTAGGAGTTGCTTGAGAAGGCAATTGACCCGATCCTTGGGTTTGTAGTTGATTCATTCCACTCGCTAGTTATCCAATATGTCTTTCTATGTTTTGAAGGGTGGAATCATTCTTTTGTTGCCCTTGTTGTTGTTGTAAAATTTGTTGTTGTAGGATTTGTTGCATCATCTCCTCGAGCCTTTGTTGTTGTGCATTAAACCCACTATAGTTCCCAAAGCCTCCTTGATTGGTATGAGACTTTTGTTGGCCTTGAAATGAGGTATTAGGTTGCTAAAACCTTGGGTTTGATGTGAACTCTGGAAATTAGGTTGTTGGGACTGATTTAATGAGTGAATGGGATGTTGTAATTGATGAAAACTGGTTTGAGAACTAGGTGGATGTTGCTGGAAATTACTACTCTGAAAATTCTGATTTTGAGGCTGAAAACTCTGATTTTGAAACTGCAAGTTCTGCTGGTATGGTTGTTGATGTTGATATAAACCCTGGGATAACTGTGAAGGTTGAAAAGAGTGCTGGAAATTCTGAATTGGTTGAAATCCTTGCTGATTTTGTTGAAATTGAGGCTGAAAATGCTGATTTCTTTGCTGAAATTGTGAATAGGGTTGTTGGAATTGTTGAAAGTGCTGCTGTCCTTGTTGAAAATTCTGGAAATGTGGCTGATTTTGTTGTAGGGGCTGTTGTGAAGTATTTTGTTGATAGAATGAATTACCATACTTCAAATTAGGATGATCCCTCCAACCCGGATTGTAGGTAGATGAATAAGGGTTGTTTCTTTGTTGGTATTGGCCTCCTCTAGTCAAAATAGCTAAAGATTCATCTTGTTGAAGATTAGGACACAAATCTGAATTATGCTCTTGGCTTGAACATATACTACACACTTCTATAACCGGATTTTGAAAAGAAGCTACTGGAAAGTTTTGAGGCTGGTTCACATTATTTAATGTCATTTGCTTTACCAAAGAAGTTAACTCCAACAATGAACTCTTAATCTCCTTTTGCTCATTGGACACCAATTGTGCTTCACTAACCCCTCTTGTAGTAAGTGCTCTACTCCCAAATTGTTGTGAATTTTCGGCCATGTTTGAAATAAGTTCTCCAGCTTGTTCTGGGGTTTTGTTCACTAATGCTCCTCCAGTTGCTGCATCTATCATGCTCCTGTCCATAGGTAATAACCCTTCATAAAAATATTGAACCAATAACTGCTCACTAATTTGGTGTTGAGGACAACTAGAGCACAATTTCTTGAATCTCTCCCAATAATCATAAAGAGTCTCCCCTACTGTTTGTTGAATTCCACATATGTTCTTTTTGATAATTGTAGCCCTTGATGCTGGAAAAAATTTCTCCAAAAATGCCTTCTTCATATCAATCCAACTAGTAAAGTGTCCAGCTGGAAGATAATATAACTAATCCTTAGCTGCTCCTGTCAACGAAAAAGGAAACGCTCTCAATTTAATATCTTCTTCTGAAATCCCCTATGGCTTCATGGTCGAGCAAACTATATGAAACTCATGTAGATGTCTGTTAGGATCTTCCCCAGATAAACCTTGAAATTTAGGCAGCAAATGAATCAATCCAGATCTCAACTCAAAGTCTCCTGCCAACTCCGGATAAGCAATACAAGAATATTGAAAGGATGAATCAGGGGCTGCAAGCTCCTTCATTGTTCTGTTATTTTCTTCCATAGGACTACTCAAGTGTGAAGAACTACTCTCGGCCACTTTTGATACCTTTGTTGGATCGAGAAGAACGATAGAGGGGGGGGGGGTGAATATCGTAAAACGTTCGGATTCGTAAAAGAGAATTAGCAGCGGAAATAAATAAAGTAAAACACACGCGAACACCACGATTTTACTTGGTTCGGAGTCGCGGTCGGCTCCTACTCCAAGGCCCACGGTCGTTGACCATTTACTGCGAGCAATTCTATATGTGCGCAAAAATAGTTTACAAAATGTATTACAAGAATAGTACAGTAAACTTAAAATCAGCTCTTCGTTACCGACGTCCGGTGTAGATTGTATTTTCGGAGCAGAGGGACGTCGTCGGCGCTTGTATCTCGAGTCGGGAGGTTTCCGGAGCAGAGCGCGGGAGTAGAAGAGCGTGAATGCGTTGGAAGAATTGTGTCTTCAAGCCTTGGGGTCGAGGGGCCTTTTTATAGCCTCTAGGGGCGCCTGGAACGTTGGGGGCGCCCCCCCCCCCACGTGTCAACCGATCCGAGCACCTCTCGGTCAGCCGGTATCCCTTCGGGATCGGGCTGAGGTTTGACTGGGGGGCGCCCGGGACGCTAGGGGCGCCCGGGTTGACTCTATCCGTTGGCTTCTCGCTGGCTTGACTTTTATCCACTTCGTTGGCTTAAGCTCAGGGCGCCCGGACATCCGGGGCGCCCGGGAGCATGGGGGTGCCCGGGAGCACGGGGGCGCCCCGCCCAGTTGGCTTCCGAGCGTACATTTGCTCCACTTCTTTTGTATTCACGTTGGGGGCGCCCGGGACACTCCGGGCGCCCTACTCAGCTGCTGCCTCACTCCTTTGAGGCTCTCTGAGCTGCAGACACTCGTTCCTTCGGTCCTGCATCCAGGGTTAGTCCAAAATAACACAGAGCAATAATATGTTATCTTTATACAGCCTTAGCTGTCTTGGTTCTGACTTTGGGTCTCCGAAATGGAGCCCTAGGTCGAGCCGACGCCTACTGTTCCCTCGACGGGGAACGCGTCCTCACCTACTCCTCTCAGGAGAGTTTACCTTTTGCCAACCGGCTCCTCCGGTTGGACTTTTGCCCAATACACCTGACCAGGTCTTCGTGCCCACCTTCCGAGCAGGTCTTCGTGCCCACCTTCCGAGCAGGTCTTCGGTGCCCGGCTCCTTGCCAGGGCTTCGTGCCCAGTCCTCGACCAGGACTTCATGCCCACCTTCCGAGCAGGTCTTCGGTGCCCGGCTCCTTGCCAGGGCTTCATGCCCAGTCCTCGACCAGGACTTCGTGCCCAGTGTACCTAGGACTTCTTTTCCTGTAAACTTAGTGAACATGTTAGATAAACATAATATCTTAACTTTTGAACCCTTTTGCCATTATCAAAACACAGGTTCGACTTGGGTGCTGTCTGCACCAACAATCTCCCACTTTTTGATTTATGACAACCCGGTTAAAAAGTTAAGTTATTCAGAACAATTAAAAATTTGTTTCCTCCCCCTGGAAGGAATCTCCCTCTAGATTTTTCAATGAGTTCGTGGGGTTTAAAAAAAAACTCTAAGTCTAAAGATGGAATTAATTTTTCAAACACTTTAGAATAGTTTTCAAAAGAAAGATATTTTCCAAAATATGGTCGTGTAATTTTTGGAAAATTTATACTTAGAAAATTTTTTTGAGAGCTTTAAGTTTTGAGTACTTAAAACAATTTTTGAAAACTTAAGTTTTAAGTACTTAGGAAAATATTTTTGAAAACTTAAGTTTCAATTACTTAGGAAAATTTTTGAAAACTTAAGTTTCAAAAGTTTTTTTGAAAACTTAAGTACTTTAAGTTTCAAAACAAATAGATTAATTACTTTTTGAATAAAGGATAAAATTTTGAATTTAACAAAAACAAAATTTTAAAGTTTCTCTCTCCTTTCCTATCTCTTCCCCTTTTCCATATATCAAAAAAAATAAAGCAATATTGAAAAAAGATAAATTGTATAATTGCAGAAAGAAAATTACTAAATTGCATAATTTGCTGTACTGAACCAATACAGATATGAACTAAATCAAACAAATTTCAATTTTCTCTTTTAGGGTCCTGTCTAACCCAATTAGCTACTTACTAACTGTTATAAACAGTAGTTTTCGCTAGGGTTAGTCAAGTTAAGTGTTCTGTTCAAGTTAGATTTTCTAAACTTGATACTCAACTTGATTACTGTGTAAGTTGTATTTAGTGCCCCAATTACTGCAGATGCACTGACTTAAAGCATCTTGAATTAAGACAAAGACCTAAGCATCTCAACCCATTCTAGGTTATCAATCAAAAGTACCCTAAGGTGCTTGTGAGATGCTGGCTTCTAGATCTATAGGTGCATGTAGTTCTAGGGTTAGGGCCTATGCTAAGTCCATTTGCGAAAAAGCCCTAGTTTTGAAGGGGGTAGTTTTTAAAATCAAACTAAGTCGAAAGAAAAAATTTATTTTTGAACACTTTTCAAAACTAAGTAAAAGCTGATTTTGAAAAAAAATTTAGAAACTGATTTAAAATAAGTAAAGCAGTTTAAAAAAACCAAAAGTAGAGTAACCCTATTCTACCAAGCATAATCCTAACTACCTTCTTAGTGAGCCGAATTCAGACTCAGGTAGGGGTTTAGTGAATATGTCAGCTAAGTTTGATTTAGAGTCTACATGCTTAAGGAATATTTCACCCCTGGCTACATGGTCTCTTACAAAGTGGTGTTTAACTTCTATGTGTTTAGTTCTGGAATGTTGGATTGGGTTCTTAGTTAGATTAATCGAGCTTATGTTGTCAATGAAAACCTGAGTTTGGGTGTAGTTGAGCTGGAAGTCCTTAAGAGTGTGCATCATCCATAAAAGTTGTGCTACACACTCTCCTAAGGCAACATACTCAGCTTCAGTTGTGGATAGAGCAACACAGTGTTGTTTTCTGCTGCACCAACTTACTAGACTATTTCCTAACAGTTGACAGCTTCCACTTGTGCTCTTTCTATCTAATTTACAACCAGCGTAATCAGAATCCGTGTATCCTGACAAGTCAAAGGTTGAGGTCCTAGGATACCAAATCCCTACATTTAGGGTGCCCTTAACATATCTTAGTATTCTTTTCAGGGCTGCTAAGTGTGTTTCCTTAGCACAGGTTTGGTATCTAGCACACATTCCTACAGCAAAAAGGATATCAGGTCTGCTTGCTGTAAGGTACAGTAGGCTTCCTATCATACTTCTATAGAGTTTAAGGTCTACTGGTTTACCATCAGGGTCACTATCTATTTTTACATTTGTGGCCATGGGGGTACTTATGCTTTTAGAGTTATCCATTTTAAATTTCTTTATTAACTCTTTAGCGTATTTGGATTGATGAACATAGTTTCCATCCCTAGTTTGTTTAATTTGTAATCCTAGGAAGAAGTTGAGCTCCCCAACTAAGCTCATTTCAAACTCATTTTCCATTATTTTCACGAATTCTTTTAGAAAATTAGAGTTGGTAGACCCAAAGATTATATCATCAACGTAGATTTGGGCAATAAAGATTTCTTTTCCTAGGGTTTTAATAAATAAGGTTGAGTCAATTTGTCCTTGTTTAAATTCTTTAGAAATTAAGTAAGTTGATAATCGTTCATACCAGGCCCTAGGTGCTTGTTTTAGTCCATATAGTGCTTTAGTAAGTTTGTAAACGTGGTCAGGTCTTTCTAAGTTCTCAAACCCAGGGGGTTGTCCTACATAGACTTCTTCTTTAATGAATCCATTTAGAAAGGCTGACTTTACATCCATTTGATATAGTTTGAATCCTTTGTGGGATGCAAAGGCTAATAACATCCTAATGGACTCAAGTCTAGCTACTGGGGCATATGTTTCGTCGTAATCTAACCCTTCTACTTGGCTGAATCCTTTCGCTACTAAGCGGGCTTTATTTCTGACTATTTCTCCTTGATCATTTAGCTTATTCCTAAAAACCCACTTAGTGTCAATGATGGATTTGCCTTCAGGTTTAGGTACTAGTTCCTAGACTTGGTTCCTCTCAAATTGGGCTAACTCTTCTTGCATAGCTATGATCCAATCAGGATCAGGTAGGGCTTCTTCTATAGTCTTAGGTTCTATTTTTGAAATCATTGCTATTTGACTAAGGTTTCTATAGGAAGATCTAGTTCTGACTCCTAGAGTTGGATCACCCACAATTTGATCAGTTGGGTGACTGAGTCTGGGTTTCTTGGTTTTTCTAGAACTTGGTTCAGCCTCAGGTCCGGCTGGTAGGTTTGGTTCACTATTTGATTCAACTCTTTGAGATGATTCAATTATTGGTTCAATAATTGGTTGATTTGACTCAGACGTTGGTTTAATAGTTAGTTCGTTTATGGGTTCAATTAAGGATTCAACAACTTGTTGATTATCTTCTTGATCAGTATTTGATGAAGCCAGATTTGGATTGCCAGATTTTGAGTTAATTTCTTCATCAAATATTAGATTAGTTGTTTCTTCAATTTTCTTAGTTTGTTTGTTGTAAACCCTATAGGCTCTACTTGTTGTTGAGTATCCTAAGAAGATGCCTGGGGTTGACTTAGACTGGAATTTACCTAGATAGTCCTTGGTGTTTAGGATATGGACTTTGCACCCAAAGACCCTTAGGTAGTGTAGGTTTGGAAGTCTATGGTAGTATAATTCATAGGGTGTTTTGTTGTGTCGCTTGTTAATCAGGACCCTATTTTGGATGTAGCAAGCCGTACTAATTGCTTCTGCCCAATATTGGTTAGCTAAGTTAAATTCATTGAGCATAGCCCTAGCGGCTTCCTGTAGAGTTCTATTTTTTCTTTCGACTATCCCATTTTGTTGGGGGGTTCTAGGACATGAAAATTCATGTATATACCCATTTACCTTACAAAATTCCTCAAATTGTTGATTTTCAAACTCTCCCCCGTGGTCACTCCTAAGTCTTTTGATTTTAGTATCGTTTTGATTTTCAATTAACTTACAAAAGTTACTGAATAGGTTTAGAGTTTCATCTTTGGCTTTAGAAACCTATCCCAGGTGAACCTAGAGTAATCATCAACTATTACTAAGCAGTATCGGTTTCCGCTTAGTGACTTGGCTCCATGTGAATCAAATAGGTCAAGGTGCAGGAGCTCAAGTGTGGTTTGAGTTTGATCAGATTGGATTAGTTTGTGATTAGACCTGGTTTGTTTACCTTGATTACATGATTCACATATTAACTTTTCATGATTTTTAATTTTAGGAATACCTTTAATTAGGCCGAGTTGGGTGATTTTTGAAATAATTTTTAGGTTAGTGTGACCTAGTCTCCTATGCCAGAAGTTTGATTGTTCTAACTGAGTTAACATGCATTTAGGTACTAGGGGTAGGTTTATAGTGTAAACATTATTTTTCTTAGTGCCCTTAAGCATGATTTCTGAGTCTTGCAGGTTTCTAATCAGGCAGTTAGAATTGTTGAAGGTAACTACATAACCAGAATCACATAACTGACTTATGCTAAGCAAGTTAAATTTGAAGTTTTCAACCAAAAGAACTTTCTTAATAACAAAGTCAATTTTAAGTTCAATATTACCTGACCCAATTACCTTGAGTGTAGCATTGTTGCCAAATGCCACTGAGCCTAGGTTCTTGAACTTGAGTTTGGTGAATTTCAATTTATCTCCAGTCATGTGTCTGGAGCAACCGCTATCCAACATCCATTGGTCCAAATCTTTATGTTCCTACACATAAAGAGTTTTGTTGATTTGGATCCAATTAGAATCAGAAATAACTTAAATTGATTTTGACAACCTAGTCTGTCTCACCCAATCTAGGGTTAGCAATCACGTTAGCCTTACATGTTTTGTGAGACAGGTTTTGATGGTAAATAGAATTATTTTGAAAAATTATGATTTATTTTGAAAATGTCTAATTAATTTTTGAAAGCAATTGATTTGAGTTTATTTTAAAAATAATGTTTGAATCTATAATTAACTGAAAATTTGTGTTAGATTCGAATTTGACAAAGAATAATTTGAATTTGAATTTCAAAATTGGCTTCCAGGTCTTGGCGAGGCACTAGGTCTTCTTTGGCCGTAGCCTTATTGGATCATCAACCCTTTCCTTGACAAAGCCTTTTAATGAAATTTTATTTTCAAAATTATTTTTTTTTGAAAAATTCTGGTCTAACTAGTTTGGGTCTTGGATCGGTAGCTTCGGCTAGTTTCACCAGTCTAAAGAGACCAAGTAGAGAATACTTGACCTTATTAGAATTGGTTTCCCTAACGTACTATCATCTCACCGCCACCCAATACTATGTTGTTCAAATTTCAGTTAAGTTGGTTCAGTCCTTAAACTAACCATTCCTAAGTCTAAGCATGGTAAATTGTAGAAATTAAATAAACAATCAATCATGCAAATTGCAAACAAGAATTGAGTTTTATCTAGCAATAAATATTGTTTTTAATTTGGCTCTCCCTGGACTAAAGCCACGATAATGGTTCGGCAAGATGTGAATCTTGTCCTTGGGGATCCAATACTGATTTGATCCAGTTTGTTTGTTCAGGTACAGTTTAGGTAGCCATGCCTGAACTTTAGGTCTGGACTGGTTCAGTACAGCATAGTAGGATCTTTGTCTTGATTTGGTTCTATAGCCTAGTCCGGATCGATTTAGAACCGATTTCTGTTTTCCAAGAATCATGTCAAGACCCTTGGAACCAGAAGTGAATCGTTCTAAAGCTGATCTAAGATCCTTAACTTGAGTTTTCAGTGAGGAGTTCTCTTTCTCAAGTTTTTCAACTTGAGTAGAGGTTCCTTCTTGAACCTTCTCAGTTAAAGATCTAGAGTCAGCTCCCTCTTTCAGGAGTTTTACTTCCTGTCGAAGGGATTCGACTCGGAGTTTAGCTTTCGCCAAATCTCGAGAAAGATAAGAAATTAACTCATTTAACTGACTTCTAGAAAAACCACTTACCTTGATTTCGCCGTCGTCTGAAAATGTTAGTCTACCGTCGTCCTGTTCCGATTCTGACTCGGTCTCGATTTCTTCTGAGGCGGTTAGTGCGAGCAGGTTCGACTGTGGGACTTCTTCTTCTTCGGAGGAGGACTCGTCCCACGTTGCCTGAAGTGCCTTCTTTCTTCTTGCTTTCTTGGCTTCTTTTAGGTTAGGACATTCGGATTTGAAATGTCCCTTTTTGTTGCACTCGAAGCACGTCACACTTGATTTGTTCTTAGTTGATCCAGCTTGATCTTCCTTCTTTCGGCTGGCTTTTCTTCTTTTTGATTGATTCTTCAATTCCTTGTAGTAGTTCCGGGCCAGTCGGACCAGCTTAGGTCGGTCTCCTTCGTCGTCTTCTGAGTCTGAGTCTGAATCAGACTCGAGTGCAGGTTGAGGTTTCTTTTTGGATACCTTTCCAGCTTTACCTGCAATAAAGGCAATGCCTTTCTCGGCCAGGGTACAGTTAGTCTGCTCATGCAATTCAAGTTCTGAAAACAATTCATCTAGTTTAATTTTTGAAAGGTCCCTTGAAACCTTGTATGCATCTACCATAGATGCCCACAAGGTGTTTCTCGGGAAAGCATTAAGAGTGTACCTTATCAGGTCACGGTTTTCTACCTTGTGACCGATTGTGTGTAGTCCGTTCATTAGCTCCTGAATTCGGGCGTGGAGCTGAGCTGCTGTTTCGTTGTCGGTCATCTTGATCGTGTACAACTTGTTCAGGAGGAGATCTCTCTTGCTGATTCGAGTATCTGAAGTTCCTTCATGCAGCTCGATCAGTTTCCCCCACAGCTCTTTAGCACTGTTGAATGGACCCACCCGGTTCAGCTCCTCTTTTGTTAAGCCGTATTTGAGGGTCTGGGTCGCCTTTGCATCAGCTTCAATCTTTCGTTTCAGAGCAGTATCCCACTCTATGTAGGTCTGTGGCACTCCTTCAGCATTCTTTGGAATCTCTAGTCCGGACTGGATGATTATCCACATGTCCACCTGAGTTTTCAGGTGGACCTCCATTCTGCTCTTCCAGTAGGAGAAGTCCTCCCACTGAAGAGAGGCGGTCTTGCGGTGCTGAAGCCTTCTTGCATGGCCATTTTATCTGAAAAGTAAACTAAAAGGAAAGAAAATATCCCAAGACATGGTCTTGGATTAGTAGTGCGGGATAAAGAGAAATAATTATCGAGGGGTGTTGCACCAACCTCGATTAACGAGAAAACTTCGAAAAAGTAAAAAGTAAAAAAAAATCGAAAAATTCTCAAACTGGTGGTTGCACCAAATTTGAGCTTCCCCGCTCTGATACCACTTGTTGGATCGAGAAGAATGATAGAGGGGGGTGAATATCGTAAAACGTTCGGATTCGTAAAAGAGAATTAGCAGCGGAAATAAATAATGTAAAACACACGCGAACACCACGATTTTACTTGGTTCGGAGTCGCGGTCGGCCCTACTCCAAGGCCCACGGTCGTTGACCGTTTACTGCGGGCAATTCTATATGTGCGCAAAAACAGTTTACAAAATGTATTACAAGAATAGTACAGTAAACTTAAAAGCAGCTCTTCGTTACCGACGTCCGGTGTAGATTGTATTTTTGGAGTAGAGGGACGTCGTCGACGCTTGTATCTCGAGTCGGGAGGTTTCCGAAGCAGAGCGCGGGAGTAGAAGAGCGTGAATGCGTTGGAAGAATTGTGTCTTCAAGCCTTGGGGTCGAGGGGCCTTTTTATAGCCTCTGGGGGCGCCCGGAACGTTGGGGGCGCCCCCCCACGTGTCAACCGATCCGAGCACCTGTCGGTCAGCCGTTATCCCTTCGAGATTGGGCTGAGGTTTGATTGGGGGTGCCCGGGACGCTAGGGGCGCCCGGGTTGACTCTATCTGCTGGTTTCTCGCTGGCTTGAGTTTTATCCACTTCGTTGGCTTGAGCTCGGGGCGCCCGGACCATCCGGGGCGCCCGGGAGCATGGGGGCGCTCGGGAGCACGGGGGTGCCCCACCCAGTTAGCTTCCGAAGCGTACATTTGCTCCACTTCTTTTGTATTCACGTTGGGGGCGCCCGGGACACTCCGGCCGCCCTACTCAGCTGCTGCCTCACTCCTTTGAGGCTCTCTGAGCTGCAGACACTCGTTCCTTCGGTCCTGCATCCAGGGTTAGTCCAAAATAACACAGAGCAATAATATGTTATCTTTATACAGCCTTAGCTGTCTTGGTTCTGACTTTGGGTCTCCGAAATGGAGCCCTAGGTCGAGCCGACGCCTACTGTTCCCTCGACGGGGAACGCATCCTCACCTACTCCTCTCAGGAGAGTTTACCTTTTGCCAACCGGCTCCTTCGATTGGACTTTTGCCCGATACACCTGACCAGGTCTTCGTGCCCACCTTCCGAGCAGGTCTTCGGTGCCTGGCTCCTTGCCATGGCTTCGTGCCCAGTCCTCGACCAGGACTTCGTGCCCACCTTTCGAGCAGGTCTTTGGTGCCCCGCTCCTTGCCAGGGCTTCGTGCCCAGTCCTCGACCAGGACTTCATGCCCAATGTACCTAGGACTTCTTTTCCTGTAAACTTAGTGAACATGTTAGTTAAACATAATATCTTAACTTTTGAACCCTTTTGCCATTATCAAAACACAGGTTTGACTTGGGTACTGTCTGCACTAACAGAAACAATTCCAGAAATCGACAAGGACATTGAAGAGATCCTCTGAATTTGAATCTATCCGAATATGAAGAACATTAATCAAGAAACACTCTCTTAATCGACAAAATCAGATTCAAACAGTCCCTGAAATTGCAATCTGGAAACTAAACTCTGTTCTGTTGAAATTTTGTTCTATGAAGCTCGAATTGGAGTCAGGAACCACCAAAGAACACCTCTGACAGTCGAAGAACTCCTCAGCGAATTTCGGAAAGAAAATTACAGCTAAAACAGAGCACTCGATCTCACGCCCACGAGACCCTCGACGACGTGATTCCAACTGCCTTAAGCCGTCCAGATGATATCTTTAAGCTTCCTTGCAGAATCTGCAGCTTGAATGAAGGTGAGAACTTGAGAGTTTTTAGAGAAATGGGGCTTGGCGAAGAGGATGATCCAATGGAACAGTAATCGCAGCCAACTCTATCGCCAGGGTTTCTTTTCCTTTTGTGGGATTTCCTTGAACCGGGTTCAATTGGGTTTGGTTCGGTTCATAAGGGAATTAGGGATTATTTAGGGTGGCTTGGTTTGTATTGGGCTTGGATTTCAAGTCCTTGATAAGAGCTAGATCAATTAAGCCTCCTTGTTAGATGACTCCTTGTGGTTTGCCTTGACCAAGTGCCCATCTAAATCAATTTAAAATGTCCCTACAAAATCACCTCAAATCTATGAGAAATATTATGACAATTGAGATAAATTTATACTAAAGCTTCAAAACAATCTCCACTCAAAGAATATGACAAAAATTGTAAAATAAAATATAAAAGTAGCAAAACACCTTAATTATCATGCCAAAGGATTGTACTAATTGACAACTTGTCAAGTATACCTACAATAAAAGTTATTTTGAGAAATTTTTATTTTAATGATGATGTTTGGTTGTGTTGTATCCTTATACGTGTGTGGTACGCATGATGTAATAATTAGGACTTATTATGTTTTTTCCTTCCGTTGTGCATGCTTACGAAATGTGCTTTAGCATGCACCACATCAAGCTCCCCAATAGAACAAGTTTTAAATGAGATGCAAATGGAAAAGCAATTTGACTAAATGATATTCTGATAGGTGTATGGAAGTGTATAGGGAAATAAGGTATTAAATGACTGACAAAATTATTTAATATGATATTGTAAAAAAAACTTGATCAATATAGGGTAAGCACTCTAGTTCCCTTATATAAAAATAAGGGAGACATATAAAATTGTGCAAACTATAAGGATATTAATCTAATAAACCATACAATGAATCTTTAGGAATGAGTAATTGAAAAAATGTTAAGGAAAGAGATCACAGTAAACGAAAAGTAATTTTGTCCATGCTTGGAATTTATTTATTCTCAAACAACTAATTGGAAAGTCGAAAGTACAAGCAAGATCTACACATAATATTTATTGACCTAGAAAAAACTTGTGATAAAATCTCAAAAGAAATTATATGAAGAATTCTAAAAGAGAGAGGTGTTAACGTATTATATATTGAACTATTTAAGGATATGTATGTGAATGTAACGACCAAAATGAAGTCTTCAAGTGGATTAACTGAATCATTTCCAATAAAAAAGGGTTACATCAAGGATCAACTCTAAGTCTTTATCTTTTTACACTAATCATAGACGAACTCACTAGGCACATTCAAAACAGAGTACGGTGGTGCATGTTGTTTGCAAATTATATTATTTTGGTAGATGAGACATGTAAAGGAGTAAATAGTAAACTAGAATCTTTGCGATAAACAGTAGATGTGAAATATTTTAGTTTAGTACAGTAAAGATAAAATATATAGAGTTTAAGTTTAGTAATAATAGATATAATGAGATAGTTGTTAAAATATGAGATGATGAGTTATTTGGAACTAAAAGCTTTAAGTATTTAAGATTATTTTTAGAAAATATGGAGAGATTAAGAGAAATATCTTATATGGAATATAAGCAGAATGGTTGAAATGGAAGAGTGCATTAAGTGCTTTATGTGATCGTAAAGTACCTCTAAAATTTAAAAGGAAGTTCTATAAAATGATGATTAGACCTGCTATGCTATATGACACCGAATGTTAGATTATGATTCAAGCACATGAGCAGAAGATGTTAAGGTAGATGTGTGGATATACGAGTATGAACAGAATAAATACTAAGAGCATTAGAGACAATCTGAGTTGCATTTATTGAGAAAAAATTTTGAGAGACACGTCTGATCTCGGGCCAGCTTGCGTGTAGCCTGGCCCGACAGCCTGGCGCCTAGTCAGAAGGAAGATGGTTAGGGGCTGAAAAGGCCCAGCGAATAGACGCCGCGCGGGTCGGGGCCCTTGAATGTACGCGTGGCGGCCCACGCTCCTTAGGATCGGTCTGACCCAAGCTTGAACATTTGGGCACTAGTACCCCTCCAGGTTTGACTCCCCGCCGACACGTGGCGGACCACGCTCCGGGGTAAGCCCGAACCGAAGGGAGCGGTACTGGACGCCTCATCATTCAGTGCCCCCGGGTGGCACCCTCATAAGCCCTCAGTCGGCCTCATCAGTCAGTGCCCTAGTCGGCACCCTCATAGGCTCTCAGTCGACCCTGGCAAACACAACCACTCCCTGGCACCAGGCTACCAGAAGCTGTACGGGGTCAGCACAGGACTGAGGTCCTCCGGGTCTTAAACGATGGATATCACGCTGAGGCATTGATCTTCCTGCCATACCCTGTCCCCCCGTACTACGACCACCTACACTGGTGTCAGGTCGAGCGGCGCCAAAAGGCATCAGCCATTAAGTTGACAGTGCCCCTTTCCTTAACCCAGTATGCACCGCTTTATCGTGTCACCTCTAGGCATGCATCACCTTGTCCTCGCTATATGACAGCTGGTGGCAGGCGGGGCAGGAACTGTCAGTTGCCCCGGCTATATAAGCCTCCACACTCCGCATCTCTCAGGTACGCGCAATAGTGCATTCCATACTGTTTTATTGCTTTCCATCGCCACCGTCGAGTACTGTCTTGACCATCGGAGTGCCTAGCCGGGGACTTTTCCCGGCGGGTTTTAACGGTCTCTGTCTTACAGGCTGAGGCGATCCAACTCAGTAAACCACCTTAGAGATCTCGCACTCCCCGGAGTCTCATCCAACTGTAGGGGCGTCCAGCTGGCTTCGCGACAGGATCAAATTTGGTGCTAGAAGGAGGGACACCAACAGCCTGATCGAAAGCGAAGATGGCAGACCCCAACCTGTTAGTGATGGAGGTCTCCCGAGAGGAGTACGAGGTCATAATGGCTACGCGAGCTCAAAGGGCTTCTCAGAGGCCCTCACAAGCCACCAGTCAGGGGCCTTAGGGCCCAGAGCCAGTGGCACATCGACCTTCCGGAGGACAAGGAAGGCTCGCTCGGCCTGAGGGCGGCTCTGCACCTCCCCCTGCGATCATCCCACAAGGCCACAGTGATGAGGCCCATTCTGTGTTAGTCGAAGCCTCAGTGTCCAACCCGGTGCGGGGGAGGCGACCAGACAACGGAAAGGCCCCGGCTGACCATGCTTCGGTTGCCCTGGTACGCAGTCCCTTTGCCCCCAAGGTCTTGGAGGACCCAGTTCCCCGCCACCTCCGTTTCTTTACCATCCCCGAGTATGCGGGGGCCACGGATCCAGAGGAGCATTTGATGAAGTTCGAGAGCGCTGCTCTGCTTCATCAATATCCAGAAGGCGTCAAATGTCGAGCCTTCCTGACGACCCTCACTGGCACAACCCAGAGATGGTTTGACCGACTCCCCGAGGGGTCAATCATGAGCTTTGAGGAGCTCAAAAGAGTATTCCTGCAACACTTCGCAAGTAGTCGGAGGCACCACAGGACGAGCCTTAACCTGTTCGCCCTGAAGCAAGGCCCGAAGGAAACCCTCCGGACCTACATTAAGAGGTTCAATGTCGTGGCGATAGACGTGCCGACCGCCACTCTTGAAGTCATGGTCAGTGCTTTCTCACAAGGCTTGCAGGATGGGGAGTTTTTTCGCTCGCTGATCATGAAACCCCTGAAGGACTTTGACAGCCTTCTTGGTAAGGCTGTCAAATATATTAATGTGGAAGAAGCACAGGCCGCTCGCAAGAGGGAGTCGGTTGCCCCAACACCTTCCAACCTCGTTCAGGTTGCTAGACCCCCAGGTGGGCCTATCCGCAGCCCACGTGGGCCCGTTGAGCGTGCGGGTATGGAGCGGCGACATGTACAGCAGGTGGCCCAAGGGTGTTTCCCCGCCCGATGGAGGCCATACTGCACCTTCCATCAAAGCCATGGACACGCCACCGAGGAGTGTCGCCAAGCTGGTCGGGGGCGAGCCCCTGCCCACAGAGGACGAGGATGACAGACACCTCCTGGACGAGGTCCAGGCCGAGGTGGCCCGAATGTTGACCCAGCAGCCGAGGAGTTACGAGGAAACTCCCCAACTGCCCGCAATCTCTTTCCTCAGGGGAACCGAGCTGGGGACGAAGAGACAGAGGAGGAGCAAGCCAACCAACAGAATGTCGTCTGAGGAGGCATAAATGTTATCTCGGGCGGACCAATGGGAGGAGACTCCAACCATGCCAGGAAGGCATAGGTGCGCCGACTGAAGATCCATTAGGTCGGCACCAGCTCGGCCCAGGCTGAGGGGCCCCAGATCAGTTTTGGGCCTTAGGATCTACAGGAGCTGGAGGTCCCATATGATGACGCGCTGGTCATTACAGCTGTCATCGCCAATTATCAAGTCCACCGCACCATAGTGGACACTGGTAGCTCGGTCAACATACTGTACAAGAGAGCGTTCGACCAGCTCCAGATCGAGAGGTCCCAGCTAAACCTGGTAGCGACCCCGTTGTTTGGTTTCATGGTGAACCAGGTGCAGCCTATTGGTCAAATCAGACTGGCCATCTCCTTGGGCGAGGAACCACTGAAGAGGACTCGATGGTCCACTTTCCTGTGCTAGACGCTCCCTCGTCCTACAACGCCATTTTGGGCCGACCGGCCCTCAACGAGTTCCGGGCCGTCGCCTCCACCTTTTACCTGAAGGTTAAGTTCCCAGTTGGGGACAAGGTGGGAGATGTCAAGGGCGACCAAAGAGTGGCCCGGAGATGCTACGTGGACGACGTCCAGGTAGAAAGTCGCAAGGCTCTGCGCCCCTTCCCTGATTGCAACATGGTTCAAGCCTCCCCTTAGTTTGAGTTGCGTGAAGATAAGGAAGAGGTACAACTCCTCCCAGATCGGGAGGAAGCACGAGTCAAGGTCGCAGCAGGGCTGCCCGAAGAGCTGAAGAAGCCCCTGCTGGAGTGCTTGGCTCGAAATCAAGATGTCTTTGCCTGGTCAGTCAAAGAATTGAAAGGCATTCGACCGGAGGTGGCGGAGCACCGCCTCCACGTTTATCCCCACGCTCGGCCCGTGAAGCAGAGAAAACGGGACTTCAGCACCGAGCAAAATAAGGCAATCCGAGCGAAAATCGAGAGGCTGATGAAGGTCGGGCACATCCGGGAGGTGCAATTCCCGGCCTGGCTAGCCAATGTGGTGTTGGTGCCCAAGCCAGATAATAAATGGCGGATTTGCATTGATTTTCAGGACCTCAATAGGGCCTGCCCGAAGGATTGCTATCCCTTGCCCCGGATCGACCAGATGGTGGACTCAACAGCCGACAGTGAGTTCATTTCCATGCTGGACACTTACCAGGGGTATCATCAGCCGTCGAGGATCAGGAGAAGGTCAGCTTCATCACGGCGGACGGTACCTACTGTTACACCGTCATGCCGTTCGGGCTGAAGAATGCTGGAGCCACCTACCAGCGCATGATGGATAAAGTCTTCCGATCCCAGATCGGAAGAAATGTTGAAGTGTATGTGGACGACATCCTCATCAAGTCCACCCGAGCTGAGGACTTGGTAGCGGATGTCGAGGAGACATGCGAGACACTGCGAAGATATGGGCTCAAGTTGAACCCGGCCAAGTGTCTCTTTGGTGCCCGGAGCAGAAAATTCCTAGTGTACATAGTGACCGAGTGAGGCATCGAGGCCAACCCCATCAAGGTCAAAGCTCTGCTAGATATGCCCCGCCCAAAAATCCCAGGGAGGCACAACGGCTCATAGGGCGAATCACAGTCCTGTCTCGATTTATCTCCCGATCGGCTGAGCGAGGGTTGCCTTTCTTCAAAACCCTCCGCAAGGCCACCAAATTCCAGTGGGACACCGACTGTGACAAAGCGTTTGAATAATTGAAGGCCTACCTCACTGAGTTGCCCGTGCTAGCCAAGCCAGAGGTCGGGGAAGTCCTATATGTTTATCTGGCTGCGTCGGCTGACTCGGTTAGCATGGTCCTGGTCAGGCAAGAAGCAACCGAGCAGCATCCCGTGTATTTCTTCGCCCATCTACTAAAGGGAGCCGAGTGCCGATATACGACGCTCGAGAGGTTGATGTATGTGTTGTTGTTGGGCGCTCGGAGGCTCCGACCTTACTTCTTGGCACACCCCATCGTGGAGTTGACGAACAGTAACTTGGGTTGAGTGGCCTCTAACTCTGAAGCGTCGGGGCGGCTGATCAAATGGACCACCGAGCTGAGCGAGTACGATATTCAGTACCAACCTCGGCCGACCATCAAGGCTCAGGCCCTCGCTGATTTTCTAAGTGAGCTGCATGCGGACGAGGTGGAGGAATCATGGCAGATATATGTGGACGGCTCAGCAGCTTGCTCGGGGAGTGGGATCCGTATTCTGATGATCTCCCCGAGTGGTGAACATATGCACTTGTCCATTCGACTGGAGTACCGGGCCACGAACAATGAGGTAGAGTATGAGGCTCTCATATCTGGGCTGTAGGCTGCCAAGCATGTGGGAGCAACCCGGGTGATGCTTTATTCCGACTCCCAACTAGTTACACAGCAAGTTGCCAGGCGGTTCGAGGTTAACAATGATCGGCTGCAGGCCTTCATTGAGGCCTATGAGAAGCTGAAGGCCGAGTTCCAAGATGTGCAAGTGCGGAAGATTCCCAGGGAGGACAACTTCAAGGCAGATGAATTGGCTATGTTGGCCAGCTCAATCGATTCTTGGGTACTTCCCCAGCCAGGTGGCCGGCACTGCTGATCATGCAACTAGAGAGATAGGCTAACTTAGAGCTAGAGTCCGACTGGCGGACCCCAATCATTGCCTATCTCACAAGGGGGGTTTTGCCAGCCGACCGAGAAGAAGCTCGGTGGCTCAAGAAACATGCAGTTCGGTATACCATGGTTGGTGACGTGATGTACAAAAGGGCGTTCTCTCAACCTCTACTTAAGTGCCTGGGCGACGAAAACGCAGATTACGTGCTTCGAGAAATTCACTTGGGGATATGTGGAAACCACGCTGGGGCTCGTGCGACGGCCCGGAAGGTGTTGATGTCAGGCTATTATTGGCCGACCCTGCAGAAGGACGCCAACGAGCTGGTCGCCACCTGCCTGTCCTGCCAGAAGCATCATTGCCTACCACATCGACCTACAGAAGCTATGAAGGCATCGGCGGTCTCCTGCCCTTTTGATCAGTGGGGCATGGACATCGTGGGACCATTCCCCACTGCCGCAGCCCAGAAGAAATATTTGCTGGTGGACGTCGATTACTTTTCCAAATGGGTAGAGGTTGAGGCTCTATCGCGTATCACCGAGCAGGCGGTTATGAAGTTCTTGTGGCGGGACATATTATGCCGATATGGAATCCCACACAAACTTGTCTCGGACAATGGAAGGCAGTTCCAGGGTTGAAGGATACAAGAGTGGTGTGCGAAGTATGGTATCAAGCAAGCCTTCACCTCTGTAGCCTATCCCCAAAGCAATGGTTAAGCAGAAGTGGCCAACCGAGAGATCCTTAAAGGATTAAGACTAAGCTAGATCATGTTGGCGAAACATGGGTAGATGAGCTCCCGAGCATCCTGTGGGCCCTGCGGACCACGATCAAGGAGACGACGGGGTGCACACCTTTCCAGCTAGTCTATGGGAGCGAAGCAGTAATCTCGGTCGAGGTCGGATGTGAATCAGACCGGCGGGCAGCTTATGATGAAGATAACTCAGAAAGGAGGCGATTGGAGCTAGACCTGGTTGACGAAATCCGAGACAAAGCAGCCTCTCGGATGTTCGCGTATCGGTAAAGGATGAAATAGAAGTATGATCGGAAGGTACTGCCGAGGACATTCCAAGTGGGGGACATGGTATGGAAGAGGATCAAGCCCGTGGGAGATGTAAGCAAGCTGGAGCCGCAGTGGCCTACTACTTAGAGAATGAAAAAGGGAAAAGGTTGGATCGACCCTGGAGTGCGATTCACCTTCAGCCATACCGAGTTGCTGAATGTGAAATTGTAATGTAAATGTAAAGCACTCATGATAGTGGAAAAACATAGTCCTCATTCCATCTGCAGGTACTCCAGAAATCTCGTCTCCGCACGAGTTATAATCTATTCCACGGATCGGCTCTCAGGCGGACGCGTGGCAGCCCACGCTCCCTGAGTCCTGCTCGACCATGTGCGCTAAAGTTACATCTATCCCGCTGATCGGCTCACAAGCGGACGAGTGGCGGCCAACGCTCCCTGAGTCTTGCCCGACCGTGTGCGCAAAACTCTTGCCTCGCCAGCAAGTTATAAGTGGACCAGCTTCCACGCCCCACTCGGTTCAGTGTCTCCGATCGGACGCGTGGCGGCCCACGCTCCTGAGAATCGGCCTGAATTAGTGTCCAGACTCTCGTCTCCGCACGAGTTATAATCTATCCCACGGATCGGCTCTCAGGCGGACGCGTGGCGGCCCACGCTCCCTAAGTCTTGCCCGACCGTGTGCTCAAAACTCTTGCCTCGCCAGCAACTTATAAGTGGACCAGCTTCCACGGCCCACTCGGTTCAGTGTCCCCGATCGGACGTGTGGCGGCTCACGCTCCTGAGAATCGGCCTGAATTAGTGTCCAGACTCTCGTCTCCGCACGAGTTATAATCTATCCCGCGGATCGGCTCTCAGGTGGACGCGTGGCAGCCCACGCTCCCTGAGTCCTGCCCGACCGTTTGTGCCAAAGTTACATCTATCCCGCGGATTGGCTCTCAGGCAGACGCGTGGTGGCCCACGCTCCCTGAGTCTTGCCCTGATCGTGTTCGCAAAACTCTTGCCTCGCCAGCAAGTTATAAGTGGACCATCTTCCACGCCCCACTCGGTTCAGTGTCTCCGATCGGAAGCATGGCGGCCCACGCTCCTGAGAATCGGCCTGAATTAGTGTCCAGACTCTCGTCTCCGCACGAGTTATAATCTATCCCGCGGATCGGCTCTCAGGCGGACGCGTGGCGGCCCACGCTCCCTGAGTCTTGCCCGACCGTGTGCGCAAAACTCTTGCCTCGCTAGGAACTTATAAGTGGACCAGCTTCCATGCTCCACTCAGTTCAGTGTCCCTGATCGGACGCGTGGCAGCCCACGCCCCTGAGAATCGGCCTGAATCAGTGTCCAGACTCTCGTCTCCGCACGAGTTATAATCTATACCGTGGACAGACTCTCAGCCGACGCGTGGCGCTCACCTCCCTGAGTCCTGCCCGACCGTGTGCGCCAAAGTTACATCTATCCTACGGATCGACTCTCAGGCAGACGCGTGGCGGCCCACGCTCCCTGAGTCTTGCCCGACCGTGTGCGCAAAACTCTTGCCTCGCCAGCAACTTATAAGTGCACCAGCTTCCAGTCCCACTCTGTTCAGTGTCTCCGATCGGACGCGTAGCGGCCTACGCTCCTGAGAATCGGCCTGAATCAGTGTCCAAACTCTCGTCTCCGCAGAGTTATAATCTATCCCACGGATCGGCTCTCAGGCGAACGTGTGGCGGCCCACACTCCCTGAGTCTTGCCCGACTGTGTGCGCAAAACTCTTGCCTCACCAACAAGTTATAAGTGGACCAGCTTCCACATCCCACTCGGTTCAGTGTCTCCGATCGACGCGTGGCGGCCCACGCTCCTTAGAATCAGCCTGAATCAGTGTCCAGACTCTCATCTCCGCACGAGTTATAATCTATCCCGCGGATTGGCTCTCAGGTGGACGCGTGGCGGCCCACGCTCCCTGAGTCCTGCCCGACCGTGTGCGCCAAAGTTACATCTATCCCGCGGATCGGCTCTCAGGCGGACGCGTGGCGGCCCATGCTCCCTGAGTCTTGCCCGACCGTGTCCGCAAAACTCTTGCCTCGCCAGCAACTTATAAGTGGACCAGCATCCACACCCCACTCGGTTCAGTGTCTCCAATCGGACGCGTGGCGGCCCACGCTCCTGAGAATCGGCCTAAATCAGCGTCCAGACTCTCGTCTCCTCACGAGTTATAATCTATCCCGCGGATCGGCTCTCAGGCGGACGTGTGGCGGCCCACGCTCCCTGAGTCTATCCGACTGTGTGCCAAATATACATCTATCCCGCGGATCGGCTCTCAGGCGGACTCGTGGCGGCCCACGCTCCCTGAGTCTTGCCCGATCGTGTGCGCAAAACTCTTGCCTCGCCAGCAAGCTATAAGTGGACTAGCTTCCACTCCCCACTCGGTTCAGTGTCTCCGATCGGACCCGTGGCAGCCCACGCTCTTGAGAATCGGCCTGAATCAGTGCCCAAATTCGTTTCCGCACGAGTTATAATCGGGATCCGGTCCCATCTATCCCTCGGATCGGCCCTCTGGCGGACGCGTGGCGGCCCACGCCCCCTGAGTCTTGATCGACCGAGTGCGCGAAACTCTCAAGTTCTATGTTGGAAACATCTCCCGGACATCTCTTTGAACTGGTTGTCCCCCCTTGTGGGACCCAAGGGGAGATACCAGTGCGGAGCTTTACGAGGCCCGTGGCTTGGCAAGAGTACCGCAATTGGCCTGAATGAGCGACTTCGTTCTATTAACTCTGAGAGGCTCTCCAAGTACTGGGTCACTCGTTTTCACTCGAGCCGCTATTATACTCAAGTGTTTTGCTCCGGCATTCGCAAAGTATGGGTTATTCCTGCTTGAGTGGCTGACACACAGCAACAGTTATACCTGCCTGTTCCGTATACACATTCGGCAGGGCAGATCCCCTAGCTCGGGTAAATAATTCCACTCAGATTCTTGACACTCAGACATCATGGGTACACAAGAAACAGGAAGAAAGTTGGCATTCTTAATATCAAAGCTAGTACAAAAACAAGGCAGAGCCTCTCTTCGGCTAAAGGAAAACAAGAGAAATGTTCTTCAAAGCAATCATTCATAGTTCAGGGTGCTCGGCGTGTCTCTCTATGGGACTTATCCTGGAGCAAGGAGTCAACATACGCTTTGAGGCGTTGTAAACGCTACAGAGTGGCCTTCAGTACGAGTGCCTGGACTTCGTGTTTTTGTCTGAGTTTGCTAAGCTCAGCGGCGCAAGCATCCCACTCCTCTTCTTTGTCCTTCAAGTCAGTCCGGAGGATGGAGATGGTGTGATGTGCATCAAAAAGCTGAGTCTTGAGCGTTACAAGTTCCTCGAGGTCCCAAACCGGGCGCGCCGCCTGCAAGAAAGATAGTAAGTGTTAGAGTCAGGGGAAAAGAAGCACAAGCAAAGAGAAAAGCAAATCTGACTAGCCCTCAAGGTGAAGGGGTCGGCGCGCTGGTCGGGATACCGGGGATAAACCATTCAGACAACACTTGCCGAATGGACCACATAGACGCATCGCCCGAGCCCACTCCTTGAGAAGGACTTGCGGCTAGGGTAGTAGCCCGTCGCGGGAATGGCTCGGGATGATCTGGCCAAGCGCAGGGGCTGGCTAATAATAGCCCCTCCAGCATTGGCTCAGGTGGTCTGGCCAACCGACCTGCCTGAAGAACCACCTTGGGTTGTACAGGAGGGAACCAGCAGGAGCACCTACCACTGGGAACAACGGGGTAGAAGAAGAGGAAGCCCCGCGAGTTGTAGCGCTCACGGAAGCTGCCCTTGTCAAAGGAGAGAAAACACTAGTTCCCTCTGCGGTAGAGGACGCTGGAATGAAAGCCCCAGACTGAGGAAGGGCAACCCCGCAAGCTGGTGGAGGAAGAGAGGTCACACGGGGAGCCGCAGGCTTGGAGGTGATCGAGGCCGCGGCAGAAGGCTCTGCATGAGCGAGCAGCCAGACCTTCTTCAACAAGTGGAAGCCAACATCAGCTCCAAGTGACGATAGGGGATCTGCCGACCGGAGCAGCTGACGTCTGGTTTCTAAGGGCAGGTCGTCCATACCAGGGACCTCCATAATGGAGGTCGGCTCCTCCCTCGTCAGTCCTTTCCCCTCATGTAAAGTAACCACACCGGGGGAAGGGGCTACTGGAAACACCCTCGGCGGAAGTCGGGAGTCCGGAGGAAGCATCATCTCCAAGAACTCCAAGTCCACATCTGAGGAAGTAGATGACCTTTTGAGGGAGAATGGTTCCTCTGAAGATGTGGTTGACATCTCACAAGCGGGTATGCCGGTATGTTGATTCGCGGTGGCGAACGCTGCAAATCGTTCCTATATATAGGGGAAGAAAAGCAATCTTAGTCGTTCAGAGAATACCTCGGTAAATCGCAAGATCAAACGGCCGTCCTCCGTTATGTCAGGGGGGAATACCGAGGCTCGACATGACAAAAGCATGCTCTCGGCAGTGGACGGTTCATCGCCCGAGACCACTAATGATCGGTGAGTGACGCCTTGCTGCCCGATGCGTCATTCACCCATTGATACGTCCACTCATTAGTTAATGCAGTCGTCATAAACCGGGATACGAATTGGCCAGATGTGACAATCAGAGGGATGTTGACTGGTCAGTCAAACAACTGAGCCAGCGAGGGTTAACCTGACACAGACCCTCATTGGATCACAAATGCCTTGGTTCAGGTCCCGGTCGGACGCGTGGCGACCCATGCTCCCCGAGCTCCGATTTGACCAAGCGGCCAAATCTCCCCAGGCGGGACAACTATAGGTCTGGCGCATGGCAACCCACGCTCCCCGAGCACTATTCGATAACAAAGCTTATCTCTCGAGACGACTAGGCAATAAACGGGCCTAGGATGTTTCCTCAGGTGGTGGCCTAGCTCCCTGTCAGTTGGCTCGATAGACCTACGACTTGTAGTTCCCATTCCCAAGTAGGCCGCTCGAGCCCTTGTAAAGCCCGACAGGCTGGACACACTCTTTCCCATGTAGCCCGCCTCTAGAGGTCGGTTGCCCTTAACTTCTCGGCTCAATAGCTTACGCGGCAGAGGCATCTCCTGAGCCAGGTGCTCAAGCGGCACTCACGTGGATCATTAACGCTTGGCAAATAAGAACAGTAGTGAGAAGCCCGAGTGGAAAGAAAAAATTTCATTCGGCCAAGCAAAGATGCTACATAATCAGGGGTCAATCGCCCCTCTACATGCAAAAAGGAGAAAGACAAGAGGCCCAGCCCTCACTTAAAGGGCTCTTTGGTTATGTCAGGTAGGTCTTTGCACATATCCTGAAGCCGAACAGCTGTGGGAGGCATATCGGGAGGAAGGTACCCGCCCAGTTTGAGTTGTCGGATGACGCTAACTCCCTGGTGCATCATCACCGCCAAAAATCGCCGGGAGATTTCGTTAGTGTGGGTCGGGGCATTGATGCACTCGAGCTTATGCTCCTCCAATCGTGTAGCTTCGGTTTCCTTGTAAGAGCGAAGCTCCGCTAGTTCTGTTCGAGCTGCTTCCCACTCGACCTTCTCCCTGAGCAGCCACTCAAGCTCATCCTGTCGGTCCTGTAAGGACAGATCCTTCGAAGAGAGCTCGACCTCCAGTTCAGCTATCCTGTCTGCCTGTGCCAGGGCCTCGGTGCCTTTGGTTTCCAGCTGGGTCTGGAGGGCCTTGGCGGCGGCGAATGCCTCCTGTAGCTGAGTCTCTGCCCGAATCAGTTTCTCTTGGGTCTCCGCTTGAAGAGCCCAGACTTTTCGTTCATTATGCTTCAGCGTAGAAATCCGGATGTTTGTTTGGGAAACAGCCTGGTGTGCCGTCTCGACCTGGCTGCGCACAGCCTCAAGTTGCTCCTCAGAGTGAGCCAGTCGGTCTTGTAGAGTTTCGACCTCGGCACGCAGGTTTGTCAAAGTACGTTCGTCGGAAACAAGCTGAGCATGCTCCAGTCGGGTCTTCAGACGCTCCACTTCTCTCTCGGCCTTAGCCCGAGATGAGTTCTGGGCCAGAAGCAACATAGAAAAGCCATGGCAGGCTCCTGCGAACTGTGAAATAGGTATCGACCTTAAGAATAGGAAACAGAATGCTCAATGGAAGGCCAGGCTAATCCAGACATACCCGAGTGGCCTTGAGGAAAAAGGCGTCAGCTTTATTGCGAGGACCCTGAAAGTAAGATTCCTCGAGTCCCTGTGCATAGCGGTCGACTACCGACCTGTACAGGCGAAGATCTTGATGTCATTCAGGTAGCTCGCCCGGGGGCATCCTCAGGTGACAGTCGGACCTAGTGGGCACCAAAAGGTGTATCATCGGAGGCTCGACTGGTTCTTCGGCAGGTGGAGTCCCCACCCCCTCGGGTATGGGCGGGTCAGAAGCATCGGAGGAAGCAGAGGGTCGACAGCTGGTGTGAGGATAGGGGGATCAGCTACAGGATCAGGGCTGAGATCGGCTGCAGGAGTAATGATCGGTGGGTGGACGATGGAGTCATCAGCCGGATCGGCTGCAGGAGTAATAATCGGGGGGTGGACGTTGGAGGCATCAGTTGGTAGGATAGCGAGAGGATCCACGGCAGAGGCCGCAAAGGGAATGATGGCAGTGGAGGTAGAAGGGGATCCTAAATCGGGAACCACTCTCTTCTTTTTTTTCTTCTTCTTCTCCAAATGTTTGCTGGAAGAAGGGCAAGACGAGCCCCCTGTTAGAGAAGATGCCCGTCGACACTTGGAAGGAGTACGTGGCTTGGCGGTTGCAGGTGGGGTTGTCTCAGAGGCGGTGGGAACTGACTCCGAGGCAGTCGGAGTCAGGTTCGCTAAAGCATCCTTTGCCGAAGCGCCTCTCCTGGCCGCCAACTCGGCGGTGACCTGAGTCCGCAGCTCGGCTTCATCCAATCTGAAGCCTTCCCTCATAGACGCGGACAACAGCAGGGGAACTTCGAGAATAAAATAAGCTCAAGCATAACTAAAAAATGCGCAGAGAAGGCACAGTAAGACTTACCGGCTACGGACAGTGAAGGGACCGGACTAGGGCTGAGACCAAAGGTGGAAAGAATCCCCTCCTTTAGCAGATGCCCCCCATGAAAGTGCCTACCCTCTAGCTCAGCGGCGACAATCTGGTAGGTCGCGGAGGTGCGATAGCTTCTGGGGAGGAGATCGGAAACAGGAAGTTCCTCGATCCAAGTCGTGGGCCAACTCGGAGCCAGGATGGGCCCAATGAAAAAGTAGCGCTCTTTCCATCCCTTGTTAGAAGAGGGAAGATTCAAGAGGAAGGAAGCTTTGGCTCGAGCTTGGAAGAATAAGTCGCCCAACTCCTGCTGTTTGGGATAGAAAAGGTAATGAAAATTCTCCGGCTCCAGGGGAATCTTGTATAAGGAAAAAAATGATGACCGAGCCACACATTAGGCGTATGGCATTGGGAGCCAATTGAGGCAAGGGAATTTGAAAATAGTTACAAACAGAGGAGATGAAAGGATGAACAGGGAATCTGAGGCCGGCTTGCAAGTGGTCTCGAGACAAGGTGATGTAGCCCAATGGAGCGGAGTTGGGCCGATCGGTTGACTTGGCAAGCGTAGCTGATGGTCGGACGGGTTGAAGAAGTCTGACCGGATTTGCTCCAGGTCATGGGCGGTGAGATCAGTTATCATGGCGGAGTACCATGGCAAAGACGGGGATGAAGACGAAGAGGGAGAGGCCATCAGATAAGAAGGAGAGAGGAAACTGACCGATGGAAAGAGTCAACGGAGAAGAAAGTCAATGAAGAGAAGCTGGTGAAGCCCTAGCAGAGCTCAAAGCGGTAGAAAACGATGCGGGGGTTCAAACGGAGGGAGAAGAATGGTCAGAGGAAAGGCCTACTTATGGGAACAGATGAAAGATGTCGGTCGTCCGATGAAGAACAGGGAAAAATGTGCGACCATGCCGGAACCTCTTGATCAGGCTCGGGCCATTTTCAAGAATGCAGAACACATGTGTGGGTAAAACATTCGCGAAGGATGATGGCAGGCCCTTCGGTATGCGGGCGCAGATGACTTAGGAACGCGAGTCCTAGGTCATTAAGGTGGTAATTAAAGAAGAGATACGCCAGAATTTCAAAGGGTCCCGAAGGGACAGGCAGCCTACTAGATGGTTCCTCTACGCAGAACCCGATTGCTCGGGTGCGCCAGGCTATAGCCAAGGTCGGGGTCCAATAAGTCGGACTGCGTGCCTCCTTCGACTAGACTTGAGGGGGATGCTTATGATCCAAGGCCAGCTTGCGTGTAGCCTGGCCCAGCAGCCTGGCGCCTAGTCAGAAGGAAGATAGTTAGAGGGCTGAAAAGGCCCAGCGGATAGACGTCGCGCGGGTCGGGGCCCTTGAACGGACGCGTGGCAGCCCACGCTCCTTAGGATCGGTCTGACCCAAGCTTAAACGTTTGTGCTCTAGTACCCCTCCGGGTTTGGCTCCCCGTCGACGCGTGGCGGACCACGCTCCGGGGATAAGCCCGAACCGGAGGGAGAGGTACTGGACGCCTCATCATTCAGTGCCCCCAGGTGGAACCCTCATAGGCCCTCAATCGGTCTCATCAGTCAGTGCCCCAGTCGGCACCCTCATAGGCCCTCAGTCGGCCCTGGCAAACACAACCACTCCCTGGCACCAGGCTACCAGAAGCTGTACGGGGTCGGCACAGGACTGAGGTCCTCCGGGTCTTAAACGACGGATATCACGGTGAGACATTGATCTTCCTGCCATACCCTATCCCCCCGTACTACAACCACCTACACTGGTGTCAGGTCGAGCAGCGCCAAAAGGCGTCAGCCATTAAGTTGACAGTGCCCCTTTCCTTAACCCAGTATGCACCGCTTTATCCTGCCACCTCTGGGCATGCATCACCTTGTCCTCTCTATATGACAGCAGTGTTGATTCAGTCTGACCCTGATTGTTATTTTGGTGTTGACATAGATTTTAGTTTAGGTTGATGATTATGATTATGGTTAAGTCCTGATCGGGGATTAGGCATGGTATGGAAAATCCTAGCTTGGAGGGCTAGGTGTTGGAAAATCCTAACCTGGAGGGTTAGGTGCGGAAAATCCTAGCTTGGAGGGCTAGGTGTTGAAAAGTCCTAATTCGGATGGGTTGGGTGAAAAGTCCTAACTTGGAGGGTTAGGTGAAAAGTCCCAACTTGGAGGGTTAGGTGAAAAAGTCCTGGCTTGGAGGGTCAGGTCCTAGCTTGGAGGGCTAGGTTTGGAAAAGTCTTAATTCGGAAGGGTTGGGTGAAAAGTCCTAGCTTGGAGGGCTAGGTGAAAAGTCCTAACTTGGAGGGTTAGGTGAAAAGTCCCAACTTGGAGGGTTAGGTGAAAAATTCCTGGCTTGGAGGGTTAGGTCCCTAGCTTGGAGGGCTAGGTTGGATGAAATCCTAGCTTGGAGGGCTAGGTTTCAGTCCATGGATCGGTCTAGTGACCGATCAGGGATGTTGGCACGCTGCTCCTTCGTGGATCGGTCTGGTCACCGATCCAGCGATGACTGATCGGTCTGGTGACCGATCAGGGAGCACACAGTGAGGTTGGGAACCTACTGTGTGGCTCCTGATCGGTCTGGTGACCGATCAGAGAGCAGGTCGTTGCCTCACTGCTTGGCTCCTGATCGGTCCGGTGACCGATCAAGGAGCAGGTAGTGTCCTCACTGCTTGGCTCCTGATCGGTCCGGTGACCGATCAGGGAGCAAACAGTGAGTTGAGTTCCCCCGTTGATCAGTTCCTGAACGGTCCGGTGACTGATCAAAGACCTAGGATTTGATTTCCGCAGTTACTGTTCACTCAGAAGTGGACCGATCAGGCTTGAGCCTGATCGGTCAGGGAGCTACCTGATCGGTCTGGTGACCGATCAGGATTCACTCTGATCGGTCTGGTGACCGACCAGGCTTGTGTCGTCGCGAGAGCTGGGAGTCCCAGCAAAGCGGTGGATCAGGCTGGTGACCGACCCACGAGCCCTGGATCGGTCCGGTGACCGATCACTTTAATTCAAATTGCACTGTCAGACGCTCTGATCACGTCTGAATGAATCTGATTCACTGCGCATAACATCTGATACTTGATTTTCTGATTGATATGTTGTGCTAATGGTCTGATTAAGCTACAAGTGACAGGGAAGGATTCAAACACTCAAGGAGAGTCAATGGAGGCCTTTCCTTGGAGCAAGTTTGTCCATTTGCCATCTCGGGTTGCAACAGTCGGAGCTACAGACTGGAGCTGCTGACTGGAGCTTGGTTGAGGGAAGCTCAGGGAGTCCAGGGAGAGCTCAGTGGTAGCTGGCGTTGGCAGGTGAGCAGCTGGAGGCTGCAGTGAGATGGTGTCACCTGGTGCTCAGTGGAGAAATAAAAGGGCGTAGAGGAGAAGAGCATAGTAGAGTTCGTTGAAGCAACTTCTGGCTTGAGTTCTTGCTGCGCGATTGTGTTCTCCACACTTTTCTTGTGCATTCTGAAGTTCCATCATCTTGAGCAAGCAAATGCAATCAGTGAAGCAACGATCCCTTACTTGAGAGCTTGGAGGAAGAAACAAGAGGCTTGGTGAGTCCAACAGTGAGAAGACACGAAGAAGGGTGTGCTTGCGTGAGATCGTCGCTGGGTGGAGCTCGAGGAAGCGCTGCTTGTGTTCTTGTTTGTGCTAAGTGCTAAGTAAGATCTTTCTTGTGTTTTATTGTGCTTAAAACTTCATCTTTGTTGAAACGCTGTGGAGAGGTTACTCCACCGAGAAGGAGGTTGCATTTTATCCGGTGTTCACCGGGGCTTGATCTGCCGACGATCAAGGGATCGCCCACCTTAAGGGCACGCCAAAGAGTAGGGGCAAGTTATCCCCGAACCTTGTAAACCCTCCTTGTTAGCGATCTTGTTAGTTGTTTTAGTTTGTTTTGTTTTCTGCATTTCTGCACTACTCTGTTTTATTGTGCTTCCGCTGTGCTACTAACGATTGAAGTGCAGAAAATCGATAAGTATTAAAGTTAAAGTGTTTGTCAATATTCACCCCCCCCCCTCTCTAGCCATCCGAGTACCAACAAGCAGGTGGCAGGCGGGGCAGGAACTGTCAGCTTCCCCGGCTATATAAGTCTCCACACTCCGCATCTCTCAGGTACGTGCAATAGTGCATTCCATACTGTTTTATTGCTTTCCATCGCCACCGTCGAGTACTAACTTGACGTCGGAGTGCCTAGCTAGGGACTTTTCCCGGCGGATTCTAACGGTCTCTGTCTTGTAGGCTAGAGGCGATTCAGCTCAGTAGACCACCTCAGCGATCTCGCACTCCCCGGAGTCTCATCCAACTGTAGAGGCGTCCAGCTGGCTTCGCGACAGGATCAACGTCTATGATGGTATGGACATATATTTAGATGACTAGTAAATGTTCCGGTTAAATAATGTGAAACTATGATAAATACGTACATCAAACATATTTTAGCATGCACCGCATCTGGCTCCCAATAGAACAAGTTTTAAATGGGATGCAAAATGGAATAATCATTAGACCAGATAATATTCCGATAGAGATATGGAAGTGCCTAGAAAATAAGGTATTTAACATTGATCCCGGCCTTGCTTACGAGTAGCTCGGCCAGCCAGCCTGGCGCCACGAAGACCTAGCGGAAGGGTCGACGAAGGCCTTACCCGGGGAGTCCCGAACCAGGAACCCTCCCGAAGCACCAACCGACCAACCCCGGGTGGGATCTGGCAGGACGAGCCCAAGCACCCCTTAACTCGGTTCCCCAAGTCCGATTTCTCGACCCCGGTTTGGGTCAGGCAATTCGGCCCTCATCACTCCGTCGACCAGATAACTAACAGACCCAAAACATGGCAAGATAGACATAGCTCAACAAACCCCCGACTCATGGTGTACCTCATGTCTCTCAGCTCCCAGTCGGACGCGTGGTGGCCCACGCTCCCTGGGCACGACCCAACCTGGTCCATAACACTCGGACCCGCCGATCGGTACTCGGTCTTCGGACCAGCTCTCCCCTACGCCGCCCTACATCAGTGCATCCGGGGTACGACCCTGACATCGGGGGTTTGTTAAGCTATGTCTGTCTTGCCAAGTCGAGCATGCCAATAAAAACTTTCATTTAAGAATTTTGAAGATAGTAAATGTCATTTTTTATTCCCCCATGAAACACAGTAGTATTTGTTCCTTAATCTTTTATAAGATAATGATTATGATGAAATTCAAAACAGACATTGTTATCAAGGCAAAACTGACATGCATAGAGTAAATTTTTAGTAATAGATGGAATATAAAAGACGTTGCACATATGAAAAGTATGATTAGACAAATGAATGCATGAGTTTCCAAGATTAGATAAATTTGGCATTGAATACTATTATGTCCAAATTGGAGATAAATTTAATATATCCGAAGATCCGACATCAAAAATAAAAAGCAACAAAAACAACACAAATTGTTGTTGCTGTATTTTGGATTCTTATTGAGAAAAATTGCAAAAGTAGAAGAGAAAAAGACAAAACACTAGCCGAATGGTGATTGAGTCCAAGGCCAAAAGCACGGAGGCTATTCCTCTTCTCCCTTACTATTACGTCAGAAGTTGATGGGTGATAGAAATGAGAAAGGAGAGTGGCGAGCAATAAATCGAGGAGGAAGAGACAAGGCATTCAAAAAAAATCTCTTTAAAAAAAATAAAAAATAACGGTGACAGCAAGCGTCACATAGAGAAGAAGAAAGATGTCGCATAAGAAAAAGCGGCTCGTAAGGTAAAAAGAGCAATGGCTCTAATACCATGTAGAGAAAATAGAAATAGAAAAAAGAAAAAAATAACAAAAATAACTCTGTTGATTGAATTACTTGTCCATTAGATATATAATTTATAGTGGTCTTAGGACGCTTAGTCAAATAAAAAAAATTAATAAAAAACTGTTAATTAATATATTCATAAGAAACTGTCAATTAACATATTAATAAAAAAAGACTAATCTAATAATTAATAAAACAACTATTAATTAACATATTCATAAGAACCTGTCAATTAACATCTTAATAAAAAAATGCCTAATCTAATTATTAATATATATAAATTTATTTTGACTCGATTAAAAATCTTATTAAATAATTATTCTCTGTTACAGTCTACTAATGAATACATGACAATTACGTTCTTCGAGACTCCATATTCTGAAAACACTGCAAAATTAGTTCACCTATGTGAAATCGCTGGCAAGGATGAGGGATCACCTCTGCAAGGTAAGAGGGTCGGAGAAGTTCAAAAGTCAAACCCAGAAAGGACATCGCGCATAGAGAGGGGAAGAGAATCACGATTGGCTTGCTCACGCGAGGACAAGAACCGCAAAGGCAGAGGGGGGGGGGGGTTTGCAGGTTGCGGCGTGTGATGATTCGCGAAGAAGAGGAGGAAGGAAGGGATCGTGCAATGGGGGAAAGAAGCAAGGATTTAGGATTATATGTTTTAAACATATATACAAAAGGCGCCTAGAGTTTGGGTTATCCAACCAAAGCCCTTAAGTATTGATTTTTATGCGTTTAACTCCTCGAAAATTTTCCTATATTCTGATTTTTTACGCGCAGACAATGGGGGGGGGGGGGGGGGGGGGGGGAGCGATCGCCGCCCCCCCCCCCCCCCCCGATACGCCCCTGCCCAGAGGTATTGTTTTCGGTACCCCACTCAATGACGGTACTATAATCTATAATAGTCAAAACCCAAGAACCATCTAATCTGAATAATTAAGATTTATCCATTTTATATGTCATATTTTTCATAAACAACAAAACTATACATATAACACGAAGAAAACATAAATATAACAAAATGAAAATAAAATAAAGCAGGAATTAGCACATCGAGATCTTTGAGTAACTCTATATACAATCCCTGTTCCTTCAAAACTAGAGGCCAAGGAATGCAAACAGTACGTTGAATGACTAAATCAATAATTAAAATAGATGTGCATGAATTTTATCTATTTAAGAGGTAAGGAAGCCCAATTTATTATCTCAACTTTTAATTATTCTTTAAATTCTCAAATATATTCATAAATATATATTTATGACCATCTAATATATGTACATTGGAATTAGAATTTATAGTTTGATGTTATCCTCAATTAAAATAAATTCTCAAATTTTACCATTTAATTAACAGGTATACCGATCATCTATGGTATAATATCAATATGAGTAAATATTATAAATCATATATGTATCATATATCTCTATATATGATAAAAGACTCCTCAGAGTGTAAACTATCGCATACGTCATTTGACGTACGAACTTCTAGCACTCATAGACGGAAGACATAATAAATACTGACCGAGGGCGTGGGTGTTGCCACTATGTAAAAGACTCCTTAGAGTATAAACTATCGCCACCACGTCTTGAGTCTATGATCAGGTACTTTGGACTGATAGTTAGCGTGTGGGTGTTGCCACTATGTGGTTTGGGAGTCAAAACCTGGCGAAGTCAGTGTGTTCGCCTTCTCCACATGCTAACCACAGCATCCGAACTTATAGCCCCCATGATTTATCTTCTTCATATCCCGGAACGGATTAGCGGGAGCGATGGGAGCAAGCGAATTATCTTTGCCACCATTATGATCAAGTACTTTGGATTGCGAACCATCATGCAACAACAATAACATATGGACGATCCAATATTCTAATATAAAACTCTAATATAAATCTAACGGTATTTTATCAAAAGTCGTACCTAAAAATTGATATTTACCAAAAGACGTACCATGGTTTCATTTTTACCAAAGGGCGCACTCATTTTAGTGAACTTACTCTTATACCCCTCCCGCTAACTACTACCTTTCTCTTTCTCTCTCAGTAACGAATTCCGAGATGTCTGAAGATACTTTTTCAGACCTTTTATTTTAAAATAATATATTATCGAATCGGCTAAAAAACATAGGTAAAAACTGAAAAAATATTTCAGTTAAAAAATATCTCATCCAACGTGATTTTAAAAATATAAAGAGACTATTTTTTATACTTGATTAATATAAATTAATATATTAAATAATATTTAATAAATATATTAATATTAAAAAAACCAGAAATCTTTGATTTCAGGCCGTGTGGGCCCGAAATTTTTGATTTCAGGCCCACATTGGGCCTGAAATCTTTTGATTCAGGCCTGACGTGGACTCAAATTTTTTTCTATTTTAAAAATATATTAATATACAAAAAAAACCTATCAAAACACGTAATTTCAGATTAAAACGCATGATCTGAAGTCACGCTAGGAGGGCCAGAACACATATCCTAAGGAGGGTCTGAACACATCTGTGTTCAGGCCCTCCTTGGGCCTGAACACAATCTTGGATAAATGTAAGTAAATTAAATAAAAATATCAATAGTTCTAGTTAGAGTTGAGCTAGGAGATGGTATTTTTGGTGTCCAAACTTCTAATAATTATAAATTATGTTGCAATAGGAGATTTTTAGGTCTATCAGTGGGTTTTCACCAAAACCCACTGATGGACCTAGGATATTTGGATTTCTCAAAATCCAATATCAATAGATAGAGTTGAGCTAGGAGATGGTATTTTTGGTGTCCAAACTTCTAATGATTATAAATTATGTTGCAATAGGAGATTTTTAGGTCTATCAGTGGGTTTTCACCAAAACCCATTGATGGACCTAGGATATTTGGATTTCACAAAATCCAATATCAATAGTTAGAGTTGAGCTAGGAGATGGTATTTTTGGTGTCCAAACTTCTAATGATTATAAATTATGTTGCAATAGGAGATTTTTAGGTTTATTAGTAGGTTTTCACCAAAACCCACTGATGGAACTAGGTTATTTGGATTTCTCAAAATCCAATATCAATAGTTAGCGTTGAGTTAGGAGATGGTATTTTTGGTGTCCAAACTTCTAATGATTATAAATTATATTACAATAGGAGATTTTTAGGTCTATCAGTGGATTTTTACCAAAACCCACTAATGGACCTAGGATATTTGGATTTCTCAAAATCCAATATCAATAGTTAGAGTTGAGCTAGGAGATGGTATTTTTGGTGTCCAAACTTCTAATGATTATAAATTATGTTGCAATAGGAGATTTTTAGGTCTATCAGTAGGTTTTCACCAAAACCCATTGATAGACCTAGGATATTTGGATTTCATAAAATCCAATATCAATAGTTAGAGTTGAGCTAGGAGATGGTATTTTTGGTGTCCAAACTTCTAATGATTATAAATTATGTTGCAATAGGAGATTTTTAGGTCTATTAGTGGGTTTTCACCAAAACCCACTGATGGACCTAGGTTATTTGGATTTCTCAAAATCCAATATCAATAGTTAGCGTTGAGCTAGGAGATGGTATTTTTTGTGTCCAAACTTCTAATGATTATAAATTATATTACAATAGGAAATTTTTAGGTCTATCAGTGGATTTTCACCAAAACCCATTGATGGACCTAGGATATTTGGATTTCTCAAAATCTAATATCAATAGTTAGAGTTGAGCTAGGAGATGGTATTTTTGTGTCCAAACTTCTAATGATTATAAGTTATGTTGCAATAGGAGTTTTCTAGGATGAATCAATGGGTTTCGGTGAAAACTCACTAATGGACCTAGGATACTTGTATTTCTCCATACTTGACATCTCTATTTAGAATTTACTTAGGAGATGTTATTTCTGATGTGCAAACTTAGTACCAATAATTTTCAGTTATGTTCTCTGACCGTATCAGTTGGCACACAAAGATGTATAAATATTACTGCATCTTAGGCACAGTTAAAAGAAACATCTCTTTTAACATAATTTCAAAAATATAAAGAGATAATTTTTTATATTTGATTAATCTAAATTAATATAATAAATAATATTTGATAAATATATTAATATATAAAAAACCTATCAAAACACATGATTTCAGATTCAAACGCAGGACCTGAAGTCACCCACGCAGGGCCTCAAGTCATCTGATTTCAGGCCCACGCAGGGCCTGAAATCATCTGATTTCAGGCCTGCTCCACTGATAAAAACAGAGTAAAAGGAAGCGAGGTTCTTCTGATAAAAACAAGGCATTTTGGTTATTTGGGCAAGGAGAAATTTTGAGAAGGTATATGGCCAGGTGCCTATTTGAAAAATAAAGGATTAGAGGTTTTTAATCCCATAAGAAGAGTTTTCTGAAGTAAACTAAACTGCACGTTCTGGAGAAAAGTTTACTTTGGAAAATGCTTTTAAAAATATGGTTGCATTTTAGATTTCTTAGTTGTTTCTGTGCGGATTCAAATGAATCAAATCAGTGTAATCATACTCATGATTATTCATACCTCTGTTTAACTGCCATTGTTTTTATCAGTGGAGCAGGGCCTAAAATCAGATGATTTCAGGCCCTACGTGGGTGACTTCAGGCCTGCGTTTGAATCTGAAATCACATGTTTTAATAGGTTTTTTATATATTAATATATTTATTAAATATTATTTATTATATTAATTTAGATTAATCAAATATAAAAAATTATCTCTTTATATTTTTGAAATAATGTTGAAAGAGATGTTTCTTTTAACTGTGCCCAAGATGCAGTCATATTTATACATCTTTGTGTGCCAACTGATACGGTCAGAGAACATAACTAAAAATTATTGGTACTAAGTTTGCACATCAGAAATAACATCTCCTAAGTAAATTCTAAATAGAGATATCAAGTATGGAGAAATCAAAGTATCCTAGATCCATAAGTGAGTTTTCACCGAAGCCCACTGATTCATCCTAGAAAACTCCTATTGCAACATAACTTATAATCATTAGAAGTTTGGACACCAAAAATACCATCTCCTAGCTTAACTCTAACTATTGATATTAGATTTTGAGAAATCCAAATATCTAGGTCCATCAGTGGGTTTTGGTGAAAACCCACTGATAGACCTAAAATCTCATATTGCAACATAATTTATAATCATTAGAAGTTTGGACACCAAAAATATCATCTCCTAGCTCAACTCTAACTATTGATATTGGATTTTGAGAAATCCAAATATCCGTGGTCCATCAGTGGGTTTTGGTGAAAACCCACTAATAGACCTAAAAATCTCCTATTGCAACATAATTTATAATCATTAGAATTTGGGCACCAAAACTATCATCTCCTAGCTCAACTCTAACTATTGATATTGTATTTTGAGAAATCAAAATATCCTAAGTCCATCAGTGGGTTTTGGTGAAAACCCACTGATAGACCTAAAAATCTCTTATTACAACATAATTTATAATCATTAGAAGTTTGGACACCAAAAATATCATCTCCTAGCTCAACTCTAACTAGAACTATTGATATTTTTATTTAATTTACTTATATTTATCCAAGATTTTGTTCAGGCCCAAGGAGGGCCTGAATGTGTTCAGGCTCTCCTTAGGATCTGTGTTCAAGCCTCCTAGCGTAACTTCAGACTATGCGTTTTAATCTGAAATTACGTGTTTTGATAGATTTTTTTATATATTAATATATTTTTAAAATAGAAAAAAAAATTGAGTCCACGTCGGGCCTAAATCAAAAGATTTCAGACCCAACGTGGGCCTGAAATCAAAAATTTCATGCCCACGCTGCCTGAAATCAAAGATTTGAGTTTTTTTTATATTAATATATTTATTAAATATTATTTAATATATTAATTTATATTAATCAAGTATAAAACATAATCTCTTTATATTTTTGAAATTAGGTTGGATGAGATATTTTTTTAACTGAAATATTTTTTTTTAGTTTTTATCTACATTTTTTAGCCGATTCAATAATATATTATATTAAAATAAAAGGTCTAAAAAAGTATATCCAGACATCTCGGAATTCGTTATTGAGAGAGAAAGAGAAAGGTAATAGTTAGCGGGAGGGGTATAAGAGAAAGTTCACTAAAATAAGTGTACTCTTTGATAAAAATGAAAACATGATACGCCTTTTGGTAAAAACCAATTCTTAAATACGCCTTTTGATAAAAAATCGTAAATCTAAACTCATAATTTTCGCGATAATATTTTTATTTATCATCTTTATTATTTCATTTTAATTTTTTTACCGTCATTGTTTCCTTCTAAATTCAATCTAAGTCTAAATGACCGATCCAAGTTAATTTTTCATTTTAAATATATTAATTATTATCACATGTCTTACTGGTGTTTCAGTTATTCGAAGTCGCCGCAAAAGGAGAGATCTCGAATGGGCGATTCGATGGCTTCGGGTAAGGAGACAACGACGGCAGCATTAAATGAACGAACTTAACTAATTTCACTGACTTAATATATTACTATTCAAAAATGTCCAAAGAAAAAAATATATCCTGTGGACGTGCCGGAGTGGTTATCGGGCATGACTAGAAATCATGTGGGTGTTGCCCGCGCAGGTTCGAATCCTGCCGTCCACGACCTTTTTCATCTTTTGTTCCTTTCCGGATCCCATAACGTCTGAATACTTTAATAACCACATTAATAAAGTTTTAAGCTCAACAATATAAAAATAAGTACTCTAGTTCGGATACTTTAATAAAAAATAAGTATTCTAGTTCCCTTACTCGGATACTGTAATAACCAAATATGATATTGAAAATGAAAAAAATACTTGACCAATAGAGGATAAGTACTCTAGTTCCGTTATTTATATAAAAATAAGGGAGATAGATATATAAAATTATACAAATTATAAGGATATTATACTAATGAGTCATACCATAAAACTTTAGGAAAGAGTAATTGAAAAAGGATCAAGGAAGGAGATCAAGGTAAGCTAAAATTAATTTGGGTGCATGCTTAAAATATATATCTTCTCAAACAACTAATTGAAAAGTATTGAAAGTAAAAGCAAAATCTATATATGATTTCATTGACTTAGAAAAAAACTTATAATAGGTCACAAGAGAAATTATACGAAGAAAAGAAAGGTGTTCATGTATTAAACTACTTATGGATATATATGAGGATGTTGTTGGTGCAAGTTACATCAGTGATGTCCTCCTCTAAATGTTTTAATGGTTGACAATATGCTTAAATCAGTGATACATTGAACAAGGGAAGGGTGAGTGAAGAAAACTGGACCAAGGTGAACCAAAGTCCTAGTTAACCTAGGTACTAAGTCCTGGTTCTAAGAATTGGGCACTAAGACATGGTGAGTGAAGCTGGGCACTAAGTCCTGATCATGGATTGGGCACTAAGTCCTGGCCGAAGGTTGGGCACTAAGTCCTGGCCGAAGGTTGGGCACCGAATACCTGGTTCGAGGAATTGGGCACGAAGTCCTGGCCAAGGGTTGGGCACCGAAGACCTGGTTCGGGGAATTGGGCACTAAGTCCTGGCCGAGGGCTGAGCAAAAGTCCTGATGAGTGAAGTTAGGCACTAAGTCCTGGACCTAGGGTTTGGGCATGAAGTCTTGGTCCGAGGGATTGAGCAACTTAGCTGAGCGATGACTAAGGACGAGAGACGGGTCGAGGGTCGGACGTCTTGAGATCCGAGAGTATCGAAGGCTAAGCTAAAGTCCACCCGAATGGACTGAGTGGCAACCGTCTCCTAAGAGGAGTAGGTTGAAGGCGTGTTCCCGGGGGTGGGAACTTGCGTCGGTTCGACCTAGGGTTCCGTGGAAATCCGAAGTCAAAACCATCTCGTTAAGGCTAAGATTGTGTGTATATTTGCTTTATATATGTATATCTTGCAGGTACCTAGAATGAAAGACAAAACAAGTGAACAACACACAACGCGGTTGGAAGGCTGGATGTCAGGCGCCCCCATTGAAGGAGGCGCCTCAATCAAAGGAGGCAAAACCAGTCTTCATTCAGGCACCCCCAATGATACAGGCGCCCTGGTTCAAAGCTGTATTTGCTGCTGCGAGTTCGAAGCAGAGATAAGCTTTGACTGGGATCATTGAGGCGCCTGGGAGGTCCAGGGCGCCCTGGTCAGAGGCCTTATCTACTGCGGCGAGTTCGGCGCGGAGATAAAGTTTGATCAAGCCCATTGAGGCGCCCCGGTGATCACAGGCACCCCAATGAAGCCTATAAAAGGGGCTTCGACCCCAAGGCTCAAGACACAACTTCCAGAATCATTCTGAGCACTCCAAACAGAAGAAACGCGCTAACGACGAAGCTCTGCGACCAAGGAGGCTCCGGGAGGAAGTGCGCGGCACTTCGGAGATCCAGATCGCCCGAGTCTTCGATTCTTTTTATTTGGTTTGATTTACTTTCCGTATTTAATTTTATCAATACTTTTGATTGTAAATCTTGCACTGTAAGATGGGTTTCTCCGCCTCCGGAAAGTCCGGAAAGGAGACCATTAGTGGACGGGCGTTCCCGTGCTTAGGCCTTGGTTGTATTGACCCTGGAGGGTTGGGAACCAAGTAAAAATCCCGTGTGCAATCTGTCTTTTATTTTGTGTTGTTCCTTTTTATTTTCCGTTGTGCTACTAACGCTCTGTTTAGAACGAATCTCAAAGTGTCGAACATAAAAGTTTACGAAGTTCGGCGCGAAGATTTTACGGTTGATATTCACCCCCTATCGACGGCACCGGTCCTACAATTGATATCAGAGCCCGGTCGCTCTTCACCAGACTAACAGCTGACGGAGCAAAGACGCCAGGAGTTGAGGGGGAGCCCAGGGGTGAATCAGGTATATTTTATTTTAAGTCTGTTTTTAAATTCCATATTATATGCTTCAAGTGCAGGGAGAGAGGGCACTATAAAAATCAGTGCTCTACTCATAAGACTCGTTCTTCACCGGAAGCAAAGGAGGCACCAGCGCCCGGAGTCCGGAGGGATAAAAGTCACGTATAATGCTTTAAATGCGAAGGTACGGGCACTACAAAAATAAGTGTCTGGCTAAGGTACGCAGAATTTACATTCCGAAAAATTTCAAATTCCTGCACTGCCATATGATAAGTTAGGAAATTTTTCTGAAAAATTAAATTCACTGTATAGTCAAATTAATATTTTGCATGCCAAATTAGAAAATATATATATTGTTAAAATGTCAGAAATTAATTGTTTAATCCTGAATGTAAATTCAATGATCTTTAAAATTAAATCTGATAATATTGAAATTAAATCTGCTAATAATGTTGAAATTAATTCTAATAATATTGAAATTAAATCTGGTAATAATATTGAAATTAAATCTGCTGATAATATTGAAATTAAATCTGCTAATAATGTTGAAATTAAATTTACTGATAATTTTAATCCTGATAATTTTGAATATTTTAAGGATAATCTAGAATTTAATTTTGAAATTCTTAAGGATAATATTGAAAGTAATTTTCAAATTCTTAAGGATAATCCAGAATTAATGTTGATAATATTAAGAATAACCCCGAACTTAATTTTGAAATTCTTGATATTAATCCTGAAAATATTTCTGAGGATAAAGATGATTTTTCTAAAAATATTTCTGAGGATAATGAGGATAATTTTGAAGATTGTCGAGATAAAGTCTCTTTAGATAACAATTTAATTATTCCCTGAATAATCATGAAACATTAACTAGTGGCTCATATTAATCCACCTATTATGAAGATATAAAAGGAGATAATCTTGATGATGAGGATGTGGAGGAAATTGAAATTAAGGCTATAGTTAATAAAATTTACAAAGATTCAAACAAATCAGAATTGTTAGAAAAACTTGTAAAAATAAATAGAGAAGAAATAGTGGATGAGTCAGAAATTTTTGAAATAATGAAAATTATGAACCTAACCTCACAACTATTGATTAATCATTTCTACCTTAATTATTCCAGGCTTAATTAAATCCAAATTAATTCAATTAATCCTTAATTAATTCAAATTCAATTAAATTCAAATTTATTCGATTAATCCTTAATTAATTCAAATTCAATTAAATCCAAATTAACTCAATTAATCTTTAATTAATACAAAATTCAATTAATCTTTAATTATTTCAAATAATCTTTAATTAATTCAAAATTCAATTAATTTTTAATTAATTCAATTTTAATTAATTCGTAATTAACTTAGATCCAATTAATTCTTAAGTAAAAGAATTAAATAAAATCTTACCCAAACAGCAACAACTAATTTAATAAAATTAAATATGTCAAAGTGGGTTGGCATATTCGCGGGTTCACACGACATGTATCAAATCGGGAATTTGATACATCTTTAGAAACTTAATTAAATATTTTGACTTGTTTAAATCATGCATTAATGCCATGAACATGCATCTGCTAGTTCTATAAAATTTATGTCATGTCATTCATGTTTAATTTTATGCATGATTTAGCACGACTATAGGAAAAAGAATGGTTGAAACTTGAACAACCTAGTATTAGATGGAGGTGAAATGATAGTACGTTAGGGAAGCCCTTCTAATATGATCAAGTATATTCTACTTGGTATGTTTAGTCTGGTAGAACTAGCCGAAGCTACCGATCCAAAACCTAAGCTAGTTAGACCAAAATTTTTCAAGAAGTAATTTGAAAATGAATTTTCGATAAAAGGCTTTGTCAAGGAAATGGTTGATGATCCAATAAGCCTACGACCAAAGAAGGCATTGTGCCTCGCCAAGACCTGAAAGCCGATTATCGAAAATCAAATTCACTTTACTATTTGATAAATTTGAATCTAACACAAGTTTCAATTAAATCTTAGATTTAATAATGAATTAAGAAAAATGATTCAAGCATCTCACAATGCACTCATAAGGCAACCATGCTTGCTGTATTGAGACATCTAAAATGGGTGAGATGTTAAGGACTAATAAATTGAAGAACATTTTTCAAACTGTTTTCAAAATTCTTAGAATATTTTTCTAAAAATATATTTTCAAAATAGTGCTTTAACATAATAATGTTTTTATGGATTTCATGCTTGTCTGACTGCCAATATATTTTATGTCTTCAAAAATTATATATTTTTGAAAAATTGTTTGACTCACACAATTAGACACAAGCCTCCTAGGACAACATAAAATTCCTTAAGGTACTTAGATAGAGTCAAACGGTGTCGGGTACAGGGGGAGTGTTTTTATTCTTTTGAAATGTTTTTCAAAAACTGTACTTTAAACATTACTATCATTTGAAAATATTTTTCAAAAATTATGCTTTAAATTACTATCACTTGTGTTTTGAAAAAAAAAGGGTTATGCTTTAAAAAGTTATTCTCATTCCAAGTTGAATTTTCTAAAAACTTATCTTCTTAAAAATTATCATACTATCAGTCAAAGTTGTTCTTTTGATTTTGATAAACCCTAAAGACACAGAGGAGGTCTATTTAATGATCTACAAGGACTTCGAGGATGTGCCAAATTTAGGGGGAGTCTAAATCAAAAAGAAATTATTTCTAACAAGTATTATCTTTGACAATTACTTTTTGGAATTATTAGATAATTCTTTTGGTCTAAATCAAACCCAAAGGACTCAGAGGAATAGTACTTGTGGTCAACAAGCTTCCTAGGACTGGGTCAAGTTTAGGAGGAGGTCAAATTAAAAGAATTATTGAATATTTCAAGGTGATATGTTTTTATGCACGGTATTTTCAAATCCTTCTGAAAACATAAGTAATTTCCTTTCAAATACTATCATTTTTTTAAAAATATTATTATTTTCAAATTTTTTTTAAATAGAATCAATTTGAAATAATATTTTTCTTGAGTTTGGAAAAATTTCAGGACACTTAAGGAAACGTCCTTGTAGCTAACAAGGCTTCCTAGGATTGTGTCAGGCTGGAAGATAAACCAAGTCAAGTAAAATATTGTGCCTTCAAAAGTTCATACATTTTTCAAAATGTACTTGCATATATTTTCAAAGTACTATCATTTTGGCTTATCAAAAATTCTTTTTGGAAATAGTACTTACTTGAATTTGAAAATTTTTCCAGGATACTTAGGAAGATGCCCTTGTAGTTAACAAGGTTTCCTAAGATTGTGTCAGACTGGAAAAGAGACCAAGTCAAGTATTATGTTTTCGAAAATGCGTAATATTTTTCAAGTACGTATATTTTTCAAAAAGATTATATTATTTCTCAAAAGTACTTGCATTTTTTTAAAGTTATACATTTTCCAAAAGTATTGCATTTTTCGAAAAGTGCCAGACATCTCTCAAATATACTAGTATTTTCTCAAAAGTGCAAAATTTCTTTCAAAATATTAATATTTTGTAAAGTGCGCAATATTTTCCAAAATATAAATTTTTTTTGTGCAAAATGCATAACGTGTCTTAATTGCATAATCTTTTATAAGTGCGTTTGTTTAAAATTTATCATATTATACTAAAAGTTCAAAATATTTCTAGCTTGTTGCTATGCTTCAAAAATTTAGATTTTTAAAAAGAATCAAATGCTTTCATTGCTGGTAAAGTTTTTTTGGGTGATTTTTGATGTATGACAAAGGGGGAGAGGTGCTCCTTAAGTTAGAATTTTTTTCTCTCTTACCAAAGGATCAAAAAAATCAAAATATTTTTTAGAAGGGGGGGGGAGAGTAATTGGAAGGTTTTTCCCCAAAAGATCAAAAATCGATTTTCAAAATTTTTTATTTTATCCCAAGGTTTAGCCCTTTCATCCAATCTAACTTAAGATATTGTCAAACATCAAAAAGGGGGAGATTGTTGGTGCAAGTTACATCAGTGATGTCCTCCTCTAAATGTTTAAATGTTTGACAATATGCTTAAGTCAGTGTTACATTGAACAAGGGAAGGGTGAGTGAAGAAAACTAGACCAAGGTGAACCAAAGTCCTAGTTAACCTAGGCACTAAGTCCTAGTTCTAAGAATTGGGCACTAAGACCTAGTGAGTGAAGCTGGGTACTAAGTCCTGATCATGGATTGGGCACTAAATCCTGGTCGAGGGCTGGGCAAAAGTCCTGATGAGTGAAGTTAGGCACTAAGTCCTGGACCTAAGGTTTGGGCACGATTCTTGGTCCGAGTGTTAGTAGGAGCCCTAGAGCCAATTATGTGATGATTGACTAAGTACTTTTTGTATCATATTCTATCATTAATAAAGGCATGTTTGGTTATTATACTTACTTTGTATTTGTGTCAAATAACTAAGTATAATAATGTCCTTGGGTAGTATGTTCTTATCTACATTATATCGATTGGTTGAATCAATAGTGAGATAATGTAGGTCCTTAGACCTGAAGTCACTACGTTCCCTACATAAGGAGTTATGTACTTTGGTATCGTCAAACGTCACCCGTAACAGGGTAGACTATAAAGGCGATCACTGGGTATGTAATGAATTATGCGGAGGGATGTGAGTGATGTAGATGAGATTTATCCCTCTCATATGACGGGAGTGATATCTGTGGGCCCCTTGATCGAGTAGGACTACTGAAATGCATGGTCATGCTCAAATGAGTCAATATGAGATATTGAGCTCATTTGTTTAAGTGAGTCTACTCGGAGATCAAGAAACACAAGATTGACTGAGAATGACACAGTCTATGCCTCATTGGTCAATCTAGATATCGAGGATAGAAGGACAAGGTTATACATTATCATAGTCACGAAGGTTTAGTCGGATCTCAACTTTTCTTGTTACTTGGGTAGCAATGATGCATTGCTAGATGCCGCTCATTGCTTATGTGTCTAAAGCGTTTAGGCACATTGCCAACGTTACGAGAACCTATTGGGTCACACACTAAGGACACGATGCTTCGGAGATTAATTGATCTTGGTTTGACTAAGATTTGAATCGAATTGGATTAATTGAGTTAGACTCAAGTGAATCCAATTAGATTATGGGATTGAGTCTAATTTGAGTTAGACTCATCTAGATTAGACTCAACCACTTAATTATGGATAATATTCATTAAAGGGTTTAATAAAATATTATTTAAGAGGAAGACTAAGAGACATTCTATTCATTAGATGAATAGAATATTAAGAGTCTCAAGGAATACCAAGAGGTTTGGTATTCATTGGGTTTTATTAGCATTAAGATGAGAGAAGCTCAAGGGACATAGACCCTTGGTATTCATTAGATGAGTATAAATACCCCCCCCTTGTCAAAGGCTAGAGGGTGCATCTCTCTTCCTCTTCTTTCTTCCTCCTTGTCCATAACTCCCTAGTAGAGGTTCTTGTGCTTTGTGAACCATCTCAAGTTATTAGCACAACTAAGGTGGTTCCTCTCCGAGGCGTAAATCGTGTTCGTTTGGATACGCATAGAGGCACAGACACTTAAACGTGTAAGAGATCTGGGGAACCAAAGGACTAGCGGGATAAGCGAAGGGTACGCGACAAAGGTATTCCTATAAGATAGGAATTGTAGATCACTTTGTATGAGTTTTTCATTCACATGGATCGCTCGAGGGATCTTATTTCCACTGCGATTTTAAATATTTTTACCTATAGATCCCTACAGTGGTATCAGAGCCACTTGCGAAAGATCATACAAAGTTTAGAAAACTTTTATATGTGATATAGAAGTAGGATATAATTTTATTATAGATTGTATAATGCATGAGCATTTGTCGAGATACGAAAGTTTGTGTTGATCAAACTAAAAGTCTATAGCATCATCATATGAAATATGAAAGTGTGCTATGATGCGAATGTACTCGTCAAATTTTATAACCTATGGTTTCGGCTCATGAGCATTTTTACAATCATAATAAAAATTGATGTCCTAAATCTATTGTATGTGATTGATGACATGGTGTATGGTTATGGCCTTAACTCCAATATGATTGGATGAATATGTGTGTGTGTGTGTGCATGTTGTAATTCATAATACGGCTTGTGTGTCGTGCCTTGTCTCTATTTTTCCAAATTGTAAAAATAGATTTAGACTCGAATGTAACTCGAGTTTTCCTACATTATAATGTACAAAAGGAGTAGTGGAGTGTCCATTGAAGAATGAAGTTACAAGAAGGATGTCGACCACACATGATGACCGAAGGATGCACTTGGAGAAGATGTTATCCCTAGGTTGACCATCGATCTTCTCATTGGCTTGGGAAGATCGTAGTATACGGGTCATAACCATGTCACGTTTTATCGCTTATATATTGATATATGCAATGTGTGTATGTGATGCATGATTAGATAAATAGTTATCTCAATTAAGTCAACTCAATATGCCTATCAAAGTTTGGTACTCATAAACTACCTCGATCATTTGTTGTTGGGGTTGCCAAAGCAAAGTGACGTATTTTATCTTGGTAGAGTGCGAGAGGACAATTGTGATATCCCGCTATCAAACTTTGGGTGAGACTTAACTAAGTCCCCTTAATTAGATTGAGAAACTTGGAGGTATAACCCAAAAGTTGGGAAAATTGGGTAAGAGAACAATTATTCCATGTCTTGGGTGATTAGCCAAAGCTAACTCAAGATGATGTGTAATGTGTTGATGCAGTCTAGCCCGATTGTTGTTTTGGTGTTGACACCGATTTAAGTTTGGTTGAGTGAATTCAGATTAAGTCCTGGTCAGGGACTGGGCACGAAACCCTAGTGAGTGAAGCTAGGTTGAAGGAAATCCCGGTGAGTGAAGCCGGGTCCTGGTGAGTGAAGCCAGGTGACCGAAATTCCGGTAAGTGAAGCCGGGTCCTAGTGAGTGAAGCCAGGTGACCGAAATCCCGGTGAGTGAAACCGGGTCCTGGTGAGTGAAGCCAGGTGACTGAAATCCCGGTGAGTGAAGCCGGGTCCCGGTGAGTGAAGTCGGGTGACCGAAACCCTGGTGAGTAAAGCCAGGTCCTAGCGAGTGAAGCTAGGTTGAATGAAATCCCAGTGAGTGAAGTCGGGTCCCGGTGAGTGAAGCCGGGTGACCGAAACCCTGGTGTGTGAAGCCAGGTCCTAGCGAGTGAAGCTAGGTTAAATGAAGTCCCAGTAAGTGAAGCTGGGCACGGAGTCTTGGTCCGGGGGACTGGGCACGAGTCAGAGAAGGCTAGGGAGCTTGTTCTCTGGACTTAGAGTTGAATTGGGAGTCGCTGGATCGGTCTGGAGACCGATCATGGAGTTGGCACGAACTCCCTATTGTGGATCGGTCTGGTGACCGATCCAGAGAAGTCTGATCGGTCTGGTGACCGATCAGGGAGAGAACAGAAAGGTTCTGCTTGGCCTCTGATCGTTCTGGTGAACGATCAGAGAGAGATCAATAGGTTTCTGTGAGAAACTCGGATCGGACACTTGACTGATCAAATTGTCGCGACATTTCTCATCCCGACCAATCAGGATGGCATCTAATCGGTCAGGGAGTGACCTGATCGGTCACCAGACCGATCAGGGCACACCCTGATCGGTCAGGTGACCGATCAGGAGTGTATTTCCTGCGGGGTGTAGCTAGCAAACTGCTAGATCGGTCTGGTGACCGATCCCTGATCTGTGATCGGTCTGGTGACCGATCAGGGTTAGTTCGTGATTCCTTTATTCCCACTTTGGACCGATCAGGCTGGAGCCTGATCGTTCAGGGATACCTCTGATTGGTCTGGTGACCGATCAGGATCATTACTGATCGGTCTGTGGACCGATCAGTAGCTGAACTTTAATTTGAAATCGCTGTCAGACGCTTTGATCGCGTCTGTTTTCTCTGCGTTTTCTCTGATACACTGCCGATTTCTTTGTGATACGCTTTGCTAAGCTTCTGATGAGTGTGCAGGTTAGACAGGGATGATACAAACCAAGGTGAAGAGTCAATGGAGACTTTCACCGTGGCAGGTTTGTATGTATTCGATTTCCAGGTCTCAACGGCTTCTGGCACGCGGATGGCGACTGACGGAGGCTCAGCTGGTGAGGTCTTCAGTGGACTGAGTGCTCAGGGAGTCAGGGGGTCAGGCTGTGGCTCAGTGGATGCTGATGGAGAGCCTGGTGATGGGAGCAGGAGCTTAAGACGAAGCTGGAAGCAGAGGAGCGAAAAGGGAGAACAGACAGAAAACTTGAGGAGTTTGGTTCAGCTGTGTTTGTGCTCTCTGTTGCTTCGTGCTTGAGTATTCCTGTTACACCCTTGTGAGCGTTTCCTTCTATTGTCTCGTGAGCTTAACTTGTATTATCTGGAGACTTGCTGTGGAGAGGTTTCTCCACCGAGAAGGAGGCTATTTCCATCCGGGGTTCACCGGGGCTTGATCTGCCGACAATCAAGGGATCGCCCACCTTACGGGCACGCCAAGGAGTAGGGGCAAGTTATCCCCGAACCTTGTACATCCGCGTGTTAGCATCGGTTTGCTTTCTTTCCTTGTTTTTGTTCTTTCTGTCGTGTTTGTTTCCGCTGCTTATCTGATCACAGAAAGAAGATTTCAAAAGAGAAAGTGTTTTGAGTGTCAGGCTACATTCACCCCCCCCCCTCTATAGTCATCCAAGCACCAACATAATGTGGATCTTGACCCTTTGTTTCAAAGAGTTGCATGAGATGTAATTGGTAAAATGTTACCTACCTAATTATATCAAGTCTTGGGCGATTAGCCAAAGCTAACTCAAGATGAAGTATAATATGGATCTTGTCCCACATGAATAATGATTACTATTTGGTTTGGAGCTAGTAGTGTTGGTAAATTGAGTTTGCCTACATCCATGACTAGCCCCAACCAAAGCTCTACGATTCAGTGGGAGCATCATTTAATTAAAGGCCTAATTAAATAAATTAGACATGATACTTATTTCTGCATAATTCTACTGTTGTAGATCACCATGTCATCTAACACGTCAAATACTCTCTCTCTCTCTGGGATCTGTCCTGAAGCACCCGCCACTACCGCTACCCGTGCCGAAAAGGATGCTTACAAGAAGCATCAGGATGATGCACTTGATGTATCATACCTTATGCTTGCCACCATGAACTCTGAGTTTCAGAAGCAACATGAGAGCATGAATGCACATGATATGGTTGAGCATCTAAGACAACTATATCAAGGGCAAGCTAGGCACGAGCGGTTTGAGGTGTCTAAAGCCCTATTTGCATACAAGATGCAAGAAGGAACTCATGTACTCAAGATGATTGGGTATGTCGAGAACCTTGAAAGACTAGGATTTCCACTGGGCCAAGAATTGGCAACGGACCTTATCCTGTAATCGTTGCCGGAGGGGTATAATCAATTTGTCATGAACTACAACATGAATGAAATTGACAAGTCTTTGCCTGAGATGCTCAGCATGTTAAGAACTGCTGAACCTAATCTCAAGAAAACCAAAATCAGTAATGTACTGATGGTACAAAAGGGCAAAGGCAAATGGAAGCCTAAAGGCAAGGGTAAGACCTAAGCTAAAGGCAAGCCAACTCTACTACATCCAAGGCTAAAGATAAGGTGCCTAAGAAAGGACCTGCTTCCACTGTGGTGAGACCGGACATTGGAAGAGGAACTGCAAACATTACTTGGAGGAAGTAAAGAAGAAATGAAGTGAGACTTCTACTTCAGGTATTTTTGTTATAGAAGTCAATCTATCTACTCTTCTTCTTGGGTATTAGATACCGGATGCGCGTCTCACATTTGTACTAATGTACATGGCCTTCAAAGAGCTAGATCATTGACAAAGAGTGAAGTAGACCTACGAGTAGGCAATGGAGCAAGAGTCGTTGCCATAGCTGTAGGAACTTATTCCTTGTCTTTGCCCACTGGGCTTATCTTAGAACTAGAGGAGTGCTTTTATGTACCTGCATTGACTAAGAATATAATTTCAGTATCTTGTTTAGACAAGAAAGACTTTTCATTTATCATAAAGGACAAATGTTGTTCTATAATGTTAAATGACATGTTCTATTGTAATGCACCACTTATGAATGGACTCTATGTTCTAGACCTTGAGAACCCAATCTATAACATAAATACCAAACGGTTCAAACCCAATGATACGAACCAAACATGTCTCTGACATTGTCGCTTAGGACATATAAATGAGAGTCGTATATCTCAGCTCCATAAGGATAGATTACTGGACTCATTTGATTTTGAATCATATGAGACATGTAAATCTTGTCTTCTAGGCAAGATGACCAAGACTCCATTTAGTGGACACGGTGAAAGAGCGACAGACTTGTTAGGACTCATACATACTGATGTATGTGGACCTTTCAATGTCGCAGCTAGAGGAGGCTGTCAGTACTTTATCACTTTCACTGATGATGTCAGTAGATACGGCTATGTGTATCTCATGAAACACAAGTCGGAATCCTTTGAAAAGTTCAAAGAATTCAAAAGTGAAATACAAAACCAACTTGGCAAGAGTATTAAGATGCTTCTATCAGATCGAGGTAGTGAATACCTTGGCCAAGAGTTTCGTGACCATCTAGCAGAGTGTGGGATCATATCCCAACTCACTCCACCTGGAACACCACAACGGAATGGTGTGTCCGAGCGGAGAAATCGTACTCTATTAGATATGGTACGATCGATGATGAGTCAGACAGACCTTCCTACTTCTTTCTGGGGATTCGCTCTAGAGACGGCTCTTTTCACACTTAACCGAGTTCCATCAAAGGTCGTCACAAAGACACCATATACGATATGGACTGGGAAGAGTCTCACGATGTCTTTTATGGAGATTTGGGGTTGTGAGGCTTACGTTCGACGTCAAGTCTCAGATAAACTAGGACCCAAATCTGATAAGTGCTATTTTTTAGGATCCCAAGGAAACGAAGGGATATTACTTTTACAATCCCACACAAGGCAAAGTGTTTGTCGCTAGAAATGGTGTTTTTCTAGAAAAGGAGTTCATTTCTAGAAGAACTAGTAGGAGTAAAATCCATCTTGAAGAAGTTCAAGATGCAGATAGTACTGAGGCCTTAATGGACATTGAACAGGCACCACAAGATGTTGTGGATCATGAGATTGTTGCACAAGAAGTTGTGGAACAACAAACTGTTCAAGTAGACCAACCTCTTCGCAGATCTGATAGGATACGTCGTCATCCTAAGAAATACTCATTTCTCTTGTCTGACCATAATGACGTTACGCTTATTGAGTTGAATGAGCCTACATCCTATCAAGAAGCTGTGATGAGCCTAGATTCTGAGAAATGGCTAGAGGCCATGAGATCCGAAATGGAATCAATGTACACTAACCAAGTTGATCCACCTGAGGGGATTAAACTCATTGGGTGTAAGTGGGTCTTTAGAAGAAAGACTGACATGGATGGACGCATGCATACCTATAAAGGGCGATTGGTAGCTAAAGGTTTCAAACAAATTCATGGTATCGACTATGATGAAACCTTTTCACCAGTGGCGATGCTTAAGTCTATTCGGATCATGCTTGCTATTGTAGCTTACCATGATTACGAGATCTGGCAGATAGATGTCAAAACCGCATTCCTAAATGGGAATCTACTCGAGGATGTGTACATGACACAACCTAAGGGTTTTTTGGATCCAGAGCATGCTGGAAAGGTATGTAAGTTGCAAAGGTCCATTTATGAGCTAAAGCAAGCTTCTCGAAGCTGGAATCTTCGATTCGATGATGCAATCAAAGCGTTTGGTTTTATCAAGAATGAAGATGAACCCTGTGTCTACAAGAGGGTTAATGGGAGCACAGTTGTCTTCCTGATCTTGTATGTAGATAACATACTCCTCATTGGGAATGATATCCCTTCACTACAGTCTGTGAAGACGTGGCTAAGGAATTATTTCTCAATGAAAGACTTAGGTGAATCAGCCTATATCCTAGGCATCAAGATCTATAGAGATAGATCTAAGAGATTGCTTGGCTTAAGTCAGAGTACATATATTGACAAGGTGCTTAATCGTTTTGTCATGCAGAATTCCAAGAAGGGATTTCTGCCAATGTCACATGGTGTGAGTCTTTCGAAGACTCAAGGTCCCTCTTCTAAGGAGGAGAGAGACCGTATAGATCAGATCCCTTATGCATCCGCTACAGGGTCTATCATGTACGCCATGCTTTGTACTCGTCCAGATGTCTTGTATGCTTTGAGCATGGCGAGCAGGTACCAGTCAGATCCAGGTGAAAGTCACTGGACAGCTGTCAAGAATATTCTTAAGTACTTACGAAGGACGAAAGAATATTTCTTGATATTTGGAGGCAATGAGGAGCTAGCTGTAAAGGGTTACAGTGATGCAAGCTTCCAAACATACAGGGATGATTTTAGATCGCAGTCAGGGTATGTATTTTGCCTGAATGGTGGCGCTGTGAGCTGGAAGAGTTCGAAGCAGGACACAGTCGCAGATTCTACAACAGAGACCGAGTATATTGCCGCGTCTGAGGCGGCAAAAGAGGTTGTTTGGATCTGGAAGTTCATTACAGATCTTGATGTGGTTCCTAGTATAGTAGACCCGATAGACCTCTATTGTGACAACAATGGGGCTATTGCGCAGGCTAAGGAACCTCGCTCTCATCAGCGGACCAAACACATACTACGGCGCTTCCATCTCATTCGAGAGATCATCGATAGAGGAGATGTGAGGATATACAGAGTACACACTGATTCTAACATCGCAGATCCTTTGACCAAGGCTTTGGCACAAAGGAAGCATGATGGTCATACCAGGTCACTGGGTATTAGATATTACAGTGATTGACACTAGTGCTAGTGGGAGATTGTTAGTAGAAGCCCTAGAGCCAATTATGTGATGATTGACTAGGGACTTTTTGTATCATATTCTATCATTAATAAAGGCATGTTTGGTTATTATACTTACTTTGTATTTGTGCCAAATAACTAAGTATAATAATGTCCTTGGGTAGTAGGTTCTTATCTACATTATATCGATTGGTTGAATCAATAGTGAGATAATGTAGAGAACACTACACTAAACTATTCCTGGTCAAGTATTAATATTCAAGGACAATATTAATGCATGGAGACTAGCATGTAGGTCAACTGATGACTTGAGCTCACAAGTCATGGATATATGATATCAAGTTGACACATGGGTATACATTGGAGAATGTGTACTGAATTGACCCGCCATGAAAAAGTTTCATAGATTATCATATGAGTGTCATAAACTTTCTCATGTGACTATTGGTATAATAGTCCTTAGACCTGAAGTCACTACGGTTCCCTACATAAGGAGTTATGTACTTTGATATCGTCAAACGTCACCCGTAACAGGGTGGACTATAAAGGCGATCACTGGGTATGCAATGAATTATGTGGAGGGATATGAGTGATGTAGATAGGATCTATCCCTCTCATATGACGGGAGTGATATCTGTGGACCCCTTGATCGAGTAGGACTACTGAAACGCATGGTCATGCTCAAATGAGTCAATATGAGATATTGAGCTCATTTGTTTGAGTGAGTCTACTCGGGGATCAAGAAACACAAGATTGACTGAGGATGACACGGTCTATGCCTCATTGGTCAATCTAGATATCGAGGATAGAAGGACAAGTCATACATTATCATAGTCACGAAGGTTTAGTCGGATCTCGACTTTTCTTGTTACTTGGGTAGCAATGATGCATTGCTAAATGTCGCTCATTGCTTATGTGTCTAAAGCATTTAGGCACATTGCCAACGTTACGAGAACCTATTGGGTCACACATTAAGGGTACGATGGTTTGGAGATTAATTGATCTTGGTTTGACTAATATTTGATTCGAATTGGATTAATTGAGTTAGACTCAAGTGAATCCAATTAGATTATGGGATTGAGTCTAATTTGAGTTAGACTCATCTAGATTAGACTCAACCACTTAATTATGGATAATATTCATTAAAGGGTTTAATAAAATATTATTTAAGAGGAAGGCTAAGAGACATTCTATTCATTAGATGAATAGAATATTAAGAGTCTCAAGAATACCAAGAGGTTTGATATTCATTGGATTTTTTTAGCATTAAGATGAGAGGAGCTCAAGGGACATAGACCCTTGGTATTCATTAGATGAGTATAAATCCCCACCCCCCTTGTCAAAGGCTAGAGGGTGCATCTCTCTTCCTCTTCTTTCTTCCTCCTTGTCCATAACTCCCTAGTGGAGGTTCTTGTGCTTTGTGAACCATCTCAAGTTTCTAGCACAACTAAGGTGATTCCTCTCCAAGGCGTAGATCATGTTCGTTTGGATACGCATAGAGGCACAGACACTTAAACGTGTAAGAGATCCGGCGAACCAAAGGACTAGCGGGATAAGCGAAGGGCACGCGACAAAGGTATTCCTATAAGATAGGAATTGTAGATCACTTTGTATGAGTTTTTCATTCACATGGATCGCTTGAGGGATCTTATTTCCGCTGCGATTTTAAATATTTTTACCTATAGATCCCTACACCGAGGGATTGAGCAACTTAGCTGAGAGATGACTATGGACGAGAGACGGGTCGAGGGTCGGACGTCTTGAGATCCGAGAGTATCGAAGGCTAAGCTAAAGTCCACCCGAATGGACTAGGTGGCAACCGTCTCCTGAGAGGAGTAGGTTGAAGGCGCGTTCCTTGCGTCGGTTCGACCTAGGGTTTCGCGGAAATCTAAAGTCAGAACCATCTCGTTAAGGCTAAGATTGTGTGTATATTTGCTTTGTATTTGTATATCTTGCAGGTACCTAGAATGGAAGACAAAGCAAACGAACAACACACAACGCGGCTGGAAGGCTGGATGCCAGGCGCCCCCATTGAAGGAGGTGCCTCAATGAATGAGGCAAAACCCAATCTTCATCCTGACGCCCCCATTGCAGGAGGCGCCTCAATCAAAGGAGGCAAAACCGGTCTTCATTCAGGCGCCCCCAATGATACAGGCGCCCTGGTTCAAAGCTGTATTTGTTGCTGCTAGTTCGAAGTAGAGATAAGCTTTGACTGGGATCATTGAGGTGCCTGGGAGGTCCAGGGCGTCCTGGTCAGAGGCCTTATCTGCTGCGGCGAGTTCAGCGCAGAGATAAAGTTTGACCAAGCCCATTGAGGCGCCCCGATGATCATAGGCGCCCCAATGAAGCCTATAAAAGGGGCTTCGACCCCAAGGCTCAAGACACAACTTCCAGAATCATTTTGAGCACTCCAAACAGAAGAAACGCGCTAACGACGAAGCTCTGCGACCAAGGAGGCTACGGGAGGAAGTGCGCGACACTTCGGAGATCCAGATCGGCCGAGTCTTCGATTCTTTTTATTTGGTTTGATTTACTTTCCGTATTTAATTTTGTCAATACTTTTGATTGTAAATCTTGCACTGTAAGACGGGTTTCTCCGCCTCCGGAAAGTCTGGAAAGGAGACCATTAGTGGACGGGCGTTCCCGTGCTTAGGCCTTGGATGTACTGACCCTGGAGGGTTGGGAACCAAGTAAAAATCCCGTGTGCAATCTGTCTTTTATTTTGTGTTGTTCCTTTTTATTTTCCGCTGTGCTACTAACGCTCTATTTAGAACGAATCTCAAAGTGTCGAACATAAAAGTTTACGAAGTTCGGCGCGAAGATTTTACGGTCGATATTCACCCTCCCCCCCTCTATCGACGACACCGGTCCTACAGCTGTAACGACCAGAATAAAGACTTCAAGTGAATTAACTGAATCATTTCCAATAAAAATATGATTACATCAAGAATCAACACTAATCTCTCTCTCTCTCTTTATATTAATCATGGACGAACTCACTAGATATATTCAAAATATAGTACCATGGTGTATGTTATTTGCAGATGATATTACTTTGGTAGATGAGACTCATGAAGGAGTAAATACTAAACTAAAATCTTTGCGAGAAATATAAGATGTGAAATATTTTAGGATTAATAAAGTAAAGACAGAATATATGAAATTTAAGTTTAGGAATATTAAACATAATGAGATAATTATTATAATAAAAGATAACGAGTTGTCTGGAACTAAGACTTTTAAGTATTTAAGATTATTTTTACAAAATGGAGGGATTGAGAGACATGTCTTACATATAATACAAGTAGGATGGTTGAAATGGAAGAGGACATCGGGTGTTTTATGTGATTGTAAAGTACCTCAAAAGTTTAAAGGGAAGTTCTATAAAACAATGATTAAACCTGCTACGTTATATGACGCTAAATGTTTAGCTATGATTCGAGCACATGAGCAGAAGATGAGAATTGTAAAGATGAGGATGTTAAGGTGGATGTGTGAACATGCGAGTATGGACAAAATAAGAACTGAAAACATTAGAGAGAAAGTCAGAGTTGCATCTATTGAGGAAAAATTCCGTGAGATACGTTTAAGATGGTACGGACATGTATTTAGACGACTAATAACTACTCTAGTTAAGCAATGTGACACTATGACCAATACACACATCAAACGAGAAAGAGAGAGACAAAAAAAGATTTGGTTAGCAATAATAAAATAAGATAAAATTTATTTAAGTATAGATAATGATACAGTAGGAGATAGAGTCCAATAATATAAAAGAATCTCTATAACCAACCACACCTAATGAGACAAAGATTAGTTGTTATTATAGTATTGGAAAAAGATTATAACGCTCATCTCAAATAATTCAATATCATCGAACCCCGACTTTATTTTATTAAAGGAACAAATTTAAATATGTATATATTCACCTTGTTAATATTCTTAAATAATACCTAATACAATATCCAATAACCAAACTCTTAATAAACTTTTAAATAAATAAAAGAACTTCTCAAAACAAACAAACATGATTAAAAAGTATCTGTAAATTACCTTTAAATCCCCACTTATACCTTAAATTTTATTGTTAGTCTTCATGTCAGAAAAAGTTCATTTTCACTCCTTGCATGTAAAGTTATATTTACTTCAACTCCCTAATACATACTAATTTACTTAATTATCCTTATTATTTTTAAGTACAAAAAAATCCAAAATGAGGTATAATTTTCTTTAACTAGAATTTAATATATTTTCTATTAAATTGAGTACGACTCTTTTTCAAACCCAGTTGATCGAGAATCAATCGCAACTGCCCATAAATGATTCGAGCTATTCCAATTGATTGAGGCAATCGATTGGGGAGCTCCTTTAAATTAGAAATTAATCGATAATCAATCAATTATATTTCTCGCTAGAGAACATCACCCTTATTTTTTTAGGTACAAAAGTTTTAAAATAAATATAATTTCTTTCTAAATTTAGCACATTTAAATTAGAATTAGTATATTTTCTATCAAATTGAGTATAACTCTTTTTCTGATTGATCATTTGATTGGAGTTCATACCAATCAATGACTTAGGATGAATCAATTGGGTCGTACTTAATTTAATAGAAAATATATTAAATTTTAGTTAAATGATACTTGATCTAGAAGAAATTATATTTTATTTCGGATTGTTTGTACCTGAAAAATTAAAAGTAATTAGGTAAATCAGTAATTGAAGTAAATAAAACTTTACATATAGAGAGTGAAAAAAAAAAATTTGTACAGGAACTGAGGAGGAAATTAAATTTGCTATTAGGAAATTTAAGACAATTTTCTCTTAAAGTATCATGTTCATTAACCAACCAATTAAACTTAAAAACATAAAACTTTGGATCAATCAAATAAGTTAAACCTAAGAGTTCAATGATATCTAAATGCAATAATCTCAAATTTAAAAAAAAATCTAACTTAAACATTCACGTCAACAACATAACTTACTTGATCACATTATCTAACATAAACAATATAAAACAAAACTTGATTCGATTTGACATAAACAAAGATTGTCCTTGGCAACCAGCACCAATCAAATGTGTGATGGATCTGTCCCTATATATAACCTTCTCCTCAGTATATGACAAATATAATCAGCTTAGATGAGATTTGATCAGAATCACAGGAATAATATAACATCCTGAGACAACACAAAATGAATTAAATTCTAATTTTGATGATTTTTTCCAAGCGCTGCACAGAACACTGCATTCATTCTTCCCATCAATGCTCGCATCCCAAAAAACTATTTAAATGCAATTAATCCTTGGCATTAAAAACCATCACTTCGTGTCAGATTCCGGACTGAAAACTCTCTCCACGGCAAAGAAGCAAGTTCTCCTCAAACATCTCCTTCAATCGAAGCAGCAAGCAGCTATGGAAATTCTCCTTCTGCTCGCTCGCTCGCCAGCCAAAGGCGAGGAAGCTCCACAAATTAATCCTTTTGGCCATATCCATGTAAGCAAAAGCAAAAGCAAACGCACATCGTCTGATACCCAAACCGGAGAGGCCTGCTGCGTGCAAAGCCAAGGCTGCCGCCGCGTACGGCAACTGCCCACGCCGGTACTCGCCGGACCTAAACGAGGCCGGAGTAATTTCTGGCGATCATCAATTCAATTCGTTGGTGCCATGGTCAAATCTGAATGACCCTCCATACTCTTCTTCCAGACTCGCACTTTTCTTTTCAGGGCTGTGGACTCTCTACTCGTACCCCGCATTCATTAATTACCACTGGGTCAGCAGTCAAACTCTCTCATGGCTGACAAGTGCAGAGGCAGAATGTATAGGCGAGCCCAGTCCTACGAACCATGAAGCTGCTCCAATTCCAAATCTCCAAAGCAGAGAGAGAGAGAGACCACCAAAGCATGCTACAAACGACGATAAGGCTGGCAAAGGAACAGTAAAAGTGCATGCTGTTCATTGCACTGTAACTGTGTAACACATCGGAGGCAATTCTAGATTCTGTTAAGCAGTATTATAAGATGCAACAGTAAACAGAGAAGCAAAGAAGGTGCGAGCTAAAGAAAAGAGCAAGAACAGGACAGCGCAGTGTTTACTGCTCCCCTGCATATATAAAAGGGGACCTCTCAGCAGAGGGGACATGACAAGTCCACTCACCTGCCCTCTCGCGGTCCCAGACAGACACAGGCAGAGCATCCCCACGGCGTTCCCGTCCGGAGAAAGGGGCGACACCGTCAGCAGAATTCCGTGCGTGCGTGCGGCCGGGGTTTTGGCACGCACCTCGCCTCTTCCTTGCTCTGTACTGTCGGAGGTATGTATATAAATACTGATGCATAATAGGAAGAAGGCATTCGGAAACTAAGACTTGTAGCAGTAGAAAGAAGTAGAGAGACTCGCCAATGCCTTTTTCTCTTTGATTCAGACGAGTTAAGAGTTCTCTCTAATTCTGTTGACCAGTTCCTTGTGTTATTGTCTTCAGAACGCGACAAGGAATGGCTGCAGTAGTCCTGGATCCTATTGGTGTCCATTGGCAGCCGTAGCAGTCTTGATCGACCCTGCGCGATACAAGAAAGTAAATGTGATGTGAAGTGAAACCACTAGCGGCGAGCAGTGGTGGTCTTTATTTAATATTCATTCCCATTTGGGAGCTGCTTTCCATTCCATTCCACACTGACAAGCAAAGCAAAAGATAGATACAGTCTGTTAACGTAGCTGTTAAAATCATCTTTAATAATATACAAGCTCTGGTCTTGCAGGAGTACTAATAGTAGTAGTAGGAGGAGGCAAGGCAAAGCAAGACGAGAGGAAGATGCTAGCCTGCATTGCGTGCGCGAAGCAAGACCCAGACGACGGCGGAGAGGAAGGCGGCGGCGGGGCCCGTCCGAGCGGCAAAGAGGCCGTCAAGAGCCTCTCGTCTCAGGTCACTCCTCCTTCTCCTTTACTGTTGATGCCGAAGCATATAATATGCAGCTTAATCATGCAAATTAGACTACACCTTAATCTAGAGTGCGAGAGGAGAGTGGAAGCTCTCGGTTGCTAGTTTGTGGGCGTGGATCCCAAGAGACAGGCATGACGCTTCCTGTCATTGTGAGCTTTCTTTATAAACGTGAGATCCTTCCTATGGATCTATGATAATTACGACGCAACTTAGGGTTCAATAGCATCATTATCCCGATAGCAAAATCGTAGTAAAGAAGTGCCCTCGTGTTTCAAACTTTCTCGAAAGTAGAGTTTGAGAGAGGGGGAAAAAAAAAAGCAAAGTTTTGGATATGACAAGGATGATAGAGGGGCCATGGAAGGAATAAAGCGGAGGAGAGCTGCTGCATGCATGCAGTGGTGGTCCTCTATACTACTTTGGCGTCAGGCAAATGACTCCTCCGTACGCAAATACACAAATATTATTATATGTATCCCTTGTAGGAACTTAGGAATTTAGGGTTTGCCCAGGCCGCAATGGTGTGAGGTAAATAATAAGATGGTATACCTAGTCATTCTCATCATCTCAAGGATTAATAATATATCAATGCACTAGGCAGAAGGAGAGGAGAATTAAGAACCTGATTAAGAACCTTCAGACTTCGTCCTAAGAAATCCGACAGCGATTCACGGGCATCTGGCACATGGCATCCGACATAGAGAGAACAAGACTCGTACTTGTTGCCTGAAACATGCCGGGAGAAGCTTGCTGCTTGCTTGATCATCTGCAAGTTCATGCGAATTAAAACATGTTGAAAATAGATTTAAATTAAGATTTGAGGAAACCTGCTTGCTGATCGCGAATCGGATGTACACAGATAAAGGACATGGTGTTGAAAATTTCCGGTTCGGCTCGGCAGAACAAAGGAAGTGGAAGCTCCTCCTCGTTCTCTTCCGCGTCGTTCAGGAGCAAGAGTTTCCGCGGGGATCCTCGTCACCGGCAGCAGCAGCACCGTGGCGCATATACTTACGAAGACGCTGCACATTACGCGGCGGCGACCAGCGGGTCAACTGCAACATGGGATTTGATGGAGGAGGAGAAGCAACGGGAGGATCGCGATCATGATGAACCCAAGGAGTGGGTGGCTCAGGTGGAGCCTGGTGTGCACATTACCTTCGTCTCGCTCCCCGGCAGCGCCGGCAACGATCTCAGGCGAATTCGATTCAGGTCCAGTTCTTAACAGCTATAAATCTCTATGTTCTATCCAAGTAAAGGATGCCTGATTGGTGTTGCAGCCGGGAGATGTTTAACAAATGGCAAGCACAGAGATGGTGGGGGGAGAACTACGACAGGATCATGGAGCTCTACAATGTGCAGCGGTATAACCGTCAGGCTCTCCAAACTCCGGCAAGATCCGACGATGGCGGCGAGGTCAGTAACAAAAACACCCTCTGCTTCAGTAGATTTCTGCATGACATTGCTTCCCCTATTCATTCGGGGTTTTATTTAGACCTCCTGGTCGAGGGTGGGCTCAACAAAGGAGAGCCCCATCACAACAGAGCGACTACTTATTAGAGACACCTACAAACCGCCCTCCACCGCCGACGACAAAGGAGCTCAAACTCCCTCCCCCGTCCTTCCGCATCGGCTGCAGTCACTGCCTGCCACCGCGGCAGGGGCAGGAGCCTCTGGTGTGAAGCCGGAAGCATCACCAACCACCACCTCGTCGAGAGATGAAGCGTCCGTTTCGGCCAGCAATGCGAGCGACCTCGAGACGACAGAGTGGGTGGAGCAGGATGAACCCGGCGTCTACATCACCATCCGGGAGCTTGCTGACGGCACCCGAGAGCTCCGTCGAGTGCGGTTCAGGTATAGTTCCTTGTGCAATTTAAACTCCTGCAGCTCTTATTCATTTCTCTGAGCCATGGTTTGGTGATCCGGCAGCCGAGAGAAGTTCGGCGAGGTGCACGCCAAGCTGTGGTGGGAGGCCAACAGAGAGAGAATTCATGCACAGTACCTGTAGAGCTCCATGCACAACACAACACAACTCCCGTATACTCCAAACAACATCGATTTAGAAATGAATAACAGAGAAGTGTTACCATCCTATCAATGTCATACCTGGTCGGATTCCATCTTGCATAATTTCTTTTCAAGCATTGTAATGTTACCATCCACTGAATGGATCAAGACCAAAGATTGTAAATTGGTTTGTAATCTCTGCATTTCAAAAACTCATTTAGATATAAGCTTCAAACGAAATTCTGAAATTGGAGGAGTGAAATTCTGAAACAGTGACCACCAAAAGTACCTCAATTTTGCCGACGAAGAGACCAGAACCATCTTTGAAGAAACAAGAAACTAGCTCACCAGCATTAGTTCAGTTATTAGAAAACAGAAAAATTTTCTAAATGAAGAATGTCTGCTGATGGTGAACTTAAATCGAATAGCAGTTTCTGGTGTCTAAAGTTACATGATCTAAATTAACAAAGGGCAAAGGCTAGTAAACTCTGCTAGTATATCTCATCGTCAGGAATTTCTGGTGTAAAAAAATTCTCAGGATCTTTAAACATTTCCTCGTAGTCGAATCTAAGACTTCACTTTTTCTGTCACCAGTGCGAGAAGAATGATAGAGTCTCGATAAATAACACCATCAATGATTCCATACTCAACGCCATCAATAGGTGGCATGTATCGATCTCTATCAACATCTCTTTTAACTTGCTCAATTGTGCGGCCTGTAAAACCTGAGAAAATTCTAATAACATTCTCCTTCTATGCATAATCTCTTTGGCCTGAACCTCAACCTCTATGGTTTTCCCGCTAGCTCCTCCGAGAGGTTGGTGAAGCACTATCCCACCACCAAGGATGATAGATGCCGTAGATGCTGGGATGCCAAGTGCGACTGTGGAGATATCGGCTCTCACAAGCTGTGCCGCGTCATAAATAGCCATTGTAGCACTGAAAATAGAAGAAGAAACACAGTTGAGATTAGAACGCCTTGGGAAATAATGAATAGTTTGTTTACTTGGAAGAAAACAAGTGTGTATGAATACAACGAAAGCAGAGGGATTGAAAAGGAGGGGAAAAACATGTGGTCATCTTTCTCATGCGCAAAACTTATGCTTTCCCTCATCCTTCTCCTCCCCTCTACCCTCCTATTCATCCAATTACTGGCGGCTATCCAAGTAATGCCGTGGGCAAAGATCAACATATAAGCAAACAGAGTAAAACATGAAACTCATCAGTTCAGGAAAAGAAAACTAAACATCCAATATATACAACAAGAATAACATGGCAATCAAATAAAAAATGGGAATTTCAGCATCATAAAAGTTTGCCTACACAAATACTACAGATCATCTCAAGAAGAGCAAATTTCTGAACAAGGAGAGAATTCCATAGAAGAACAGCTAAAGATTTAAAAAAAAAAAAAGAATTTTAGAAATTTATCCTTTTTCCGATAACATCCAAATCATTTAGCTACCAATTGTCCAATCATCCACTTTCTAGAGTAAGGTGATCCTAGGACAGGTAAATCATGCAAAGCATGTTCAACCAAACATGGTGATTGAAATTTGAAACTTATTTTGATACAAAACATAAATTCAACAAGAACTCGTCAAACCCAAGATAACACATGGAAATCCAATGCAAATGGTACCCTCTACATGCAAAAGAGATTTAGCAAAATGGAGTCAAATACAAAATATTTTGAATTACTAAATTCCAATGTTGACTAGTATATGAAAGCATAATTAACCAATATCAATAGGGTGCTATATAATCAATAAGAATAGCTACGGCGTATTTTGTAGAAATTTTTCCTCCAAATGGGGTGTTAACCCTGAGACATTGGACTTTTAGACCACCCGCCGCGAGCACTTCCCAATTTACCTTAGTGGCCGTTGGGAAACTTTCATGGAGCCGGACTGGTCACCCGAGGTTCGACGTTACCCAACCTCATTAATCGATTTTATATAATCAATAAGAAGGTTTAAAAGTTACAAATAGGAAGCATTTCAAGCTGTTGCTGAATAAGTCTGAAAATCCAATATGAGGGGAATACAATGGCAACAGATTACATGAAACAAACAAGTGTCTTATCTACACATCCAAAATGTTCCCTTATTCTGTCTCACAGTGATTATAAAGCCACATTCTAAGCAAAATGAAGCAGAAACACACATCCAAATATAGCATTAGCCAACCATCAGTTAACACATCTTAATTATCATCAAAATACAGATCCTAACAGGCTCAGACTTTCCATCAGAAATTGTTGTTAGAACACACACATAATCATGTTGATTAAGTGAAATCAGCCGAATTGCATATGATATCTTGTCAAGTAATGATCGTAGAGCTACTACTCTACCACAATTCACTTAAAGCACTGTTTTGCACAAACACCAAACAGGTGGTTGACGGACGCACCTTAGGGAACCACCGAAGCTGATGAAGAGGCGGATATCCTTGGTGGGATCCTTGGCATCAAGGAGGAGGAGCTGGCTGATAATGGCGTCGGCCACGATATCATCGACGCTGGTCCCCAAGAAGACGATCCGCTCCCGCAGCAGCAGGTACATGACATCGGACTCGGCGCCTCTCATGGCCGACGCTGGCGCATGCAGTGCGGCCAAAACTGGAAGGTGGAGGTCGATGGAGGAAGAGGAGGCAAGGGCTTGGGGCCTGCCACGTAAAGAGGAAGAGGAAGGGAGGAGAGAGGAGAGAGGGATACTTGAGGCGGAAAGAAAGAGACCGAGGGGGTTTAGGATGAGAGGAAAGGAGACGAAGAGGGGGCTCATGGTGCGTGAGGAAGAAGAAAGGAACTTCGCCGGCGACTGTGGGAGCGACGTAGAGGCGACCTGTGAGCCCTTGTATCCGATTTTATTTTCAAGACCATCTATCTAGTTCATGCGCTTGGATTTAATGTGAACTCCATGAGGGAAAATAGCATACAGTGGGCCTACATTGTGCTGCATGCTAACATTTGGAACTTGCATTCTCCTAGCACGACCAATTCCCGAGTGAGGTATATCTCCATCACCACCAATTTCATTGGATGTATCTACTATGACAACTCGTTTCATCTTTCATCTGCTAATACTCTAGATATCTCCCTGCAATTAAACAGTGAGGAAAAAAACAACAAAAGTAGAATTTTAGTATCTCTTTCACTTCATCAGAGAAATATAACTACCGCAAAAATTCATGTTCAATGTTTGAGCACACTTTGGCTTCTTAAGTCAGCAATAATCATATACAATGTGGATGAACTGGTGAATCGTGATTTCAGTTTTAAAAAGGTTTGAATTGCCAAAGCACAAGGTAACCGCATACATGTTTGGATGCGACGACGATAACCTTAAATCTGCTAAGCAAAAAGGGCAAGCTTAAGTAGGAAAAGGACCCAATTTCTTATGACAATAATGATGAAAACATGTCAATAACATTACAATCAGCATTGTCAATAGCATAACAAAACAGTCATTCATAACAGTCAGCAAGATGGCAATATGTTAGGAATCAGTGATGGTGAATCAAAACTAGTGGAAGGAATGTTTGCCCTGCCTTGCAAAGCTTCTCTAAGAACTAGATGTTCCATCACTTGCATATATCTGTATCTACATTTATACTTCAAAACAAAAACTAAAAGCAAAGAGGAAGATTATTTCAATGGAGCAAAGAACACTTAACGAGGGATTTAGGGCGGAGCTCGTCGGGAAGATAATTAGGGCAAAAAACAGTACCTTGAAGACGGGAAGAAGTAGGGAGCACGATGAAAGCAGGCCGAAGCAGGAGAAGCGAGAAGGAGGTCCCTCTGCTAGCGACTGGGAGCGAAGATGAGAGGGGAAGCAGCGACGACTGGGAAGCAGCGATCCAGAGGGAAACGCGAGGAGACGAGAGGAGATCTGGCAGCGAGAAGGGGAGGTTGGCGAGAAGAGCGAACCACACGCGTTTAGGGAGTTCGTCGTGTGACGTTGCCGACGTCGACGCCGGGGCTAGGAGAGGGGAGAAGCCGGAGCTGGGAGAGGGGAGATCAAGCACGGGATCGAGAAGGAGAAGCCTTCTTCACTCGGGATTTAGGGCAGAATTTTTGATCGCGAGCGGGACGCGCGGTTCGACTTCTTCACGCGAGCGGGCGAAATCACGTGAGCTGCACGCGATTTTCTCTTGTCGTTTAGCGACTGTCGCAGAGGTGCAGAGGCTAAACTGTCGCAGAGGATCCGAACTGGGTTCTAGGATGAGAGGAAAGGAGACGAAGAGGGGGCTCATGGTGCGTGAGGAAGAAGAAAGGAACTTCGCCGGCGACTGTGGGAGCGACGTAGAGGCGACCTGTGAGCCCTTGTATCCGATGGTCTCTACTAACATATTTTTTCGCCCCCACGGTTTTGAGTGATAATGACGGGGAGAGTGAAAATGAGAGAGTGAAAATCAAAATAAATGACGTAGCACTTTGTATGTACGATCTTCGATGGGTTCACCGTGCCCCTCAGGGTGTAATTTGATTCGGGACGGCGGCCGAATGCCGCCGATGATGTCCAAGCGATAATCAGACGTGTGCATGTAAAGTGTCACGTCATGTCACGTCATGCCACATCATTCACTATAATTTTCATTCTCCCATTTTCACTTTCCCTATCATTACTCTTTTCAAAATCGTTAGTAGAGTGGCAAAAGGTCAAAAAATAGAAATTTTTTTATATAAGGTGCAGTAGACCCGACCACGGTTCGAAATCAACGGTTCAACGGTTCGGAATCGCCGGTTCAACGGTTCGTGAGAGGTCGACCCTTAACCTTAACTGCCCAAGCCAGTTACGGTTCACGGTTCGGAACCGCCGGTTCACGGTTCGTCGCGGTTCAAGATTATTATATTAAAAAAATTAAAAATTAAAAATAAATTTAAAAAAATAAATTTTATTTAAAAAAAAGGTTTTGCATTTATATAAGTTGCCTACGTATCCTCTTAGGGTCTAGGGGAATCAAAACTCACGTAGTTCTTTTACATTTTTATCCTTTTACATTCTTTACATTTTTATCTTTATCACTCATTTCCATTTCCTCTCATTCCCGTTGTATTCGTTCCTTCGGTATCAAATTCTTCGACTTCATCTTCTGAAAGTTACATTCCTTGGATTCGTTTCTCGGCTCTGATCCAATCATCTAGTAATGTTTGAGCTTCCAATAAGTCGGGAGACATAGTTGATCGTCGTTCATCTAATATGTTGCCGCTGACACTAAACATCTGCTCCACAGCAACAGTTGACACTGGAGAAGCTAAAGTTTCTTTTACGAACACGGAGAGAACGGGAAAGCTTTGAGCCTTCTATGACCACCATTTTAAGATATCGAAGTCTTCGCTATCTGCTTCATTAAAATCAAAAGAAACCGTAAAATAATTCTCAAGTTCCTGTGCGGAACTTGAGGATCCTCGTGGGCGTTTCGTCCGTTCTTTTAATAAAAGTTGTGCTTTTGTAAATTTTAAATTAGTAATAGTAGGTTGTTGTGTTTCAGAAATATTAATTTGTGTTCCATGTTTAACATAATATTAATTATAAAGATCATATAAATAATTTTTAATATTATATATAATATTAGCTGGATCCGGAGAGGAAGAATCTTTAATAAGAATTAAGGCGTTATAATATAAAGTTAACATTTCTTGTAAAACTTCTAATTTAAATCTAGGATCTAAAGCAAATGCAATTAAATAAATTTCAGGAATAAAATAAAAATATTTTTCCCTTTTAGTTTCCATAGCTAATATATATAAAGTTAAAGCTTCATTAGTTACATGTTCATTTAATATTAATATTATACTACAAAAATTCACTAAACTTAAATGAGCAGTGGGATAATAAACACCGGAAAGTTGTTCAGTTGCATCGTTAAAAACTTTTAAAATTTCACAAATATTATTACAAATATTCCATTATTGTGAAAATAAATATATATTAGTATTACTATTTTGTGCAAAAAATAAACAAAATAAATCTTTATATTGAAATGAATCTTGTAATAATTGATATATTGAATTCCAACGTGTTAGAACATCACATAAAAATTTTTTAGGTTCATTCCATTAGCTTTACAAAATCTACCCCATTGTTACATCATATATGGATGAGACTATAAGTATGAAATTGCGGTTCTAATTAGTTGAATATAATTTGTAAAAGTTTTAATCCATCTTGAACACATAAATTTAAAACATGGCATACACAACGAATATAAAAAAATAAACCACCAATAACAGGTTGACAAATAAATTTTAGTTCATCTATAGAAGCGGTATTAGAACTAGCATTGTCTAATGATATTGAAAATATTTGATGAGTCAATCCATATTCTTCTAAAATTAAGTGTAATAATTGTGCAATATTATGAGCAGTATGTGATTCATCAAAAACTCTATAAGCTAACAATCTTTTTTGGAGGATCCAAGAGTTATCAATCCAATGGCATGTTACACCCATATAAGAATGAGTTTGCTAATGATCACTCCAAATATCGGAACATAAAGAAACTTTATTATTTAATTTACTAAATTCATTAATTAAATTCTTTTTTCTTTATTTTACTAATCTTTTAATTGTACGAGTAAGTGTAGTCCTAGGTACACGTTTAGCAGCAGGATTAAGAGATTCTTTACAAAAAATCTTCAAATGTGCATTGAGATCCAAAACTAAAAGAAAGATGTTCTACGGAAACAAATTTAGCTAATGATTCTCTTAATTTATTATTCGAATATAAAAATAAATCAGAATCAGTACTACTACTAGTAGAAAATCTAGATAATTGTGTTTGAGAGCAGTTAAGCCCATATTCCGTCGGGTGCTTCGTTTCTACGTGTCGTTTCAACGACCCATAGCCGCCGCCGGCTTGGAATTTGTAGGAAGCATTGCAATGCTTGTATTTTGCACGCAATTCTCCCGACGAAAGTGTGATCTTTTCAAAATGTTTAGTGAAAATAGAAGATTTTAAAAAAGGATTTTTCCAAACCTTAGAAGTAATCGTATCGGTACTTCCTTGCGTTTCGGGGATCAGAGGGCGTTGGGGCTGAGACTCGGTCTCATCATCGGCGGATTGAATTTGAAGGTTGAGATCCTCGTACGCTATTTCTTTTCCCTCCGAGATCGAGATGATGAAGCTCCGTGACCTCCTTCCATTATTGTCGAAAAATGAAGAACGTAGAGAGAAGTTGAGATTTGAGAATGAGAGATTGAGAGAAGAGAAGTTGAGTTGTGTGTGAAAATGATGAAATGAGCTCCCTATTTATAGAGTTGAGATCATAACAGTCACTAAATCATAGTCATTGATAAAAAAACGGTCAAATGATCTCAACCATAAAAAAAAAATACAAAACCTTCCCAACGGCAACCGGCGGTTAACCGCCGGTTCGGCGGTTTTGGCTGTGCGAACCGGAACCGGCCCGGCATTGGCCCGTTGACCCGGGCCGGTTCTGGGCCGAGTCCGGGCTGGACCCGGCCCGGGTCAGGTCTAAGGTGTAGAGATTTATACCCTATCAATTTTATGACTCGAACTCAAGATCTCTAATGACCATCAATCAATCCTTTATCATCTCAACTATACCTTCAGAATTTAGAAAAAAAAATTAACACGGTGGAAGGGGGAAAATGAGTATAATTATGAATTTAGAAACGTTCTGAACTTTTTAAAAATAATTCTAATTAAAACTCTTCCAATTGAACCTATTTTCCTCCTTACCGAGACAAACTTTTTTACCTTTTTCCATAATCTTCCTCTAATTCCTTTCCCAGCTGTTTTTTTTCCTCTTACCGTTTTTCTTCTTCCTCCTCTAATCCTTATTTTGCTTTCCCTAATTCTAATTTTATCCTCAAAATCTTCTGCGACACATCGTTGTCATTGCCGCCCACTTCACTATTATCGAACACCGTTGTTGCTGCATGTTATTACTACTAGTGGCGTTATTATTTGCTGTTGGTGTCGTCAGCATTGCTTTACCTCTATAAGTGACGATACTCTAAAATATTTTTTATTAAGATAAAAAATTTTATTATGAATTTACGTATTAAAAAAGTATATAGTATAATTTTGAAGATACTCATGTTTTTATTTGCTAGTGGTGTAAAGTATTTATAGATATTGATCAGGTATTCTGTATTTAATATTTGATTTGTTATATTAAAGTGATCAATTTCATTGACAACCTTCAAAAATCTCATTATTTAATGAATGGATATACACTCATCCTACAATTAATCATGTTAAGATATCAATAATACACCACATCAAAAATCTCATCATTTAATGCATGGATATAGACTCACAGTATAATTCTTCATGTTAAGATAAGAACTTCTTATAATAATCACACATACACATGTATATATAGAGAGAAATGATCTCCTGTAGATCGCTCCCTGCGGACCGTGTACGGACCAGCGCCAGACCGATCAGAGAGTTCCCTGAGCAATCAAGGACTGCGCTCCCGTCCCAACTCACCGGCGCTTCCGATCGTCGATCGGACACCAACGGCGGCCTTTGCCCCCGAACAAAACTATAATCCAGGGGGTGTGCGATGAACCCTAGGGTAACAGTGAACCCGTCGGTGCCTGATCGGTCAAGGGACCGATCAGTGAACGTGGTCCGCGGCGGATCAAATTCGTGTATATATATATATAGAGAGAGAGGAATGATCTGCTATAGACCGCACGTTGCGGACCACGTGCGGACCGAGCTTGCGTGACTGATCAAGGCTTTCTTAATCGGTCACGAACTTCCCTAGCCGCGACTCCTCGACACCAACGACGGCCTTCGGCCGCCGCCCCCGAATAAAATTATAACCCGGGGGGTGCGGTGAACCCTAGGGGGTATGGTGAAGTCGTCGGGGTACGGGTGAATCCGTCGGGACACTCCCGAGCCCCCGATGGCCGATCAGGCCTTGCCTGATCGATCACCGTGACCGATCAGGCAAGTGGGTGATCGGTCACGGTGACCGATCACCCGTTGTCTCGTACGCTGTCTGCAAGGCGCGGTCCACAACAGATCAAAGTTATATATATATATAATAAAAAAATATATATATATATATAATATATATATATATATATATATATATGAAAGGATGATCAATTCAAAAAATATTGACTATATTCTTTACTATATTTACTTTTGACATTACTATATTGTTATTATTTGTTATGATTTAATTGTATAAAGAGTGTTTTCAACTAGAGATGTTATAGTAAATGATTATTTGATATCATAGTGATGAAGTTATTATTTAATATTTTCAAAATATAAAATTTCAGATAATGATATTGTAAAAATATAGGAAGTTAATATATAATTTTTGTTATATATTTTATGTTGTATTTTTTAATTTATTGAATTCCTAAAATTATAACTATTGAGATGATTAGTATGCGATAATTTATTCTATTAAAACACACGAGTGATCTTACCTGGTCCGTTTATAATTTTTCTGTTTGTTGTAAACGTGGAGAATTTGCCTAAGGCAGCCTCTGCTTTATCACTCTGACCGGGTTTATAGTAGCATTCAGATCATGATCCGATCCGCTCGCTGGTTTAATCGGTTGAATCGACACCGAGTCCGATCGACCAGGAGAGTCAAAAGTAATCGATGAATCGAGAGTCAAGAGCAACGTGACCTGTACGAAACGTCGCCTCATCGTTGACAGACTACAGGACGTTAAGGGTGAGCGTTTCGCCTTTTGTCACATGCTACCGAAAATCTCACTTCAAAACGCCCCCTCAAAAATTCAAGATCGTTAAAATTCCCCTACAGTTCAAAAAATAAAATCATAAAAAACAATTCAAATTCTTCGTTTTAAAACAATCCTCAAAAATTTCTCATAGGATCTAATTGCGTGCTTCATCTGTTCATGTGGCGTTTGGGATTGCAGGATATACATTACCAGGGAATGAGCTGAAGGATATGCCGGTGCCGCTGGGTTATCAGTGAATTGCTTCTGTTGGTAATCTTTATGTATGAATAAAAGTTTAGAACCAAATATTTTTAAATGAAATAAATATGAAAATTATCACCATACATGCCCAATGCAAGTGCCATTTTCCAAATATACTCACATGCTACCAAAAAGCAAGGCCATCTATAGTAAACACCCCTTGAAGGCCTTTCGCAAAGCCGTCTCGTCCAAGTTCCTACCTATGAACACAAGTTTGTTGGTCGGATTCTCACCTTCCCCCCATGGCTTTGCAGGACAGCCGTCCAACATGGAGTGCACCCCCTGAAATAAGAGAAGCGGCAGATGCGTAAAGAAACATCGGTTTAGATTATGTAAAGGAGATCACAGTACCTGAACTACATAGCGGCCAGTCGAGTCGTTTACTGATAGGACACCTTTAAGCCTGTACAAGTCTTCACCCTTTTCGTCCACTAATCTCTCAAGCCAGTCGTTAACCTAAACAACATAGAATGAAGTAACTGAATTAGCAGATCATATACAAGGAAATTACCACCACTTAAAAGAGAAAGCAGCAGCAATTGCATTGAGGAAGAAACAAAAGAAAATAGGACTGAAGGGATTTGATCTGTTCTTCACAAGTTTTTTATTGTCCCGATATTTTTATGTGGGAAAAAAAATATTTAGAGGGATTTGGGAGCTGCTGATCACAAGAGAGAATACGATACAGCATTGTGTAGGCAAGAAGGATGAACAGGAGAAGGTCCCAACTCTCGTACCATGTCATTGGCCAAAATTATCCGGGTTAATCTAGATATAGTACAGAAGATCATGCCGGTCTTTAATCTAGAGAGAATATAATGCAACCAAATGTTAGGGACTCCAGAAATCATTTCATCAAGGAGAAATGGTCTCAGTCCGAGCACCAAATTCTAATCAATTTTCAACAGTACTGTGTCGGATTGCAACAGTACTCTGTCGGATTGCAAGAGTACTTTGCTAAGTAATCAGGAAATCATTACTATCAACTTCAAGCCGCAAAAAAAAAAAAAAAAAAAAAAATGCCTCACACGAAAACTAGAGCTTCAAATCGAACAGCAAGAGAGATACCTCGTCAAGATCCAAAGTCCCCTCAGAAACTATACTGACACTAGTTACAGCTGAATCGTGCACGTGACCATGATGATGTTCCCCATGGTGATCTGGAGCACAAGTGTAAAAAAGAACAGCACACCATCACAAACTACTCGTGCACCAAAACTTGTAGCATTGGTGTTATGTAAAGAGAAAATTAGTTCAAGATATATTAATATTCTAGACAATATATTCTCTTTTTGTATATTATTATCCAACAATCTGTCTACACCAAACTGATTAGCAAAAAGCTACTTACGACTAGTTCTTTGATGAAAACGCCAAATTCAAGCAGATCCAAACAGATATCTTTAGAATATTGTGACGTTCTTAAAATAAAAATAAACCCTTAGCAATAGTTATTTCTACCGAGCAATTAATCAATCTCATAGAAGATGAAAATTACATAGGGGATCTATGATACAATGTGCAATTCTGATGATAAATTCTATCCAATACAAGCTAAAGTTTAAGCAGTAAATATCAGATGTCTCAATCCTATCAAAATTATCTCAAAGTTTTCAGGCTGTAACTAACTCTTTTCAAACAAATATTGCTGATAAACCATTGCCACAATCATTGAGGCATCCTTTATCAAACACACACACACACACACACACAAATTTTTATGAAAAAAGAAAAGGGAAAATTGCTTGATAACCTACCGTGATCATGCCCGCATTGATGACTAGTGTTATGGCTGACATCAATCTGAACATCAGATTCAATTCTGCACATGTATCAATACAAAGTTAACAACACCAAATGGTCAACATACATAGATGAAAAACAAACACGTTGAAAAACTTAAGAATAAGAAATAATTGCAAATGAATGAACACACCGGTCCAAATCATATCCACCAATTCCCAAAACAAAATCTATATCCACAGATCCAAATTGTGCTTGTTTAATTTGTGCCATCCCATTTATGCGCTGCAATATCGCATATGACATAATAGATTAAACATATATGATATATGCATCCAATAATAGATAAGGAACTTCTACCTTGATTTTCTTAGTTAGTGCATCCAATTCAGTCTCATTCACCAAATCTGTCTGCAAATAGAAGAAAATGTTTGGAAAAAAAAACACTAAAACAGAAGATAAACCATATGTATGGTAACTTCTTGCAAAAGTAGTGTATTAACTGACAATTGATTACCTTGTTTAATATAATACGATCTGCATATGCAACTTGTTCTACTGCTTCATTCACAACCCATCTCGATTTAACTTCGTTCAAATGTTTCATGGCATGCTTAGAATCCACCAAAGTAACAACACCATCAAGTTTCACATGCCGTGCAACCAAATCATCTGTGTAGAAAGTTTCTATAACCGGAGAAGGTTTTGCAAGTCCTGCACAAAGAAATAAATGTGTCAACGCCAAAAGCATCTAGAAGCCATAAGCTATGTTACTTGGACTCGAGTATGAGTAAACTGCACTTTTGTGAATCTAAGTGTCCAACACTGTGGCTTCTAAAAACTCTTACACATAAGTTTCAGCTGTCAACTCAGATTGTTGATAGCTAACATGGGTGTGAAAGGGTACATAAAGAGTCAAAGTATTAGAGGCTACAAACATTAAGGTTTAAGTTACAGTTAAATCTTGCTCAACATACAAGAATAACAATATTAGTCTGGTTAATTAGATTAAAAGAAATATATTTACAAAAATGGCTGCAGTTTGAGTATGAGACCACGGATTAAGATGTTGTATAGTTGAATAGACCCATAAACCACTAGCTAAAAGCTACACAAAATAAGGATAGGTAGTCCTTTGCTGAATTATGTGCCAGCACAAGTTCATAATCAGGTATGTGTCTGCACAGTTAGCGGCATGAGTTCATGTCACATGAAACTTAACCAAAGAACACATGATCTGCATTCTATTTTTACTTTTGAGGAAAGCAAAGAGATAAACATCACACAAGTAAGCGATGAAGATGGTAGGATCACCACAGCCCTTACAGTCTACCCAACTGAGCTACTGGCACTTTCTATCATTTTCCATCTCAGAATAAAGAAATTATTATAATTGATAATTATAGCATAATAGGTATCTTTAGTATGCATATCAGTCATTGTACAACAGCTAACACGGTTGGGCAGTTTTTTTTTTTTTTTTGAAGGGCTCAAAAACCAACTTTTTCTAGTCTCAATTGATATTCTTTGTTCAACAAATGCACAAAGATTTTCCCATCAAAATCACATAATATAGCATCAAACATATGCAAGCATGAATGACTTCTCACATCAAAGAGTTATTCATCAAAAGTCCGAACAATTTCAACGGTCCATAATTTTGAATAATTTTTATCTCTCTCTTATTTGTCAATTTCCTTCTTTAAGTCTCCACTGTCTCCATCTCCATATGGGATCAAGAACAGACAAGAAGAGGAGAAATGAATAGCAGATTCAGGCCAAGCAAGCTAAGTTGCCCCAAGTCTCCCTCACATTGCAATGAACCTTTGTTGAGCTTGTCTGCATGCCAACACCATTACAATAAGCCTGTCTACCAAATGACTTCTTTAACCTATCACTATTGTGAATATACTATGCCACTTGTCACCACTACCACCTAGTCCTATGCTCTCTAACATTGCCTCGGACAGAATGTTGCAATTTATTTGTAAATCATACCGAGATCTTTTATCTTTCGATTGATTGCATACATTGCATTTTCCAAATTATATGGTTTTCCCTGTTTTCTTATTGTTAAGTCAGCATGTAACATAGAGTGCATTAAGATGCATACAACATAATTTCATGCTTACTGTAACTAATACCTAGTTGTTTGAAGAGTAGAGACATTAAGCAGTAACAATATGCCATTTCTAATAAACTATAGACAATTAATAGACTACTAGTTTACAAGGCATTAACTTATTTAATATAATTTTTAAACTAACATTTACTAGTATCTTAAGAGCCTAAGAGAGCATGTAGAATAGGCTATATAGGTTATTCGTTAAACAGTAGAGTACCATTATAGCATCTATAGTTTCAAATATGAGTTACCAGTATAACCCAATGTTTAAAAATTATATTCCAATCCTATAATCAGAGTCTATGGATCCTTGTCTGATCCTATGTAGGAAAGCAAGTCTGACCTTGCTTGTACAGTTTATTCTAACTGAGGTGATATTCTGGAAGAAACATACGGGATAACAAAATGAAGAGATAAATTCCATGTCGACTATAGTATTATCTGAAAGCATCAAGGCACAGGTTTAAGTAGAATATAGTTAAATTATTAAATGGATAATATAATTGTAATCATACGCAGAAAAACAGATGGAGAAAGCAAAAGGCAAAGAACATGTAAAATTGATACTGTTCAGTAAGAATGATTTTGCACAGAATAATTTTACCTGTTGTCTCTATAACTATGTGGTCAAACTTGTCACGCTTTTCTTTAGCAAGCTTCAAAAGCATTTTAACCAAGTCTCCTCTCACAGTGCAACAGAGGCAACCATTGTTAACCATAACAATGTCCTCGGAAACAGAAGAATGATTAGCAACCAATGAACTATCAATATCCACCTCCCCAAACTGCCAAGAGAAGAAAAACGATGGCGATAGGAATACTCAATCCTTAAATATTCAAACAAACTTCTAATGAGAAATTTCACACACTTAGCAATCATCAAGTGACCATTCATCATACCACCCACAAAAAAAAAAAAAAGTACACAAGTGAGGCTTGTAATTTTTTTGCCTAGTATTTGTACAGGAGACGATTCAAATAAGCTTTTACTGGAGAAGGGTGCGTGAAAGTTACAGTGGGAATTAGCAAAAATAAGAATGAATTGAATTTGATACTGTAAATCATGCCTAATTTACTACAGTACAATGAGCATGAGTAATCTACAGGAATATCTGGTCTGAAGTGGACATTATGGGACTGAAAATCCAAGCACAACTTCTTGCTACAACTAATGAGACAAAAAAAAACACAATCACAGCAATACAGCAGGAAAGAGCGTAAGAACATAATGATTAGTCGTCTCCACAGATATTTAGGTCCATGTATTTACAAGCACATGGAGCTAAATTAATGAGTTTGGTGCCTGGAAGATTAACCACAGATTATTGGAATTGATTATTCATTCTCTTATTTAATCACCACATTTTCACAAAAAATGAATTTACATTATGGGACAGGACAAAGGATGAATAAATTAAAAAGAATAGCAAAAGTGATTTGTCTGCAAAATATTGCTGCAGTGAAAAAGAAAAGCTAGGAAATTTATATACCTCATTCTCAATGACAGCAATTCTCTTCCCATGTTGTGAGGTCAAGATGTGGTTCAGTAATGTTGTCTGCATATATTCGAATAAAAACTTGCACTGTTAACTCGAAGCTACAGCAAAAGAAAAGACATTTTACCAAAGGGTGAATATAAAATTTTGTATTTACCAAAGGGTGCATCATAGTTTTCAATTTATCAAAGGGTGCACCTTGTTCCAAAATACCCTTGTATCTTAATTAAAAAAGTGGTCCTCATATTTTAAGGCAACTTCTAAAATTATTTTGATATCCTTCTAGTGGTATCAAATCAAATGTATGCGCACAAATAAATTCCTGAGAGAGTGAGGAATCCAATAGTGGCCTTATTTTATCATTTAGGCACACCAAAAAAAAAAATTAAGGTGCTTTGGTCAAAACAACTTGATGGCTATTTTGATAACCTTCCAGTGATCAAAATGAATTTATTGGAATAAAATTCATGATTATTGAGCAAAGAGGCACCAATACTCGACCAGATCATTGCATTTTCAATAATCTAGTCAACGCGTAACTCATCGACACAGAACCTACAGAGTGAGCACATTAGAGGTATCATTATCCACTTCCGCTACCACTAAAGAGAAGATACTTAAATAGTGCCCATTTTCCCAGAGACTCGTCAACAACAGCGTCGGGTTTCGATTCTGAATAATGAGAATGAAGAAGCTGACCTTTCCGGAACCAAGGAATCCAGTGATAACAGTGGCGGGAACCCTTCCATCGACGTCCAGCGAAGGGGAGATGTCCTCGGAGAGGTCGAGTCGTGGAGATGAGACGGAGACCATGGACCTTGAAGAGGCCGGAGGGGCAGCCCGGCCACCGAGGGATCGGAACAAGTTACGGAAGGCGTTGGTGGCGGCCGACGAGCAACTGGAACCGAAGTGAGAGGGGGAGGAAGGTAGGTTTAGGGATGCTCTGGAAAGGAGAAACCTCGCGGCCATGGCGCTGCCTGAAGCGAAGAAGAAGAGTAGGGTTTTCGTCGGAATCCAAATATAAAGAGCGGACTAATTTGAGAAAAATGGTAGACCGGTCGAATTCGAACCTAAACTAAATTTATATTCCACCCCTTGAATTTGATCTATTTTCTATTATACCCGTAGACTTCTAAGATCTCAATATGCCTTAAAACAGTTGAATTATATTATTTTATTTGAATAAAAGAAGTCACATTATTATTTTATAAAATAGGAATGATAGAGAATGTGAATTTTCAATGTGCACTTCAGAATATAGTTTGATTTGGGGCGGTGGTCGGAGGTCATCGATGGTGTCCGAGCGATAATCAGATATGTGCATGTAAAGTGTCACATCATTCACTGGACGTTTTATTAAGTTTTTTAACTGAGTTTATCATAGCTCTTTATATATATATATATAATTATCGTTCGGATACTGTCGGCGGTCTTTAGCCACCATCCCGAACTAAACTATATCGTGGGGGTATGGTGAATCTATCAAAGATCGCTACAATTGAAGTGTCACGTCATTCATATTGAATTTCATGTTAAAAAATCACGTTATCTATCATTTTTCTTTATCAAATAAGTTACATATATGTTAGTGGGGGAAAATAGATGATTAAGTTACTTCTAAATATTTCTTTATACTACGTTTTTAACATGATGAACGAGATTGAATAACGTCAAATCTCAGACGATCAATTCGGTTCTATGAAAGTTTTTAACTAGCCGTCAAGGTAAATCAAAAAATACTCGCGACGAGTGGTCCAGAAGTCCAGCATCCCTGGATGTTTTATACTACGTTTCAAAAAACGATTAACAAGGTTTTTCCAACCTCGGGTGATTGGTCCGGCCCCATGGAAGTTTTCTACAGTCGCCATGGTAAATTGAGAAGTATTCACAGCAGGCGGTCCAGAAGTCTAACGTCTCAGGTTTGCGCCCCATTTGAAGAAAAAATTCATCAAAATACGTCTTAGATGAGATCATATCGTAAATGTCTAAAATAATTAGCATTTTTGCTGACATAATCGGAAACTTATACTACGTTCAATGCAAAAGTTATCCGCACTCTAACGCCCCTGTCTTGTCCACAGTGTCCAGAATAATTAAATGAACTCAGATAAGGCACCCAGTGAATTTTTTTTTTTTTACTACGTTTCAAGATTATATGAATGAAAGTAAATTATAGAATTAATTTTTATCGACCGTCAAATTAGTCAGGGAATGAGAGAGATTTTTATTCTCGAAAGAATATGACCGTCAGCATTTGACCCTTACCTATTATATTAAGTTTATCACTCTTTAGCTAACTGAGCATCCCATGGAAAAAATTACTGGATGCAAAAACAAAACGCTCAGCAAAATAATCAAATCTCAAATATAACTACGATTGAATATTCGATTAACATCGAATTGATCAAAAATTCAAAATTGAATAAATTAAAAATTAAATAAATCAAAAAAAAATTTAAATCAATCGAGTCAACTAAATTTTCAAATTGAGTTGATTAAACTAATAAAATATTAATTAATTTGATTTTTGAATGAATTAATCGAAATTTTAAAATTTATTCGATTTTCAAAAATAATGAGATTTTATTTAATTAATTATATTTTCAAATAAAAAAAATTAAATTAATAATGTTATCGATTTAACCGAATTATAAAATTTAAAATCGAAAATAAAAATTTATGCCCATTTTTAAAAAAAATAAAACTCAAATTAATCGAATTATTTTTTAAATTTTTTTATTCGATTCAATTAATTTGATTTTATTGAATTTTTGTTAATCCTTAATTATAAGTGATCCTGTCGCGGAATGGGGTGGCAGTCCAACGGGCCGGACGGGCCTCCCGGGAGCCACGAGCCGATGAGGTGGTCGTTCGTCGATCGCGCCTCGCCTCGTTCCTGCAAAACAGGGACCGTCAGCAAACCCGCTGGGGGAATCCCCGGTCAGGCACTCCGACGATCAAGTCAGCCCCGAGTATAGATGAGCGGAAAACTGAATGGAGAGGGAGCAAGGGATGCGAGAACTCGCGCGCGCGTACCTGCGATGGGAGGAGTGCCGAGCTTTTATGACCGGGGGGGCTGACAACCCAAGTCCGCGCAGATGGGACTGGGGCGTGATGGCTGTCAGCCCGTGCGGAGCACAAAGGAGAGGCGCGTCATGGCGCGGGGTGCTCCGGCAGTACGTGAGTACTGGGTACACAGTACGGGGGTACTGAAAGCGCAGTACAAGGGTACTGGATGCGCGGCATGGCCGCGTGGGGATGTCAGAGACAGGCAAGGTGTGAGGAGCCCACCGGTAGGACTGTACCCTGGAAGTAAGGATGTGAGGGGGTGTCTGGGCGAGACGACCCGTACCCCGAGCGCCGACTGGTATGTCCGGGTGTCGGGGACCAAGTCGGGTAAGGACCGGGGAGCGCGGACAGCCACGAGTCTGCTTGGTAGGAAGGAGAGCGCAGGGTACGCCCTGGGCCGGGGGTTGCCTCGAGCCTTGACCTTGCCGATGGAACTAAGACTCTGCTCTGGGTTGAGGTGGGTTAGTGTGTGTGTGACTAGGCTTCTCGCAGAGGCGACCGACTAGTGAGGGGGTGGCCCCACCGTCCTCTCTTAGAAAGGGTCCCCGGACGCGGGGCCTAATGACGGTTGACCTGTCTAACGGGCCCCCGTGGCGCCAGGCTGGCCGATGGGCCCGGCCTACGCCCTTACCTATAGGCAAGGCCGGGATCATAAGCGTCCCCCTCGAGTCTAGTCGAAGGAGGCGGCGAGTCCGACTGACTGGACTGTCCTTGTTTCACGAAAGCCTGGCGCGTCGAGAGGATCTGGGCTTCGGCGGGGAACTTTTCTGTGGGTTTGTCGAGGTCTGGGGATCCTGGTCGGCTGATGAACCCACGCCTTTTTCCTGTTTATCACTGACAGTTCCGGATACCCATACGCCCGAGAACTTCTTGCCATTGCTGCTCACCGCTGGGGAGGATTCCACGTGTCTTGTTCCCCTTCCTTCTCCAATCACCGAGGTAGTTTTCCCGTTCCCCGAGGTTGGGCGCAAGGCGCTCCGCTTCTTGGGCCCTACTGGGCCTACTCCTGCAGCTATTGCTGTCTGCCGTTTCTGCCGTGGCCCACCCCCAGGTGGTATTGCCCTCCTACATAACCGCGTACAGTCCGTTCGTTTTTCACTCCGGCGTGTTGTCTTCTTCCTTCTAGCTAGGGTTGCGGTTTCCGCTCAGTGCTCCTTGTTCCTCTTTCGCGATTCTCCTGCCTTCTCCGTGCTTCCATGGCTTCTTCGCCTCGCAATCCCCATCCTTGGTACGTCACGGCGAGGTCCACCCTGACTCGTGACGACCTTGAGGCCATCAGGGCGGAGTTTCATATTCCGCCTGATCATGACCTGCGACTGCCTTCCTCTTCGGATCAGCCGGCCACCCCACCGAGGTACTATATCACTGTTTCGCGAGACCACCTACGAGCGGGCCTGCGCTTCCCCATTCATCCCTTCATTGCCTCCGTGTGTCGCTACCTCCGCATAAACTTGTCCCAATTGACCCCCAACTCCATCCGCCTCCTTTGCGGGTCGGCCATCCTCTTTTTGTTATACCGCTGTTGTAAAATACGGTGATTCAAAAATCCAGACCAGAAAATTTTCGGGATTTTTTTTTTCCGGATAGAGTTTAGGGTTTCCGGCCTACGGGAGGAGCCCAAGGGGGCTTTATTGTAAAAAACTTAAAACTTATCAAGGGTTTACAAATAAACTCTTAAATTACGGAAGGGTAAATAATTTAGCCCTAAAGATTTTTGAGATGGATTATATTAAATGGGAGGGTTAAATGGTTAAATCCTTTGCCCTAAGGGTAGAAGGTTAATTTGACAAAAGTCAGGGACTTTTCTGTAAAAAGTTCCCTCCCCTTTTAATATAACTCTTCATCCCGAGCCTTAACTCGCAGCCGCCGACACCTCTCTTCTCCACCCTCTCGTGTGCCCTAGCCCACAGCCCCGATCGCCACTCCTCTAAGCCGCCTGAGCTTCCCTCGATCGACGTCGCCTGCCTTCGAACTGCATCGTCAGGCTCTTGTGCGTCGTCGTCTCATCTCGTGTTGGGAGCAAGGAGGTAAAGGGGGAGGCTAAGCCGTGAGTCACGTTGCCCTTTTTCCTCTCACCCGATCGCATTCGAATAGCGAAGCTATCCATCCTTCCGCCTTAAGGAGCGTCGCCACCATGCCACTGGATCGCCAGGTAGCAGAACCATCAAGCTCTGATCCACTGCCGCATCCACCAGATTGGAGCAGAGGGGGGGAAGAACCTTCATGCGGGGGTGATCAGTTTGTTTCTCATGGAGACTTGGAAAATGGGGTGCAATTGCTTGGTGTGGGTGCGATTGGTGTTGATTGGAGCTAAGGATTGCAGTAGGTGCATCATAACAGGTGAGATTTGTGGATGAATTCTAGTTTGGATTTCGGAATTTGAATTCCTGCTATTAGCTCTTGTCTTCTCTGTGTTGGAATGTCAGGATTAGGCTTGAGTTTGTTTTCGATCAGCTTTGGAGTTGAATCTTGCTGTGTGCTGCGGTTTGAAGCTGGGATTTAAGGTATGATTTGGTTGTGCCACAGATTGATCAATAGTGTGCTCTGTTCTTGGGTGTTGGTTTTTGGTTAGATTTGTAACTTGGTTTTTGGTTCTGATCTGAAGCTTGTGTGTGTGATATCGTTGGAAATCAGTTCGATGTAAGCATTGATGGATAAACCTCTGTTACATTGCTATGTGATGGTTAGTTTAGATCTGATTCGATGTTATTATTTAGGAATTGGATGTTGAATATGGTTGATTAATTCTTGTGGTTAAAGATAACAAGGTAAAGGAATTGGATAGTATCTTGATTTATTTTGTTTTGGATCTCCTACTATTTTGGTGCTACCGTGAGTGTTGTAGGAGATTTGGGCTTTGAATGACTCGGGGAAGGTTGGATCATGGTTTAGGTTTGGACTAAACCTATGTTTAAACTCAATCGAGGAAACTTGTGCTAATCATCTAAATTGGGATAATTAAAATGATTACGGTAATTAGGTAAACCCTAATATGGTTTAGGGGTTTTCTGGCTAGCTGCTATTTTATTTTGAAATAGCTATTAAATATGTCCTTTGATACAGGATATTGATTTGGACTTTTGGATTGTGGAGTATCAGACGGGAGATTCTCCTCGTATACGGACTACACCTACTTTGAGGCGGGTACCCTTGACTTATCTCTTTTGATATTGTCATATTGTTATGCATAGACTGTTATAGATAGCAGTAAGATTATACGCTATTCCTTATTTATTATGTCTGTCCTGGATACTTATTAGTTATCCCTGAGTTATTATGCCTGTCCTGGATACTTGTTAGTTATCCCTGAGTTATCATGTCTGTTCTGGATACTTGTTAGTTATCCCTGAGTTATTATGCATGTCCTGGATACTTGTTAGTTATCCCTGAGTTATTATGTCTGTTCTGGATACTTATTAGTTATCCCTGGGTTATTATGTCTGTCCTGGATACTTGTTAGTTATCCCTGAGTTATTATGCCTGTTCTGGATACTTATTAGTTATCCCTGAGTTATTATACCTGTCCTGGATACTTGTTAGTTATCCTTGAGTTATCATGTCTGTTCTGGATACTTATTAGTTATCCCTGAGTTATTATACCTATCCTGGATATTTGTTAGTTATCCCTGAGTTATTATGCCTGTTCTGGATACTTGTTAGCTATCCCTGGGTTATTATGCCTGTCCTGGATACTTATTAGTTATCCCTGAGTTATTATACCTGTCCTGGATACTTGTTAGTTATCCTTGAGTTATCATGTCTGTTCTGGATACTTGTTAGTTATCCCTGAGTTATTATGCCTGTTCTGGATACTTATTAGTTATCCCTGAGTTATTATACCTATCCTGGATACTTGTTAGTTATCCCTGAGTTATTATGCCTGTCCTGGATACTTGTTAGTTATCCCTGAGTTATTATGCCTGTCCTGGATACTTGTTAGTTATCCCTGAGTTATTATGCCTGTCCTGGATACTTGTTAGTTATCCCTGAGTTATTATGCCTGTTCTGGATACTTGTTAGTTATCCCTGAGTTATTATGCCTGTTCTGGATACTTGTTAGTTATCCCTGAGTTATTATGCCTGTTTTGGATACTTGTTAGTTATCCCTGAGTTATTATGTCTGTCCTGGATACTTGTTAGTTATCCCTGGGTTATTATGTCTGTCCTGGATACTTGTTAGTTATCCCTGAGTTATTAGGCTTGTTCTGGATGCTTGTTGTTTAACCCTGAGATATTATGCGGTTAGTTTCATACAGTATCAGGTATTGTCATATCTATATGTATGCTTAGATATCGTGAGGTATCTCTTGTGTTTGACATTGAGAGATCTGTAGATTTCGGCCAGTATACCTTGTAGGTTACCTGTATTTCCTGTTATAGGATTTCAGACTGAGACTTAGTATACTGAGGACTTGGGGAGGGAGGTATGTGTATCTATCATACACCATCCTTGCATTGTTGCATGCCGGCGATCAGCGACTCCCTTGTGGTTGAGCCTAATCGTCTCCGGCACATGATATGCACACACGACCACTCATGGGTTAGTGGATACCGCTGGGTGTGTGCATTTGCTCTGTATTGCTCCGCTCGTCCGTTCAGGGGTAGTGGTTTCGGAGCGTGGTAGCAAGCAGGGATCCCTTCTCTACCCATAGACCAGAGAAGATGAGAGAGATATCTCCCCCATATATACATGGGGCGGAGCGATAGCTCCACCAGCATCCTGTCCTCTCGGTCACTCAGGAGCAGTGATGGCAGAGTACGGACAGTGTTACAGCTCTACCCACTCGACCGACACAGTATCGCCTGTCTCGGTGGCTTGACTGGAGTTAGAGGGTGACCATGGCATTGCACCATGTGCATATTTTGCATCGTGCATTGTTTGTTGCACTTGATTGCTGCACTTGTTTGACATGCATATTCTGGAAACTTGTTATATGAGATTATATGTCTATTGATATTCCCTTGGTACTTATTATCCTCTTTTCAGGTTAGATGGATTCGGGTATATATCTTTATTCAGTATCTTCGGTATACCCTTTCCTATTGTTCATATGAGGTTGTATCAGCGTAGACTTCTATTGTTATTATAACATACTATGCATATCTACTGGGTATTCGCTGAGTTTATGGATTCACACCGTTGCCATATGTTTTTATTTCAGGTTGAGATACTTGGAGTCGCCAGAAGAGCCCAGCAGCCAGTCCCTACCCATCGCGACGACATGGTTTCGTTTTGTACCTTATAGTGTATTGTTTTATATTTCTTTTAGCGATATGTATATGTCGTATGTGTCGTGAACCCTAAGAGGTTGTTGTATTTGTTGTTTCGTTATAAGTCGGACCGGTCCGCAGTCAGGTATGATTTATCTTGTGTTATGTCTTGATTTTGAGGCCTGAGGCCAAATATATACTGCGTGAGTTGTCATATATATTGTTTGTATGTGTAAATTGTCCACCGGACAGGGGAGGTGCTGTCCGATTTTCTATTGGATCAGCGGCTCCTGGGTCTCGGGGCGTGACAGCTGTTCCTCCCACACCGAACTTTTCCACCACTTTTTCTACCTAAAGAAACAGGAATATGGCGAGTTTGTTTTCCAAGCTCGCTCTGGGACTTCCTTCCTTTCCTCTCTCCCTTCTGCCAGCAGGGGTTGGAAAGAGAGGTTCTTCTTTATCCGCCCCGCGATTTTCCCGACCTGGCCGTCTAATTTTCGGTTGGATTTTTCCCAAATGCCTCCTCATCACACGGACCCCAAAAAGTTCTCTCCCTTCGAGTACGCCCTCTCAACAGGGACAAACACTTCCCGATCGGACCGCTTTTGGCCGAGAACATCCTATCTGCGTTTGGCCTGAGTCCAGCGCCCTTCGTTCGCCCGGCTTCTTTAAGTAAGTGGTTTTTCCCTGTCATTCAACCCTTGCCGTTTCTTGACTTTTCCTTCTCGACCAGCTGAGATGCTGTGCACGGCTGCTCCCGAGCGGGTTTCGGGTTGGGACATGCTGAGGAAATGGAGGAGCGTCTCCGAGCGGTGATAAGGGAGCAGCGGGCACAGGCCGTGGAGCGGCGAGCTGTGCAAGGGCGACGCTTAGCCCTGCTGGCCGAACAGGAAGCATCTCTGTCCGGCTCTCCTTCTCCTGCTTCTTCCGCCGAGAGGGAGAAGACCCCGCCGTCTGGCTCGGAGGATACTCGCCCTCTAAGTCGTTCCCTGAGACAACCCGGGGGCGTCGGCTCTGCATCCGCCTTGGCCGACCCCCTGGGGACTTCTCCTAGTCGGCCTTGCAAAAGACAGAGGGGTAAATCGTCGACTGCCAACCTTCCGGCACTGCCGCCGCCACTTCATTCCGAGGTGCTACCAATGGCCTCGACGATGATACCCCCGAGGGATGCCTCCCCGCCTGGTCAGGAAGGTCCTATCAACGAAGGCCTACTGCACATGCTGTCGCCCTCATTATCTGACTGGCGCCTGAGCATGACCCTGCCGGGCGATACTGCCCCCTTGCGGACGAGGGACGTCCGGTTATATGGTCCAATCTCGGACAGGTTCCTGGCCGGCCTGCGCTCAAGTAGCTCTGTGGCCCCTGCTGTTGGGGCGGATGACTTCATGGCCTTGGCCACCCAGGTATGTGTCCGTTAGCTGGGCGGGCGCGCCTTTCTTCCTTTCGGCTGACAGGTCTATCTTTCGCAGTCTTGGGCTCAGAGCTACAGCATGAGTGTAGCTATGCTAACTCACACCCAGGCCCGGTGTCGCACCGAGAGGCGTGTGGAAGATCTTGAGGCTCGGCTCCGCCATGCCCAGCTGTCCTTGGGTGACGATTCATTGAATAGCCTAAGGGCGGAGGCCATCGGCCTTCAGGACATGTTGCGCCAAACCCAGGAGGAGCTAGAGATTGCCAAAGCTCAGCTCGCCGCTGCCGACGCCAAGGTAGTCCGCGCACAAGAGCGGGCGATACAAGTCGAACAAGCTTACCTCCACGATCGCAAGCGCAAGGGTGAGTTGCAAATAGAACTCCTGAGGGTCAAGGCATACCTCCCCTGGGCCACCAAGGAGATTTTGTCCCTTCGGACGCAGCTGGCGGCGGAGAAGCGAGAGACTGACTCGCTCAGGAACCAGCTTCAGGATCTGCGAGGCCTTCGTCCAGCTTGGGACGCGGCCCAGGTCGAACTGGGGGAGTTTCGTGAGCAGCAGGCATCCTGGGATGCGCTTCGGATTGAGCTAGAGGAGCTGCGTGCCTACCGGGAGGCTGAAGCGGGTCGGTTAGAGGACCACCGCTTGGCGTGCTTAAACGATCCAGCCCATGCTGCCAAGATCGCTGATGGACCCAAAATAGTCTGTCACGAATGTGGGTCTCAAATTTAGAATATTTATAAAAAACTGGAAACCCTTTTTGCAATCAAAAATATGAAAACGTAGTAAAGGGGCCACAGGTCGTATTTTTCCTTGGGACTAGTTGATGTTGTGTGATTCGAGCTTGTATCTATGTGTCGTTTGTGAATTTTGGGTTTCGAATGTGATTTGGGTTTGGGTTGCAATAGAAAATGAAAGCACAATGAAGATAAAGGAAACTTAGCTACTAAGCTAAACAAAGTGATGGCAAGTTATAACTCAACCCAAAGGACTTCTTACTCATCTAAAACACTTAAGCAATTCTTGGAAAACAAATCTGATTCAATATGCAGAACAAATGCCAATCAATGAAGCAACAAAATCAAACTCGAGACAGACCAAATGCAAGAAATTTAAAACCAAATTGATACAAAAACCGTGCTAAGATTTCTCTTGATGCAAGTGCTAACAATTGAACAACTTGATACCCAAAAGTAGAAAAATTGATGTACCACAAGTGAAACTCAATGCAGAATGTATTGCTGATTAAATCAGCTTGAAAGAGCTAAGCTGATCAAGGAAGTTTCCTGCCAGGAGGAATGAAGACATTAAAGAGCTAGGCTGATCAAGGTAGACATTTGCAGAAATGGATGCAGAAATTCGAACTTGAAGACTGATTAAGGCAGGTACAAGTTAAATGCAGAAATTCACAAGACAAGCTGAGAGTAAACGCATGACCCAATGCTCGAAAAGCAATGCAACTAACTCTAACTGATACTCGGGAAATGGGCTGATAGATTCAGAAACCTTGCAGAATTTTGAAGGCAGAAATGCAAGAACACACTCAATGCAGAATTTCAGGATTCGATTTCAGAAATTCACACAACTAAATACAGAAATGAATTGCAGCATGAATTGGATACAAATTCTAACAAATCAGCTGAGAATAAGTGCTACAAGCTAGTATTCAAATCCCATTCAGAAGATCTGAGCTCACTAATTCAAAATGTAGAAACTCTACACTGAAATTTGGTACGCAACTACAGGGTTGAGTCTTATTTGCAGAAATGGATACCAAGGCTTTGGAGATGAAACAAACTGAAAGGTAAATTCAGATAAGAAAACTAAACTAACTTAATACCAAAGATCAGGAAACAACTGAAACGCAACAAACAAACTGATACGCAGCTTAACAGGTTGATACGCAAGCTGAAATCAGAGAAGAAAGACTGATACGCAGCAATTAAATAAGAATTAAACTCGAATTAAAAGCAATTATCCACTAAACACATTCCCTAACTATTAAACTTGCAGAATGAAACGCAATTGAAGCTAAAACAATTCAGAAATTGAAACTAAGTGGCTGATACGAAAAACAGAAACAGAACACTGCAGAAATAAAATTACAGCTACAAACTGAAATTACAACAAGAAATCTAAACCTCAATCGCTCCATTAGCTCAAGATCTCCTTGTTCGTCACGCAAGGGCTGGCCTCGAACCCCTAAGCTCAGCAAATCAGTGGGAAATCGTCTCTACAGTCGACTCTGCTCAAAATCGGCACATGGATGGAATTTCCAATCCAATCTACTCTATCTCGATTGATGGAACTGCGATGATGATTTGAGGATCATCTGAGCTCACCTGAGAACCCCTACAAGTGGCTCAGATGATCGGAGATGGCTTGTGGGTGAGATTCAAGTGACTGAATTGCAGAGCTGCCGAAACCCTCAAACAGCCCCTGTTCCGGCGCGATTTTGAGCTGAAATCTCCAAAGAGCTATCCCCCAATGATCCAAATCTCGATCCAAGCAAAGAATTGAGGTGGTCGCGCCTCGGATTGAAAAAAATGCGGAGAAAAATGATGAAGAACACTGTTGCGGCGAAGACACGACGAGGAGAAGTGCTGGGAAAATTTGCTTAAGTACTTAATAATGGACGACCCAGATTGATTTGAGGAAATCCAACGGCTGATCTTGCTCTGATTCAATCCAAACTTTAATGATGATGATCAGGGGTCAAGATCTGCCTCGTGGTAGCTCGGATCCTCCAGATGTGCAACGGATGGTCCAGATCAACCTAATCTTTGAATGGACGATCTAGAACCCTCTGAGCTTGATCCAACGGTTGAATGAGCTCTGATTGGGATGAAACCTTCAGATCTTGATCAGAGTGCTTGATCAGCCCTAACCCTAGCTCGGATTGCCTCAGATAGTCCCAGATGACTCAGATCTAGCCGCTTTTGAATCGAACGGCCCGGATTTCTATTCCATTTTTCACCATTTTCCATGTTTCCATTTGTTTTTGTAGATGTTGATCCTATTCATGATAAATGGTAGAGAGTAGATAATAAGCAAGCCTATGGTAGTGCAAGAAGCATATGTGTGAGAGTGAGCTCCACTTCCATCACCAACTTAGAACTCAAGAGAGAGCCACCAAAATTTTCCTTGAAAGGCTATGAGTTAAATTCATCTCAATGACTCATGATGGATGAAAAGGCTAAGTTGTTGATTTAAGGACAAGATACTAATCCATAGAGCTTAGATTTATGAGAATTGACAACCTTAGGTAATTTCTTTTCATTTGCTTCTAATTATGCTTAAGAGAGCCTAAGGGATACTTATTTAGTTGTTTCGCGAGACGCTCAAGGCTAAGTGTGGGGGAGTTGATAAGCACCATTTTATTGATTATTTTAAGTGCTAAAATCCATGTTTGATCCATGTTTTTATTGTTTAATTGTGATTTTACCCTAGGTTTTAGGATTTTCTATTATTTTGGACTTTATTGCAAAATTACATATTTTTGGATTATTTGGCCACTAATTTTCTGATATATTTTTGTAGGCATGAAAGGATCCTGGACCTAGGGTATACTGGGTCAAACTTGAGTCGGATGTGAACCGGATCGAATTATCAAGCCTACGATTAATCCGGGCCGTCCGATTCAAGAGCGGCTAGATCTGAGCCATCCGGGACGATCTGAAGCAATCCGAGCTAGGGTTAGGGTTGATCAAGCTCTATGATCAAGATCTGAAGGTTTCATTCCAATCAGAGCTCAATCAACCGTTGGATCAAGCAAGGAGGGCTCTAGAGCGTCCATTCACAGATAGAGTTGATCTGGACCATCCGTTGCACATCTGGAGGATCCGAGCTACCACAAGGCAGATCCTGACCCCAGATCATCATCATAAAAGTTTGGCTCCAATCAGATGAAGATCAGCCGTTGGATCTCCTCAAATCAATCTGGACCGTCCGTGCTTAACTATTTAATCAAATTCCTGCGCACCTTTCTCCTCGTCGCGTCTCCGCCGCGCAGCTTCGTCTTCTTCATTTCTTCCATTCTTAGCTAGATTTCTTCATCAAAGGAGGCGCGTCCACTCAATCCTTCATTAGAACTAGTGCTAGGTCAGTGGAGAGATTGCTCTGTGAAGTTTCCCGATCGGATTTTGCCCAAGACAGTGTTTCGTGAGGTTTCAGTGGCTCTGTCACGCGATTGAATCAATCTCAGTTGTTCACCATTTTCATTGCATCTGAGCTTGCTGGAGGGGTTCCCTGGAAGGCTCGGAGCACTACCAAACCTATATCGCAATCCACCACAGCTAGGTTGACGCAATTGGGTGCTGTTTTCAGTTTGGGCATGGTTTGAATGGATTTGCAGCAGGGACAGATTTTCCATTGAATTGCTGAGCTTGCGGGTTCGAGGCTCACCCTTGCGTGACGAACAAGGAGCACTTGAGCTTAGGGAAGGATTGGGGTTTAGTTTAATTAGTAAATTTTAGTTCTTTAGCTGTAATTTCGTTACTGCTGTAATTTCATTTCTGTTTTTGGTTTCAGATTGCTGTAATTTCGTTTCTTGGTTGTTTTGCTTAAGTTAGGTTTATTTTCTGCAAGCATAATAGTTAGGAAACTTGTTTAGTGGACCATTACTCTTAATTCTAGTTTAATTCATGCTTAATTGTAGCGTATCAGTTTTGTTTCCCTGTTTTTCTTCATCCTGCGTATCACCTTGTTTACCTGCATTTCAATTAGCTCTTTTGAATTGAGATTGAACTTTCGTTTGTCCTCTGAATTTACATTGCAAATTGTTTCCATTACATTGCAATTAGTTGCAATTGTTGTGTGCCCATTTCTAATTGCGTGCCAACTCACATTCTGAAATTGCAGTTTAAGTCTGCAATCTTTTCTTTCAGTTTTAGTTTCTGATTTCTGTGTCAAGTGAACCTTAGTTCATTTCGAGTCTTCCTGCATTCAGATTAGTGATGCCAATTCATTCTGAAAGTGATAATTTCAGCATTTAATCTGTTGTCACATTTCTGCATTCACGTTTGAACTCCATTTCTGCTAACTCCAACTCTGCAGTTCACATGTCACAGCTCTGAAGTTACATTAGTTGAGTTTCACTTTAGACTTTTATTGCAACTGAAATCCATTGTCTTGATAGAATTTTGTATCCAATTCATGCTGCAATTCATTTCTGCATCAAGTTGCTGTTAATTCCTGAAATCGATTGGGCATTTCTGCATTTGAATGTTGCTGAAATTCCCCTTTCATGTTCTGCAGTTTCTGATTTCCATTGTTCTTCCAATTGTCTCTGAATTGATCAGTCCCATTCTTGCGTGCAGTGACTTTCATTCCTGTTATGCATAGTAGTATCAGTTCTGCCTTAGGATAATTTCGGCACATCAGTTTGGCTCTAGAATTTTGTTTCACTCGATTGTGTTGCTGCATTTCTGCTTAAAGATTCTGACTTTATTCATTTAATGGCTGTGATGGATATGTTTTGATTGATAAGATCTCAAATTTCGAATTTCTTCAATTATTTCCGCAATTCTTTTCACTAGCAGCTGTGTTTTTCCAAAACTAACTTGATCAGTCCAATTCCTACTCTTAGTATCAGATTTTAGCATTGGCACATATGTTTGAATAATTGAGTATCAAGTTTGTTTCAAATCCCTATTTGTATCGAGTCTTTAGTCCTGAAATTGGGTTTATAATCTTGCACTAACTTTAACTTAAGATTTGCAGCCCTGTTTAGATGCTCTTGCTTAGCATTTGGATTGCGCCTAGGATCAATTTGGTTTTTCGCATTCGGTTAGTGCATTGGTAGATCAAGTGGTCCATTGGTTGAATGATAACTTGCTATCACTTGTTAAGTTCCATGGTTGAGTTTTCCTTCATTCTCATTGTGTTTTCATTCTAAATTGCAACCCAGAACCCGAATATCTATTTGAAACCCGAAAACACAAACGACACCTAAATACGAGCTTGAATCGAACAACGTCAACTAGCCCCGAGAAAAATACGACCTGTGGCCCCTATATTACATTTTCAGTTTTTGATTGTAAAACGGTTTCCAGCAATTCATTTATAAATTCATATTTAAATTTGATGAGCCCATACATTTCGTGACAAATTAATCTAGTATATTTGGGCCGTTCAAATTTTTGGCGCTGTTGCCGGGGAAGCAACTAGTTGATTTGTTTGATTTTTGCTTGTATACTTTTTGATATATCATTGGGTTCTATTTTTTGTTGCTTATTCTTTCATATACGGTTGCTGCCATTTTTCTTGTTTGATTTGTGACAGGGCTGCAAATTCAAAATGGGGTCAAAAGAGATAGAAGAGGCATTGGAGGAGTTAAAAAATGTGTTAAAGGGGTTGGACTACCAACTAGAACGTAAAGCTCAGTCATCTACTTATCAGAAGCTACTTCAGCCTACATTTCAGCCACCTCAACAACAACTTCAGCCACTCCAAGAATTCCAGCAGCCATATTTTGATTTCCAGCAGCCCCATTTGAATTTTCAGCACCCGAATGATCAATTTCAGCAGCCCTATCCTAATTTTCAGCAACCAAACTTTCAGTTTCAGCCACCATTTCAACAATTCGAGCCACCACAGCAAGATTTCCAACAATTTCAGCCGAATTCCAGCAATTTCCAGAATTTCCAGAATTTTCAGAACGGGCAGCCAATTTTCCAGAATTTTCAGCCCAATTTTCAGCAATTTCAGCCCAATTTTCAGCAACCATTTCAGCATTTTGAACCTCAATTCCAGCAATACAATCAAGGGCAGCAAGTGTGTCAACCATTTCAGCAAGATCCGCCTCAAAACCAGCCATTTTATCAGCCTACACAGCCCTTGAACCAGTTTTCACAGCCCTACAATCAAGGGTTTCAAGGGCAGAATTTTCAGCCTTCGCCACCTAATTTTCAAAATCAAAATCAAAACTTTCAAGGCTACAATTCCCAGCAAAGTTTCCAAGAATATCTGTTCTCCATAACCTCTGATAGATGCCAAGAATATCAGCCCTTTAATCAGCCTACTTCATCCTTTCAAAATCAGTCAAGGAGCTATGCTAGTCAAGGAGGCTTTGAGAATGAGGCACAACAACAAAAGTTGGAGGAGATAGTTCAACAAGTTTTACTATATCATCAACAAGAGAAACAAAGGCAAGCCCAAAAATCAGAACAATCCCCCGGAGTTGGTTTTATATCAGTTCAAGGTGACCCTAGCGCATGGCCAAGTCCTTCTTCAAGTAATCTTGCACATTTGATAGAAGAAGAAGAAGATGACGTACTCATCAAAGTCTGGGCACCTAGAGCATACATTCCTCTGGAGATTCCTACTCAAAATTCATTTTCAAATTTTTCAGCTCCAGAAGAAGAAACTGAAGCTCCACAGGACCATTCTAGACTTTTATTTTCTGATGATAGCATTATTGATGGTCCTAATTTTTCTGACACTGTTGTTGCAGATATTACAGGAGAAGCATGCAGAGGAGATGATTCCATAGGTGTAGGGGACTGCACTAAGCCCCAGGGACCACCACAAGATTTAGAGAATGAACCAGAAAGTGTAGGGACTTGCTTGGTGGAAGCAAGCACCCAAGGATCACCAGTTGATTGTCCACCAGAGCCTGAGGCTGAAGAGGAGCTTGAACATAACCAGGAGGAAGCCATGGATACATCTACCCTTGTAGAACCTCCAGGTATTATCCAGCACGCTCAGGTAAGTATTTCTCCTCATTCTTCAGAAAAATTCAGTGAGGTACCTAGGGATGATTCTATTGACTCTGATGAATTTATTGATATACCTTGTGTAGAGATTGTTTGTGAAAATCCAATAGAGGTACCAAACATTGATTTTATTGATCATCATGCATTATTTGACACATCCATTGTAAATATGAATAGTGAAATAATTTTAGAGGCACCCATAATTGATGTAGTTTTTTATGATGAATCACTTAATACATCTTTTGTGGATATGACTAGTGAAAATTTTTTAGAAGTGCCTGAAATGGATGTTATTTATTTTGATGAATCTCTTGTTATGTCTTATGCTGAAAATGAATGTGAAAGACTTTTGGAGATACCTGATATTGATTTGATTGGCTGTGACACATTGCATGATACACCCTGGATGAAAAATGATTGTGAAATTTCTATTGATGTGCCAGAACTTGATTTCTTTATTTGTGATGGGTATCTGGATGCAACTTTTGTAGAACATAATTTTGAAAATTTTATTGAGGCACCACATATTGATTTAATTGGACATGATGCAGATTTGGATTTATTTGATGCAGAGACTGAACTTATATCATTTCTTTCTGACCCTGTACACTTGAGAGAGGTATTACATTGTTTTGCAGGGTCCAGAAGACTTCAGGAGTGGGTACTCCAACTGAACAGACTTCAGCCTCCTGGAAGGACTTCTGAAGGGCATCAAGAAGGAGGAGATGATCTGACTTTAATTAAAAGCACTCCATCCCTTGAATGGCTCTTGAACCTGAATCGCCTGAGGCCACCAGAGCAAAATATTGTGAAATTCAAGTGTGGGGGAGTCCCACATCTTTCAGCCACCCAGACACCTCCACTACCACGTTGGAGGATCCTTCTGGATAGACTCCGTCCACCCGAATAAAGGGGAGTTTATTTTTCTTGTATTTTCTTTTATCGCATTTTTTCACTTTTGTGTTTTCTAGAGTAAATTGAATAAATAGACATTGTAAATACCATGTCTTTTCTTTTAGCACTTTTGCATGAGTAGAAATAAAAGTATCCCTTTAGGTATTCTCCATGGCATGTTAGAGTCTTCTGAAAACAAATTAAATTTGATTGTTAAAACTTAGGATTTGAGCTAATGGATGAAATCTTGGATGCTTGAGTACTACTTGCTTTAGATTCTTAATTGAGGACTTGGGATGAATTATTTTTACCTAGTGAGAATTAGCCTTACCTTTGTGATACACATATGTCATTGGCTCTAGAACTTGCTTAGGTTCTTTCAAATCCATATTTCAATGATTGGATCACATCTATAGAGACTAATCCATTTGTTTTCCTTTCCACATCAATTTTTAGCAATAATCATGTTTATCCTATTTGTCTTTACTTATTTCCTTCTCTTACCTTCACTTTTCTTTGGACTTGTGTTTGATATGTTTCTAATGCTATTTTGCCCGAGACGGACAAAGATTCAAGTGTGGGGGAGTGACTAAAGTTTTGGATGCATTTCAACTCGAAAAAAAAAAAAAAAATTTTCATGTGCCAAATTGAGTGAGTTGGTGTCAAGAATGAGCAAGAGAGGTGGGAGCAATTTGAGATTTAGATTCTTTACTACATTTTGAAGATTCAAGTAGCGTGCAACAAGAAAAGAAAAAAATCTGCAAAGGAAAACAAAAGTTTGGCACGCAAAGGAAAAGAAAAAAAAATCTGAACTCAATGCAATCCATTTGAAGCTCACGGCAGTGACTTGGTTTAAATCCATCTTGCTGATCAGAAGGAACAGAGAATGCAGTCCATTTGAAGCTCAGGGAAGGCTGGGTTGCAGCTGTTTCTGATAAAGGTTGAAGCATGTCCACAACATAACCGAACCCAAGTTGGAAAAATCTGAAACTTAAACAAAAATCTGTGCCAAATCAGAAAATCTGAGCTTATTGCAGGAATTTGTGCCAAACATCAGAGGAAGGAAGGAAATCTGAATCCAATTTACTGATCTGGAATGGAATGGAAGGGAATTACATCACAAACAATGGAATTGCAGCAGAAAAGAAATCAAAACAGAAAAAGAAAAAAAAAAAGAAGGCAGCATGTTAAGGCAGAAGAAAAAAAATATATGGCTGTTTGTTTATCATTGTGTGATGTAATGGTTGTAAAGAATGCAAGGAATCTGATCTGCCTCAACCTGAATCTGGTTTGGAAAGTCAGTGAAGCAATGCTGAATTTAAATCAGAACCGAAGAAGGCTGGAAAAATTCTGTGCCAAAACCAGTTTAAGCTGAAAACAAGCTGAATTTTCAGCTAATTGCAGCTGAAATCTGTAGCAGATTGTATCAAACAGAAATGTAGATCTGGAACATCATGTTAAAGTCTGAATTGAAGGCTAAAAGGTTGAGAAAGGGAGCTGAATCGCAGCTGGAACAAATCTGAGTTTAAGTGCAGAAATTTTCATACAAGCAGTTTTTGTGCAGATTTGTTCAAGTTGAAGCTGAAATTGGATTTTCCAAGGCTGTAAATCACGAAATGAAGTGGATGAATGTATCATAGATTGAAGCACATCACAGCCTATCAGAACAAGAAAGGAATTGGGATGCTAGGAGTTTCGAAACAGGGAAGAAAATGGAATGAAGTTGGCTAAAATTCAACTTGATTGAGCAGAATTTTTGAGGAAACAGTTTAAATGCTCTACAACTCCTAGATGCCAACTGATATGAAGGAATCAGAGTTTTGTGAAATCTGAAATGCTCCATTAGAAGATTGAGAAAAGAAAAAGAAAAAAAAAAAGAAGAGAAAGCAGTTTGAAAAAAATGAAAAGAAACCAAGTGGACACAATTGAGTTGGCATTGAAAATCATTGAAGTTCTCTGATCCGAATTAAAAGGCTTTGCTCCACTACAAATCTGACCTTGCTAGAGGATAAAAGAAGAAGAGAAAAATCAGAAAAGACAAGGAAGAAACAAAATTGGCACGCAATAGGAAAAACTTGGCATAAGGGAGTCAAAGAAAGGTTTTTCATTCAATTCAAAGGAAATTATTCGAGATTAACTCCACCACATTTCGCATATCAATAGAGGACTGTTAAGATGGGGCAAAGCACATTGGAAACACTTTTGAGCAACTAAGTCTCCCACTCCATCAATTTTTCCATTTCTTTGATTTCTATTCCATTTTTCACCATTTTCCATGTTTCCATTTGTTTTTGTAGATGTTGATCCTATTCATGATAAATGGTAGAGAGTAGATAATAAGCAAGCCTATGGTAGTGCAAGAAGCATATGTGTGAGAGTGAGCTCCACTTCCATCACCAACTTAGAACTCAAGAGAGAGCCACCAAAATTTTCCTTGAAAGGCTATGAGTTAAATTCATCTCAATGACTCATGATGGATGAAAAGGCTAAGTTGTTGATTTAAGGACAAGATACTAATCCATAGAGCTTAGATTTATGAGAATTGACAACCTTAGGTAATTTCTTTTCATTTGCTTCTAATTATGCTTAAGAGAGCCTAAGGGATACTTATTTAGTTGTTTCGCGAGACGCTCAAGGCTAAGTGTGGGGGAGTTGATAAGCACCATTTTATTGATTATTTTAAGTGCTAAAATCCATGTTTGATCCATGTTTTTATTGTTTAATTGTGATTTTACCCTAGGTTTTAGGATTTTCTATTATTTTGGACTTTATTGCAAAATTACATATTTTTGGATTATTTGGCCACTAATTTTCTGATATATTTTTGTAGGCATGAAAGGATCCTGGACCTAGGGTATACTGGGTCAAACTTGAGTCGGATGTGAACCGGATCGAATTATCAAGCCTACGATTAATCCGGGCCGTCCGATTCAAGAGCGGCTAGATCTGAGCCATCCGGGACGATCTGAAGCAATCCGAGCTAGGGTTAGGGTTGATCAAGCTCTATGATCAAGATCTGAAGGTTTCATTCCAATCAGAGCTCAATCAACCGTTGGATCAAGCAAGGAGGGCTCTAGAGCGTCCATTCACAGATAGAGTTGATCTGGACCATCCGTTGCACATCTGGAGGATCCGAGCTACCACAAGGCAGATCCTGACCCCAGATCATCATCATAAAAGTTTGGCTCCAATCAGATGAAGATCAGCCGTTGGATCTCCTCAAATCAATCTGGACCGTCCGTGCTTAACTATTTAATCAAATTCCTGCGCACCTTTCTCCTCGTCGCGTCTCCGCCGCGCAGCTTCGTCTTCTTCATTTCTTCCATTCTTAGCTAGATTTCTTCATCAAAGGAGGCGCGTCCACTCAATCCTTCATTAGAACTAGTGCTAGGTCAGTGGAGAGATTGCTCTGTGAAGTTTCCCGATCGGATTTTGCCCAAGACAGTGTTTCGTGAGGTTTCAGTGGCTCTGTCACGCGATTGAATCAATCTCAGTTGTTCACCATTTTCATTGCATCTGAGCTTGCTGGAGGGGTTCCCTGGAAGGCTCGGAGCACTACCAAACCTATATCGCAATCCACCACAGCTAGGTTGACGCAATTGGGTGCTGTTTTCAGTTTGGGCATGGTTTGAATGGATTTGCAGCAGGGACAGATTTTCCATTGAATTGCTGAGCTTGCGGGTTCGAGGCTCACCCTTGCGTGACGAACAAGGAGCACTTGAGCTTAGGGAAGGATTGGGGTTTAGTTTAATTAGTAAATTTTAGTTCTTTAGCTGTAATTTCGTTACTGCTGTAATTTCATTTCTGTTTTTGGTTTCAGATTGCTGTAATTTCGTTTCTTGGTTGTTTTGCTTAAGTTAGGTTTATTTTCTGCAAGCATAATAGTTAGGAAACTTGTTTAGTGGACCATTACTCTTAATTCTAGTTTAATTCATGCTTAATTGTAGCGTATCAGTTTTGTTTCCCTGTTTTTCTTCATCCTGCGTATCACCTTGTTTACCTGCATTTCAATTAGCTCTTTTGAATTGAGATTGAACTTTCGTTTGTCCTCTGAATTTACATTGCAAATTGTTTCCATTACATTGCAATTAGTTGCAATTGTTGTGTGCCCATTTCTAATTGCGTGCCAACTCACATTCTGAAATTGCAGTTTAAGTCTGCAATCTTTTCTTTCAGTTTTAGTTTCTGATTTCTGTGTCAAGTGAACCTTAGTTCATTTCGAGTCTTCCTGCATTCAGATTAGTGATGCCAATTCATTCTGAAAGTGATAATTTCAGCATTTAATCTGTTGTCACATTTCTGCATTCACGTTTGAACTCCATTTCTGCTAACTCCAACTCTGCAGTTCACATGTCACAGCTCTGAAGTTACATTAGTTGAGTTTCACTTTAGACTTTTATTGCAACTGAAATCCATTGTCTTGATAGAATTTTGTATCCAATTCATGCTGCAATTCATTTCTGCATCAAGTTGCTGTTAATTCCTGAAATCGATTGGGCATTTCTGCATTTGAATGTTGCTGAAATTCCCCTTTCATGTTCTGCAGTTTCTGATTTCCATTGTTCTTCCAATTGTCTCTGAATTGATCAGTCCCATTCTTGCGTGCAGTGACTTTCATTCCTGTTATGCATAGTAGTATCAGTTCTGCCTTAGGATAAATTTCGGCACATCAGTTTGGCTCTAGAATTTTGTTTCACTCGATTGTGTTGCTGCATTTCTGCTTAAAGATTCTGACTTTATTCATTTAATGGCTGTGATGGATATGTTTTGATTGATAAGATCTCAAATTTCGAATTTCTTCAATTATTTCCGCAATTCTTTTCACTAGCAGCTGTGTTTTTCCAAAACTAACTTGATCAGTCCAATTCCTACTCTTAGTATCAGATTTTAGCATTGGCACATATGTTTGAATAATTGAGTATCAAGTTTGTTTCAAATCCCTATTTGTATCGAGTCTTTAGTCCTGAAATTGGGTTTATAATCTTGCACTAACTTCAACTTAAGATTTGCAGCCCTGTTTAGATGCTCTTGCTTAGCATTTGGATTGCGCCTAGGATCAATTTGGTTTTTCGCATTCGGTTAGTGCATTGGTAGATCAAGTGGTCCATTGGTTGAATGATAACTTGCTATCACTTGTTAAGTTCCATGGTTGAGTTTTCCTTCATTCTCATTGTGTTTTCATTCTAAATTGCAACCCAGAACCCGAATATCTATTTGAAACCCGAAAACACAAACGACACCTAAATACGAGCTTGAATCGAACAACGTCAACTAGCCCCGAGAAAAATACGACCTGTGGCCCCTATATTACATTTTCAGTTTTTGATTGTAAAACGGTTTCCAGCAATTCATTTATAAATTCATATTTAAATTTGATGAGCCCATACATTTCGTGACAAATTAATCTAGTATATTTGGGCCGTTCATTTGGCGGGAGCTGGCCCGCGATAATTTTAGGCACCCTTCTTGCTTGATTCGCCAGGCGGTTCCTCGGTCTATCTATTTTCCGTGTGCCCGATTCATTTAGGGCCCCGTGTCGCCTGGTTGCGGGCCTGTCCGCTCACCGCTTTCCTGCTTTGGGCGGCGGCCCAATACCTTGCTGTCTTTTCATATCTTCGCCTTCTCTCCTGGCCGTAGGATCGGCCCTTGCCCATGACCCTTCTATCAACGACTGCGATGAACTTCCATCCCTATATAGGCTCTGGCAATCATTGCCTTTGCCTTCCCCTATGCTCCTTCGTCCTCCCCCTTTTCTTCCTTCTGCCTTCCTCGACGTCTTAGCGCTCTCGCCCGGATGTTGAGTGGCTTTGTCCTGACGGAGGCTAAGGGAAGGGCGGTCAGATATAAGGCGGCCATAAAAGCCCTGCTCTCGGAGCCTATCCCTGTTCCTTTGGATACCTCTCCGCCAGTCATCCTGGGACCTCCTGCTTCAGCGCCAAACCCTGCCGCCGCCTTCTCCGCAGACAAGGGTGAGGCGCTAGAGGAGGAAACACCAGACTCTGACATTGAGATATTGCCTTCAGATCCTTCCGTCAAGGGGCCCGAGCTTCCCCCGGATCATTCGCACAACGGCTCATCTCCCCCTGGCGCTGCCTCCGCCTTGCCTCAGGAGACCGCTTCTCCTTCCGCTGCGGTGAGCCCGTCTCCTTTGCTGGTGACGGCGCCAGTCGTCTTGGTATCCCCTGAGACTCCTACCGTCTTACTTGCGCCATCTTCGCCTTCCCTTGTACCCCCTATCGAGTCTCCGTGCCAATCTCACGCTGCCCTCCCGCCAGAGGCTCCTACTTCCTCACGTGCTCCAGTCTCCTCCGACTTGGGGCTTGGTCCTTCTTCCGTTCCCCTTACCTCCGTTAGCTTGTCCGACGGGGTGTCTGTCGCCCCTTCTTCTTCTACTCCTGGTCGGACCCCAGACCTTCGCCCGGTACATCTTGTTCTTCCTTCCCGAGCGGATCCCTCGGCTGCTTTCGATTTTACAGACCCCGACCCACTGGGCTCGACCAGGGTGGTTCATCTGCATGCTCCTTTGAGCGACCACGTGTACCAAGGCCTACAGTCTTTTGACTGACAAGACCCTATCGCCCGTATTGATGGCTTAGTTGCAGACGCGTGTCGGGTACGTTTGCCCGAAAGCCCCCGTTCGTTGGTTTTCTCTGATTAACTCCCAGTCTCTCTTGCAGTTGACCGGGGCCCTGTATGACGTGGGTGTTTCCTTTGCCGCCCAGAACCGATCTCTTCGTCAGTTGGAGTCCCGTCGGGAGGCGCTGGAGACCCAGCTTCGTTGTGCCTGGCCCCCGCCAAATGACGGAGCCTGGGATGCACTGCGTTCTGAGAATGCGGCTTTACGAGGACAAGTTGCCCATGCTGAGGCGCAGCTTCGAGATCTTCGGACAGAGCTGAGCGCAGCTCGAGCCTCTGAGGCTCAACTGCGTCAACAGCTGGCTCATTTAGAGCGAAGCTAGCATCAAGCTCGAGCTCGGGAGCTCAGAGCAAACGCTGAGCTGGTCCAGGCTCAGGCGGATCTTCTGGGGGCCAACCAATCGGCTGTCACGCTCCTCACCGCTCTGAAGGCCAGGGAGTTGGAGCTGGCTGCTTGCAAAAGCGACCTTGCGCGGATGCACGAGCGCCACGAGACTTGGGGGACCCCGGCACAGCCAGCTCGGGATGGGCGCGACAAGGCGCCAATCGGGGTCTCGTCGCCGTCCTCGGTGCCTACCTCGGAGGCGTAGGTCCTGTAATTGTAGGTCTGTCTTTCCCATGTTTTGTGACGTAGGCGAGGGTCACATGGTTTGTTATGGATGTTGCTTTTCCCTTCTGTCTCCTCCTCATTCCTCTGCTTCTGTTTTCGTGCGTGGTGGTTGCCAAGCCGATGGCGGGACCGACCACCTCTTTTCTGCAGGGAAAACAGCATCCACGGGGTCAAGGCCGTGGTTTTTTCGCTCGCTTAGGCTTTTATGCGCGGATACTCTCGACCGTAATTTGTGGGGCTTAGCCGTTCGTGGCCGGTCCGTGAGCTTAAGATAGTGCGCCGGGTGAGGGTCACATCCCCTGACTGAGGGCTGAACCAGTGGCCAATTAAGAGGGGAGCCTGAATGTGCTCGCTTGGAGCCTCTGACCCTGGCAACCCTCGCGACCAGACTCAGGAGTTGACTTGGGAAGGTATCCCAAGGGCGCGGCTCCTCTGTCAAGGAGTGCGTGGGGACCCCTTGGAGGGAGGGCTTGCGTGGAGTAAGAAAGAGGCCGCTCGGTCGGGTGACCCTTCGGGCTACATGGATCGTCATGCGTCTGCCGAGAGTCGATCCGAGGGAAGGGCTTGTGTGGAGCAAGAAGGAGGCCGCTCGGTCGGGTGACCCTTTGGGCTACATGGATCGTCATGCGTCTGCCCGAGAGCCAATCCGAGGGAAGGGCTTGCGTGGAGCAGGAAGGAGGCCGCTCGGTCGGGTGACCCTTCGGGCTACATGGATCATCATGCGTCTGCCCGAGGGCCGATCCGAGGGAAGGGCTTGCATTTCCCGAGGAGGGCTTCCCGGTCGAGGGCATCCCAAGGAGCGTGAGCCACCACGCGCCGCCTGAGAGCCTCGCCGAGGCTTCCCAGTCGAGGGCATCCCAGGGAGCGTGGGCCGCCACGCGCCGCCTGAGAGCCTCGCCGAGGCTTCCCGGTCGAGGGCATCCCAGGGATCGTGGACCGCCACGCGCCACATGAGAGCCTCGCCAAGGCTTCCCGGTCGAGGGCATCCCAGGGAGCGTGGGCCGCCACGCGCCGCCTGAGAGCCTCGCCGAGGCTTCCCGGTGAGGGCATCCCAGGGAGCGTGGGCCGCCACGCGCCGCCTGAGAGTCTCGCCGAGGCTTCTCGGTGGAGGGCCTCCCAGGGAGCGTGGGCCGCCACGCGCCGCCTGAGAGCCTCGCCGAGGCTTCTCGGTCGAGGGCATCCCAGGGAGCGTGGGCCGCCATGCGCCGCCTAAGAGCCTCGCCGAGGCTTCCCGGTCGAGGGCATCCCAGGGAGTGTGGGCCGCCACGCGCCGCTTGAGAGCCTGGCCGAGGGTAATGCAGCAACGCCTATTCTTCCAGAAAAAGTCATTCCTGAAGGGCGCACCGAATAGATCATACATTCCAGAAGATCCGATTTTTAGATACACGGCGAGCGTGTAGCATGCATCCATATCCCCAGACACGTAGAATATACCCATGTTTGAGAAGACCGAACTATATAGACGTATGAAATATATGGGATGCATCCAGAAGTCCAGATGTCAGGCGCGACGGAAACATAACCTGCCCCCTTTCCTTTGCCCCGGCGGTCCTGTTCCGCTTTGGTAGAAAGAAGGCAAAATCAAGAAATACCCTGCAGGGGTTTGTTATAAAGCTTCTGGGGCGTTAAGGGCTCTTCTGCGATCGAATGAAGGAAAAACTCGTATTCTCAAGGAACGCTATCCGCCAGAACCCATATGGATCTCCCATTTCCACTTCCGATCAGGCTGCTGGAAGCCCTCCTTCTAGCGCCATTTTTGATCCTGTCGCGGATTGGGGTGGCAGTCCAACGGGCCGGACGGGCCTCCCGGGAGCCACGAGCCGATGAGGTGGCCGTTCGTCGATCGCGCCTCGCCTCGTTCCTGCAAAACAGGGACCGTCAGCAAACCCGCCGGGGGAATCCCCGGTCAGGCACTCTGATGTGTTGGGAACGAGATGGCTATAGAGGGGGGGGTGAATATAGACAGACACAATTTCTAGGCTCTTTTCGAATCTTCTCTGCACTTAAGTTAGTAGCAGCGAAAACAAAACAAAGGCAGAGAAGCAAACTTAACAAAACTGCAGAAACAGAGAATACAAACCAAGGATCGCTAACAAGGATCGTTTACAAGGTTCGGGGATAACTTGCCCCTACTCCTTGGCGTGCCCGTGAGGTGGGCGATCCCTTGATCGTCGGCAGATCAAGCCCCGGTGAACACCGGATATCAAGCGCCTCCTTCTCGGTGGAGTAACCTCTCCACAAGCTGTCTCAGTAGATGGATACAATCTTAAGCTCACGAGACACTCGAGAAGACAAGCTCACAAAGATGTACAAGAAAGCTCAAGCACAAAGCAACAGAGCACAAACACAGCCCAGCCAAACTTCTCCCTCTTTTCTGTCTTGTTCGCCTCTGCTTCCAGCTTCGCCACTTAAGCTCCTGCTCAACGTCGCCAGCTCCATCAGCACCACTGACTCACACTCTGACCCACTGACCTCTCTGAGCACTCAGTCCACTGGACACTCCTCCAGCTGAGCCTCCGTCAGTTGTCAGCCGCGCCTTCGTCAGTTGCCAGATGCGCCAGACGCCGTTGAGACCTGAAAACACAATAAATCTAAACCTGCTCCAAGGAAAGCCTCCCATTGACCCTCCTTGAGTGTTTGAATCACCTGCTATCACCTGCACACTCCAACAGAGGCTTAGCAATGCATATCAAAAAGAAATCAGCAAGTAGCAGAGAATCGGCAGTGAAAACAGACTTCTGACAACATATTTGAATTAAAGTTCTGCTCCTGATCGGTCCCCAGACCGATCAGGAAGGAGCCTGATCGGTCACCAGACCGATCCAGCAGCTTCTGCATACTCCTGATTGGTCCCCAGACCAATCAGGCTCCTGCCTGATCGGTCACCAGACCAATCAGGCTCCAGCCTGATCGGTCACCAGACCAATCAGGCTTGAGTGAACAGTGATTCTTTAATCAAATCATAAGTCTCTGATCGGTCACCGGACCGTTCTGGACCTGATTAGCAAGGGAACTCAACTCACTGTTCGCTCCCTGATCGGTCACCAGACCGATCAGGAGCTGTGCAATGAGTGAAACACACACTCCCTGATCGGTCACCAGACCGATCAAACATCGCTGGATCGGTCACCAGACCGATCCACGAAGGAGCAGCGTGCCAAACTCCCTGATCGGTCACCAGACCGATCCAGGGACTCAACTTAGCCCTCCAAGCTAGGATTTCATCCACCCTAGCCCTCCAAGCTAGGGACCTGACCCTCCAAGTCAAGATTTCATCCAACCTAGCTTCACTCACTAGGACCTGGCTTCACTCACCAGGGTTTTTCACCTAACCCTCCAGTTGGGACTTTTCACCTAACCCTCCAAGTTAGGACTTTTCACCTAGCCCTCCAAGCTAGGACTTTTCACCCAACCTTCCAAGTTAGGACTTTTCCACACCTAGCCCTCCAAGCTAGGACCTGGCTTCACTCACCAGGATTTCCAACACCTGGCTTCACTCACCAGGACCCGGCTTCACTCACCGGGATTTCCAATCACCTGGCTTCACTCACCAGGACCCGGCTTCACTCACCGGGATTTCCAATCACCTGGCTTCACTCATCAGGACCCGGCTTCACTCACCGGGATTTCCATTACCTGGCTTCACTCACCAGGACCCGGCTTCACTCACCGGGATTTCTATTACCTGGCTTCACTCACCAGGACCCGGCTTCACTCACCGGGATTTCATGCCCAGTCCTCGACTAGGACTTTAACCCAAATTCGCTCAACCAAACTTAAATCATTGTCAAACACCAAAACAACAACCGGGCCAGACTGCATCAACACGATGATCAAGTCAGCCCCGAGTATAGATGAGCGGAAAACTGAATGGAGAGGGGGCAAGGGATGCGAGAACTCGCGCGCGCGTACCTGCGATGGGAGGAGTGCCGAGCTTTTATGACCAGGGGAGCTGACAACCCAAGTCCACGCAGATGGGACAGGGGCGTGATGGCTGTCAGCCCGTGCGGAGCACAAAGGAGAGGCGCGTCATGGCGCGGGGTGCTCCGGCAGTACGTGAGTACTGGGTACGCAGTACGGGGGTACTGAAAGCGCAGTACAAGGGTACTGGATGCGCGGCATGGCCGCGTGGGGATGTCAGAGACAGGCAAGGTGTGAAGAGCCCACCGGTAGGACTGTACCCTGGAAGTAAGGATGCGAGGGGGTGTCTGGGCGAGACGGCCCGTACCCCGAGCGCCGACTGGTATGTCCGGGTGCTGGGGACCAAGTCGGGTAAGGACCAGGGAGCGCGGATAGCCACGAGTCTGCCTGGTAGGAAGGAGAGCGCAGGGTACGCCCTGGGCCGGGGGTTGCCTCGAGCCTTGACCTTGCCGATGGAACTAAGACTCTGCTTTGGGTTGAGGTGGGTTAGTGTGTGTGACTAGGCTTCTCGCAGAGGCGACCGACTAGTGAGGGGGTGGCCCCACCGTCCTCTCTTAGAAAGGGTCCCCGGACGCGGGGCCTGATGGCGGTTGACCTGTCTAACGGCCCCCCGTGGCGCCAGGCTAGCCGATGGGCCCGGCCTACGTCCTTACCTTAGGCAAGGCCGGGATCAATAAGGTACTGTAACATAGTTTTAATCTATAAATAAAAAAATTTAGGATCTCAATTATTGGACGAGAAGTCACGTAACTTCTCTACATTTGCCTGTTGAGCAAAGCAATTAAGAGGATTGTCAAATTTAAGGATTAATTCGGTTGGAAAAGGTTTGGACACCTTCGTAATCGGAAAAAAAAAGTTAAACAATATTTATTGGACAGGTATATAATTAAATTTAAATTTTTAAGTAGAAAATCAAGAATACTTTTTATTTATAAATTTATTAAACTAGTATCCATTTGGAGCTGTTTTATTATGATCCTGCATCGAGACGCTTTGGAGGATGAGCCATCGGTGAGACCGAAGTTGTCATAAAGTCTCCTGTCAATGAAGTCTACAAGGCTCTTAGAAGACGAAGAAAGATAGACAAAATGTTAGGGCAAGACCGGGTTATCCCGACCTTGTATTTCGACGTCCAAGTCAGGTCCCGACAAAGTATATGAAGTAGATAAACAGTACTATAAGAAAATATGTAAAAATTAAATATGAAGCATACTAGGCCCCGAGAGCGGGCCAAGGCGACACGGAGCCGAAAGCAGCATGGGTTGGAACCTAAAGAGCAGAACATATCAGCGGCTTGAGAGCCAGCATATGATAGCAACTCGAATACTAAGGCATATGGCAATGTGGGTCTACGTCGGATTAGGGTCGGAGGTGTACAATGGTAGTGGGTCAGCGCAAGTAGCGATGTTAGGTCTAAAGGCAAGGGCATTTGGCTGGATTCGGGTCGGAGTGGTTGGAACTGTGTCGGAGGCGACGACGGTGTGGCGGATTTGGGTCGGATGTGGTTGATTTGAGCCGGATCTAGGCCGAAGGTGGCCGACAACGACTGATCTAGGTCGAATCTGTGCCGGTGAGGGCTAGCTGTGGCAGATCTGTGCTGGCTCAATGTCGGCATGGGGAAGGATGACCAACGTTGTGTCGGCAGAAGTGTGATAGAGGGTGGCCGGCTGGCAAAGGGAGGCAGTCAACGACATGCGCGTGAGGAATCTCCTCGGGCGGAGATAGCGGTGTCGACGTCGGCAAGGAGAAGAGGTCGCCCCTTTGAGAGGGGGAGCTCCCTCTCTTATAAGGGCATTAAAGCATGCATTCTTGAGCATTAATTGAGAATTAAGAGGAATTAAGAAGCATTAAAGTATTTATTCATTAGCATTAAACACATGATTAAGAGGGGCATTAAGGAGTGCCTTATAGTCTCTATGTTGACCAAGGAATGAGAGGTACCATATAGACGTTGTGGTGACCGAGTCTTGCCACGTGGAGATTATATTGGCCAAGCCTTGACCTAGCACATGGCTTCCCCATTGCCTGGGTCAAAGACCCGCCACATAGACCCTTACTTACTTCCGCATCACAAGCTTCTCCTTCACATCTAGTTGAAGGAGGATGTAGTCCGACTGACTAAACAATTATTCTATTCAAAATGTCAGGGTCTATGTGACAGAGGTAACTAAGTTTGTGAGAAGTTGTTGACTGGTGGAAAGATGATGTTCAAGCTTGTAAAACCAGTACCTAAGCTTGTTGTGAGGCAAAGAGATGGATGAAGCACTAGCGCGGAGCTAGGCTCGCCGAACTTGTCGTAAGGCAGAGAGATAGATGAAGTGTTAGCGCTGAGTTAGGTTCGTCTAGCCTGTCGTAAAGCTGAAAGATAGATGAAGCGCAAAGCTAGGTTCGTCGAGCCTATCATAAGGCAGAGAGATGGATGAAGCGTTAGCGCAAAGTTAGGTTCACTGAGCCTACGTCACAATAAGGGTAGCAAATACTACAGTGTCATCCATCTTAACGTCTTAGTGCAAGGTCCTAACTCAGTTTTCCCATAGACAGCACCAGTTTGATCCTAGGCCGAGACCCTAGAAGGACGAACCACCGATGAGACTGAAGGTGCCAGAAATTCTCCCGTCAATGAAGCCTATAAGGTTGCTAGAAGACGAAGAAAGGCAGACAAAGCGTTACGGGAAGACCAAGTTGTTGGGATCGATGGCCCGACTAGAGCAGGGGTGAATAGACGTTGCCCCCAAATCTTTGACTTCTCTTCCTACACGTGTTAGTTGTGCAAGCGAAATAATATAAACTAAAACTAAGAACTAAAAGAGACAAACCAATTTACGTAGTTTAGAGATAAAACTCATACTTCATGACTGTCGGTAAGGTAGACGACCCCGATCCGTCGATGGATTATTCCTCGAAAGACCTCCGGCTAGCTCGTGTCACTTCTTGTGGGTGGAGAAATCTCACCACAATCTCAACAAGACCTCTAAGCACAAAGATTACTAATTGGCCTTTAACCAAAACCAATTTCGTCAACCCTAGCCAGCCAAACCGAGCTCTCTTAAATAGAGCTCGTGGTTGAACAAGCCGTTAGTAATCGACTGGTTCCAACATCAGTTAACTGATCCAACCGAATTCGAACATTATAACCCAACGTTCAAATTCTCAGCCGACACCAATCGACTGCATAGAAGATCAGTTGACTGATCTTTCTTTGAACTCTACCAGTCGATTGATCTCATACTAGTCGACTGTCTAAACCCAAAACCTAGCGTTTCCCTTTCTGAGTATAATTCACTCAATACTCGGACCCTGACGACTCACTTGATTCTTCATCGCAGTCTTAACTCTTGCCTTCAAGCATTCTTTGAGTTTGGCTCTCGTCCCTCGGATGCATACAAGCTTGCGGCTTGTCTTTACATGTCATCCTTAGCGTATGCCTCAAAATGCGCTTCCCTCGGCTCATCGTTGATGCCTTGTCTATGGTCCCTTGGTTGCCTCTCCATCGTCCACCAGACCAGAAACCGTCAAGCTGAGTCATATGTGTATCATGTAGAACCTGCACACTCAAATACACATATCAAATACAAGGATAAACCTAATTTAAACGATTTGCCCAAATATCAAAACACATGGTCCCACGGACCATAGATTGCTCTAATAATCTTCCCCTTTTTGATGTTTGACAATATGTTTAAGTTAGGGAAATTAAATAGCAAATACAAATGCTAATAACATTTGGACTTACGTTGCCAAGGCTACACATTAGACTTACATCACCAATACATATGCAAACATGCAATGCAAATGCAAAGATGCATGAATCCTATCACAAAGGATCCCCTACACCTAAACTCCCATGAGTTAGGATTTTACCAAAGGGATTTTTAAAACCTCTCCAAGGCTCTTTCTACACTTGGACTTACCAAGGGTTTTTTAAGAACCTATCACAAGGCTCTCCCTTTGCCAATACATGAGCAACAATGCTCCCCCTTCACCTATGTTCCTCCTTGAGCTAGGATTTTTTGCAAAGGTACATAAAATTTTCCCAATTAAACCTTAATTCTCCCCCTTTGCCATACATCAAAAAGAACTCCAACAATATCTCAATTATTAGATTCGTTACCCTCTAATGAACATAAATATTGTGTAATAACCTCCCATCACATCAATAGTACACTTTTTGAGTTTGTTGAAAATAGTTTCAGCATGTATCAGTCGATTGTGATAGTTACTAGTTGATTGACCCCTATCGAAAGATAACTCACAGAATTATCAGTCGACTGAACCCTACACCAGTCGACTAATACCCTAATATCAACTCATTTTTACATTCTGAACCCAAATTCAGAAATACATCAAAAATTTCATAAATCTCTAAAAATTCTCAAATTTTGTGGAGAGGTTTATGGTATCCGTGTCTACTTGAGAAAAATATATTTATCTCGGATCCCAATATTGACACAAAACCCAAAACTATCTAAATAGTTTAATTGAACCTTGACCTAAAGTCCTAATTTCGGTCTCCTCTTGATGTATTTGCTCATATCAAACCACAATGCATCCCTTGCATTGGTTTATATGACATTTATACATTAAAAACTAATTTTCATTCAATATGATCCCAATATCATATTTTCATGCATGAAACACAATCTCATGTGTCAAAACCCAAATATTGAGACTCAAGTCCGTCTCCAAACCCTTTGGTACATTCCATGACCCATCTAGACTCTCAAGAGGTATCCTCCTGAGATTCATTTGTCATGGGGTCCTAACTTGACTCTTTGAGATCTCCTAGAGCTCTTAGCCTTAGCCACCTCCCTAGGTGACTTATCCACAACTATTAGGTCACATCGGTGTACCTCCGGTAATTCTTGACCTACAAACCTAACTTTATTAATCTTGGACACCTTATCCTTGGTTAAGTTCTACTTCCTTTTAACCTTGGACACCTTATCCTTGGTCAATATTTTTTTCCCTTAAATGACACTCCCTTGTCATTTTTGGACTTTTCATCCTTGTCATAGTTATATGCTACTCTAGCATATATCTTTTCATTGGCCTTGGATGACTTAGATCAGTATCCAAACCCGATCTATCATTGTTGGATTTTTAGCTCCCCAACACCATACTTAACCTCTTAGATCCAATAGTGAATATATCTGGGATTTTTTTTTTTCAATTTTTTAAGCTTTGTCCTCAAAACTTGATTTTTCCTTTCTAGGTTTTTAAACCTAAAGTCAACATATCCACCATGGACATTCTTAGACCTACCCATTCTAGGCATGTGCCTCTCTTTCTTGGGATTAATGTCTTGTCCTTAGGTCTAATAGTTTTATAAAGAAATGATTTCTTAGGGTTTTGATATGCATTATTAACCCTATTTCTATCATGATATTTAAAACTAAAATTTTGCATGGGTAAATAATAAGAATTATTTATAGCATGCATGGAAGAATTTAAATTTGAATTACACTTAAGGTTAGGATGTACCTCCTTTATCCTTGTAGCTCCCCCTTGATGTGAGCTCTTCTTCTTTAATTTTTTTCTAATTTCTTCAAATGCTCTAGTTTCCTAAGCTCTCCTTTCCTTGGGCATTTGGTATGGAAGTGCCCTTGCTCACCACACGTGAAGCATTAAATGTGCTCTTCTCCTTCATTTTCCTACAACCCATGTTAGAATTTAAAGGAATTGAATTGGATTTAAGGTTTACCTCCTTTTTCTTACCCAATGGACACTTGTTCTTATAGTGTCCCTTCTCATTGCATCCAAAATAAATAATGTGGTCTATTGATTTTGCTTTGGTGGAGGTGCTTGCAAGGTTGACTTGTTTTTCAACCTTTGATGAAGTGGATTGCTCTTCCTCTTCTTCTTGTGTCACTTCACTTGAGAAGTTAGATGATGTTTCTTTTTCTTTTTCCTCCTCTTCGAATGTTGAGCTTACCTCCTCATCCGACTGGTCCTTCTCCTCCTCTTGGACCATTAAGACCATCTTCTTGGGCTCTTCTTCTTGTGTAGTTTTTTCATGAAGAGATATTACCTTACTCCATAGGTCATGAGCATTCTTATATTCACATACACCACTTATCACATTATTAGGCAAAACATTAATTAAAATTGATATTATTTTGTTGTTTGCCTTTGATTGTGATTGTTGCTCCTTGGTCTAATATCTTGGTCGGAGCTTCTTCTCGTGCTTGTCTTTTGGGACTTCGAATGGTTCTTCGAGTGTGATCATCATGTCCCAATCCATGTCGAACTATGTCTTCACCCACAATATCCAATAGTCAAAACTGTCATGATCACATGGAGGTGGAATAGTGATATCGCCCCCCCCCCCCAATCTTTCTCCTAGCTCCATTTTTCTCTAGCGCTTTGCTCCTTTGGCGGTTAGTCCAACAAGAGTGAACCTCACTCTGATACCACTTGTTGGGATCGATGGCCCAGCTAGATGGGCGGGGGGGGGGGGGGGGGGGGGGGGGGGGTGAATAGACGTTGCCTCCAAATTTTCGACTTCTCTTCCTACACATGTTAGTTGCGCAAGAGGAATAATATAAACTAAACCTAACAACTAAAAGAGGCAAACCAATTTACGTGGTTCGGAAATAAAGCTCCTATTCCACGATTGTCCGTAAGGTGGACGATCCCAATCCGTCAGTAGATTATTCCCTGGTAGAATTCCGGCTAGCTCATGATGCTCCTTGTGGGTGGAGAAACCTCACCACAACTTCAACAAGACCTCTGAGCACAAAGACTACTAATTGGCCTTTAACCAAGACCAATTTCGTCAACCTTAGCCAGCCAAACCAAGCTCCCTTAAATAGAACTCGTGGTTGAACTAGTCGTTACCAGTCGACTGGTTCCAACACCATTCAACTAATCCAGCCGAATCCGAACGTTACAGCCCAACGTTCGAATTCTCAGCCGACTCTAGTCAACTGCACAGAAGATCAGTCGACTAATCTTTCTGTGAACTCTACCAGTCGACTGATCCCACACCAGTTGACTTCCCAAACCCTAAACATAGGGTTTCCCTTCCTGAGTACAATTCACTCAGCACTTAGACCCTCACGACTCACTTGACTCTTCATCGCAGCCTTGACTCTTGCCTTCAAGCCTTCTTCGACTTTGGCTCTCATCCCTTGGATGCATACAAGCTTGCGGCTCGTCTCCACATGTCATCCTTCGCGTATGCCTTGATGTGCGCTTCCCTCGACTCATCGTTGCTACCTTGTCCACGGTTCCTCGGATGCCTCTCCAACCTTCACAAGACCCGAAGCCATCAAGCTGAGTCATATGTGTATCCTGCAGAACCTGCACACTCAAATACACATATCAAATACAAGGGTAAACATAACTTAAACCCTTTGCCCAAATATCAAAACATATGGTCTCACAGACCATAGATTGCCTCGACAATCTCCCCCTTTTTGATGTTTGGTAATACATTTAAATTAGAGAAAACATATAGCAAATAAACATGTTAAAAACATTTGGACTTATGTTGTCAAAGCTACACCTTGACTTATACTGTCAATGCATATGCAAACATACAATGCAAATACAAACATGCATGAATCCTATCATAAAACATCTCTCAGACATAAACTCTCCATGAGTTAAAATTTTCACCAAAAAGCTTTTTAAGTACCTTTCCAAGGCTCTTCCTACCCTTGGACTTACCAAGGGATTTTTAAGAACCTATCACAAGGCTCCTCCTTTTCCAATACATGAGCAGCAATGCTCCCCCTTCACCTAAGCTCCCCCTTAAGCTAGAATTTCTTACAAAGGAACAAAAGGTTTTCTCAATTAAACCTTAATTCTTCCCCTTTATCATACATCTAAAAGAACTCCAACAATATCTCAATCATTGGATTCTTTAACATCTAATGATCATAAACATTATGTAATAACCCCCTGTGAGGTTATACACATATTTGTCATCATTAGGACACTTTTCGACTTTACTGAAAATAATTACAACATGTATCAGTCGACTAAGATAATTACTAGTCGACTGACCCTTATCAAAAAATACCTCACAGAATTATCAGTCGACTGAACCATGCACCAGACGACTAATACCCTGAAATCAGTCTGGTTCTGTATTCTGAACCTAATTTCATAAATACACCAGAAATTTCATAAATCTCCAAAAATTCTTAAATTTTGTGGAGAGGTTTGCGGTACCCGTGATTACTTGGAAAAAATACATTTAAAAATATATATATCTCGAATCCTAAGATTGACACAAAATTTAAAAATATCTAAATGGTTCAATTGAACCTTAATCTAAAGTCCTAGTTTTGGCTTCCTCTTGATATATCTATCCATACCAAATCATAATTTATCCCTAGCATTTGTTTATATAACATCTATATATCAAAAACTAAAT
>JAGFNQ010005003.1:231210-338567 GCA_024364735.1 Boesenbergia rotunda
CTTGGCCAATCACAAAGATCGTGCCTTGTAATTCTCCTAACAGAATGACCGCGGAAGAGACGACGAGTGGATCGTCAATTTTTGTGTTTATAATCAGGGTCTTATTAATTAATTATTAACATGATTAACTAATAATCACAACACAAATAATTAATCAATTACATGAAATGACAAGACAAAATTAAGGAACCAAAGGAAGAGAGTTATACCTTTCTTTTACCTCGTAGCCTTCTACCTTATGTCCCTCCCCTCCTGGACGTCGTGTGGGTGACGAGCTACCGAGAACCGGGATCACCAAAAGCTCCAAAAGAAACTCTTCTTCTTGCGCCTAGCCAAAAACCCTAGCCACTAGGGTTTTGATCTGCCGGCACCTTCCCTCCTTCTTCCTTCTACCGCTGGCCACCAAGAGCTTGCCAAGCTTGCCAACAGCAAGGGAGATCCAAGGAGGAAGATGAAGAAGAAGAAGAAGAAGAGAAACAAGCTTCTCCTCTACCCTAAACCGGCCAAACACCTTACCTTCTCACCCTTGCGCCGCCGCCTTGCACAGCCGCCCGTCGGCCTCTCTCGCGCACCACCCACCGGCTGTCTCTCCACCTCACCGAACACCACAGAAGGGAGAACAAGAATCTCCCTTCCTCTAGCAATGATCGGCGCAGCTGGAAGAGAAGAGATGGGATGAGGAAGAAGGAAAATTTCCTTCTCCTCTAACCGGCGCCCTAGGAGAGAGAAAAGAGATAGAGGAGAAGAGAGAGAGCCTTGGGTTGATCAATTGGATTAAATTCTTTGGTTTCATGATCCCATGGGGTTTATATAAGGCTAAGGTGAGGACCAAGAGGAGTTGGATCTTGGCCCACTAATGGATCTAAAACCAATCCATTAATTAAGATCTATTCTACTAAAGGATCTTAATTGAACTTCCTCACCAACCCCCATATTTTCATATGGGCTCCACTTATTATGAGTCATCCATCCCCCCGTGTTTAAGATATCGAATGTCCGTCGATTAATTTAAATTACTAACAATTTTAATTAATCGATTTCTGGCTCCTTGACTAGTATCACTCAACCTTATCATCATGTCGGATCAAATCCACCTGTAGGGTTTAACATGACGAACCTTTTGAGCTCATCAAGGGGGCATCATCATCCCGACTCACTAGAACACGGATTTCGTCAATAATCAACGGCACATCATATAATTAATATTATTTCCCAACTTATCGGGTCTATCGATTTAACAGAATAAATCTCACCCATTGATAAATCAAAGAAATAATAATTAACTATATGTGCCCATTATTATATTGGAATTTAGGGATTGTACTTCATAATAAATCTGAGATCTAATCCAATTATCAAGTCAGTATAAATTGGATGATCTCTGGTTTTGATCCTGCTCAATGCACACAAAACACACTAGTGTAATTCTATGGTCAAGACCAACCACACCTAATTACACTACAATCATCCCGATGATTTATCCAATTCCATCTCGGTTGTGAGTCTCCACTTATACTAGGCAAGGAACTAATAACATGATCTTCCATGTGTCACCACACACCATGCTATCTACAATATAAAGTAAAGGACTTTTATACATATACTAATATAAATAGGCATCTAGTGTTGTTGTGATTCTCTTTTCAAAAATGCAGATGATCATATATAAAAGGAAGCAAGTCTTTTAGTATACACATCTAACAGCTTACGTCCTTTTCAGGGCTCAAACTCCCATAGATCGGAACATAGTTAGAGTTGAGATCCTCGTGCTGCGGTAGCAATGTTGCCCTTTACGGGTCAAGCACATGCTGTATCGCCTGCATCCTTTTTAGGGCTCAAACTCACCAGGACTAGGACATAGTCGGGGACCAAATCTGTTGGTGTAAGATGCATCAATGATGTCCTCCTCTAGTGTTTCAATGTTTAACAATATGCTTAAGTTAGTGATACATTGACAAGGTAAGGGTGAGTCAAGAAATCCGTATAAAAGTGAGGAAAAGCCCTAGTTAACCTAGGCAATAAGTCCTGGTTCGAAGAATTGGGCACTAAGTCCTGATCATGGATTGGGCAATAAGTCCTAGCCGCGGGCTGGGCACCAATGACCTGGCAGAGGGTTGGGCACGAAGTCCTAATTCGAGGAATTGGGCAATAAGTCCTGGCCGAGGGTTGGGCACCGAAGACCTGACCGAGGGTTGGGCACGAAGTCCTGATTCGAGGAATTGGGCAATAAGTCCTGGTCGCAGACTGGGCACGAAGTCCTGGTGAGTGAAACTAGGCACCGAAGTCCTAGTGAAAGCTGGGCAATAAGTCCTGGTTGTAAGATTGGGCAAAAGTCCTAGTGAGTGAAGCTGGGCAAAAGTCCAACCGGATGGGCCGGTTGACAACACTTCTCCTGAGAGGAGTAGGTGCCCAGGAAGGGAACATAGGTGTCGGTTCGACCTAGGGTTTCATGGGAAATTCGAAGTCAGAATCAATTCGTTAAGGCTAAGAATATATATGTGTTTGCCTTGTGTTTGTGTATTTTATAGGTACCTAGAATTAGAGACAAGGCAGGCAAACAAATGCAAAGAGGCTGAAAGACAGCTTCCTGGGCACCCTCATTGAACCAGGGCACCCCCAAGAAGCCAAGCGCCTGAATGATTCAGGCACCATGGAGGGTCTAGGGTGCCCTGGATAGGAGGTTTTATCAGCTTCGCGAAGATAGCATTTTGGATGAACTTTTGACCGCAACTCAGGCGCCCCATAGCAACTCAAGCGCCCAAGACAAGGCTATATAAAGGGGTTCGACCCCTCAACACATAGCAGCAATCACAATGACATTCTAAGCATTTCGAGCGAAAGAAAAGTGCTAGAGATGAAGCCCTACGACCAAGAAGGCTCCAGGAGGAAGTGCGTGGTACTTCGGAGTTCCAGATTGGCCGGAATCGTCGACTCTTTGTTTGGTTTGAATTAACTTTCTGCATTTACTTTCCTTAATATTTTGATTGTAAATCGTGCACTGTAAGATGGGTTTCTCCGCCTCCGGAAAGTCTGAAAAGGAGACCATTAGTGGATGGGCGTTTCCCATGCTTAGGCCTTGGATGTACTGACCCTGGGGGGTTGGAAACTAAGAAAAAAACCGTGTGCATTCTGAGTTGTTACTTTTTCGTTCTTTCTGTTTTCCGCTACTGCTAACTCTGTATCTAGAACAAACGATCGAATTTATGACAAGTTTCCATAAATTTTTACAAGTCGATATTCACCCCCCCCCACCCTCTATCGATGGCACCGGTCCCCACAAAATCCTTGGGTTATAGTGGCAACCTTGCCCTTCACAGGTCGAGCACATGTCGTATCACCTGCGTCATTTTCAATGCCCAAACTCCCCCGAACTGGAACATAGACGAGGTCAAGATCCTTGGGTTGCGGCAGCAAACTCTCCCTTTAGTGCTCAAGCACATGCAGTATCGCCTGGATCCTTTTCAAGGCCCAAACTCCCCCATACTGGGTGATAGTTGAAGTCGAGATCCTCGGGTTGCGGTAGGAACCTCGCCCTCCGCGGGTCGAGCATATGTCGTATCGCCTGCATCCTTTTCAAGGTTCAAACTCCCCTGCACTGAGACATAGTTGAGGTCGAGATCCTCGGGTTGCGGTAGCAACATCACTCTTCACGGGTCAAGCACATACCGTATGTAACACCCAATAATTTTCTGGTATTATTAGGGATTTTTCGGAATTTTTCTAGCATTTTTTAGAATTAAAATAAAAAGAAAAAAAATTAAAGGGTCGGGTGGGGATTGATCTCGCAAACACGTAAGAAGCCAATACCTAAGCAAGTCCAAGTAACCAGCTGGGCAAGGGTATCAAGCACAGAAAAGGATGAAGCGAAATAATATTATAGTTGATTTAGCCCGTTTCATGAAGAGGTATTTAAACTTCCACTTAAGTTGAGTTAAGACCCCATTAGGGCTTGGAGGAGGTCGCGCGAGCAGGGTGGGAGGCTGCGAAAAACAAGGAAGAAAAGGAGAGTTTTCTCCTCCTTCTTCTTCCTCTTGAAGTAGAAAACCTAGGGCTTCTTCCCTAGGGCCAAGGGAGAAGTTTTCTTGCAAAGGAAGAGGAAAAGAACCCTACACTAGGAGTTTCGAGATACTTAGTGAGTTTTCTTCAAGAAAAGGGTAAGTAAATCACTCACCTGCAATAGGAGTAGCTTCGCATGTAGTTTTCTTGTTGTAGAACCTTGATTTTGTAATCTAAGTGCATGCTTAGAGAATATTGTTTATGGTGTGATTTAAGTTTCTCAAGAATACATGTTTTTAATCATAGAACTTGAATTGGAGTAGATTTTATATGTGTGATCTAAGCATGAAAGGCCAAGTTCTTGAAAAGTCCCAAAGATGAGTTTTGGGTTAAGGGCACGCAAGGTGCTCGATGAAAGTTCCAAGTGAGAAAGGTAAAGTTTTGTAGTGCAAAGACTTATGTAAAAAGAAAGATAGCTTGATAAGTATAAGCATTATGAATAAGAAAGTATTTTACTTTTGTAAAGTGACATGTACCGGGCAAAAGAGAGGCCCACAGAAAGTTAGAAAGAAGCTCTAATAGGGTGCGGTGGCTAGCTACCCCGAAACCTATTAGGGATGCACGCATTGGTACACTAATACCAGGTACATTGTCAAGGCCTGAGAAAGTTGATTATTATTTTGAAGTATATGAGTATATGTAAGTGTTTTCAGTTTAAGCATATGTTTTGCTATGTATGTTAACATTGTTATGTTACAAGCATGTTAAAGAGCAAGAGCAAGGAAGTTAGTGGTTTAAAGTATGGAAATGCATAAGTAGCAAGTCGCAAAAGAAATTATGAGCATGTTAGATTTGTCAATGTTTTAGTGCTAGTAAATGTTTTCAAGCATGATTGAGCATTATAAGTATATGAAAGTTTCCATGTGCAAGTATTTCAAAGTGCATGTGTTTTGAAGCAAGCATTATTTGAAAAGAAAATGTTTATCATTGATCGCATGGATTTGTGAGTTAGGATTTACTTACTAAGCAAATCGCTTATTAGTTGCATTTCCTTCTATTGCAGACAAAGGTAAAGAAAAAGCATAAGCTAGGGAGGCGAGCGAGACTTGCATTGATGTTCAGTGGCGGCGGAACCGTGGAAGAGATCGTTGGGTTAACTCTTGTAGAACATGTGTTTTGGTGTTTTGAATTGGTAGAACGAATGACTTTGTTTAAACCTTGCATAGAGACAAAGTTGGGTACAAACTCTAGTCTAGAGTTCATATATTTTGATAGCTTATTTACTTCCGCAAAGATCCTAATTGCAAATTTATGAGGTTGTTTTGAGTTGTTAGGATGTTTATAAAACTAGTATAGAGTATAAAAATGAAGTTATTTCTTTATATACATTGAAGGTATGTGAATTGTGGACTTTTGAAACTAATTTTCGGGTCTGAAAATGCAGGTTTCAGGCGTGTCAGTCGACTGGTTCAGAACCAGTCGACTGCGATATCGAACAGAACCTTCTGTTCGATGCACCAGTCGACTGCCATGAGGCCAGTCGACTGGTGCCGGGCACAGAAAGTTTCTGTGGCCGATACCAGTCGACTGGCTATCTATCAGTCGACTGGTACCATTGAAAAGAAAGTGTTGTAGGGCGGATGGTTAGTGCTTTAGTTTTACAACTAAGAGGTCTAGGGGTCAAATCCTTGCAAAGCAAATAAAATGAAAGTTTTTTTTTTAAAGAAAAAAAAATCAGAGCAAGTTAAGGGAAGTCAAGTAGTAGTAACCTAAGGCTAAGAATAAGGTAAAGTTAAGGTTAAGTAAAAGCGGCGCCCGCCTTAAGAAGGAAGAGAAGGCGGGTCATCACAGAGTGGTATCAGAGCCAGTTCCACCCTTCCGCCACACTGACATCAAGCATCAATCCTGCCGCCTGCCAAGTAAGAAGTTCATATGTTGTAGTTTTATATGCTTTTCATTATTGACTGCTAGTATCAGTAAGTGCATGATGATAAGAAAGTATGTTAGTATTATTATATGCTATTATGTGCATGATCAGTATATGCTATCTAATATGAGTATGATGATAGTATGATGATAATATGATGATATGACATATGTCATATGAGTATGATGATATGAGTCGGATGATAGTGAAGTAATAAAATGCCCTTATTGATGAAAGGTCTTTATAGAAGTAATATTATTACCCTCTTTAAGATATAGAATAAGAGAATGCCAAGAGTACGTCCTGGAAAGGCCCAAAATGAGGAGCGAGCTCCTAGAGGGCAAGAGGCAACATAGTCTCTTTATGATATAGAGTAAGAGAATGCCAAGAGGACGTCCTAGAAAGGCCCAAAATGAGGAGCGAGCTCCTAGAGGGCAAGAGAAAGAGTCAGTACCACCACCAACTCTCTTAGAGGTGATGGTGCAGTTATAGAGACATTAGTAGAGCAACAACAAGTTATTGCCACCGTGATGGCTAACCAGTAGGCCACTCCTGTTACCCCGCCGGTGGCGAATGTAGTGGCACCAGTGGTGACCGAAGACCCATCGGTTACCTTTGTAGTCCCGACAAGGGGGGTAAGGCAAGAAGCGTACCTCATTCAGTAGAAGAAACTGAAGCCAGGGAACTTCCCAGGCACAAGCAAACCATGGGATGCTTGAGCATGGTTCAAAATGTTGGAAAGAATAGTAGGGATACTGGACTGGCATGAGATAGAGAAGATAAAGTGTGCATCTTTCTGACTTACGGGAGATGCTAGGATGTGGTGGGAGAAAGTTAAGGCCAAGAGAAATGTCAGCCAGATGACATGGGCCGACTTCGAGATCGAGTTCTTTGAAGAATACATTCATATGCGAGTAACCAACAAGCATTATGATGAATTCACGGAGTTCAGACCTGGAGAACTATGCGTGGATGAAGCAGTGAGGAAGTTTAATCGGTTAGCTCATCTGTGCCCAGGGCTAGTTAGCACAGAAAAAGAGAGAGTCAGGCTAAGGCTCAAGATGTTAAGGCTGAGATAGCGTTAAAGGTGGACAGCAGTGTTAAGAGGTCGCAAACCTCCGAAGAACTGATAAGTAGTGCTTTGATCATCGAGCACTACTTAAATAGTACAAAGACCACCAGAAATGTTGAACGATGAAGTTCTTAATGACCTTACCTTCGAGAGAGGTCATGGCATCTACTCAGTGGCTAAGAGCTGTATTAATTCGGATTTCCAACCGAGAACTCTATAGTGATTTAGTAGTCCTTGAGATGAAGGATTACGATATCATTTTAGGGATGGATTTCTTGAGCAAGTACAGTGCCTCTATTGAATGCCGCAAAAGAAGAGTAAAGTTCACACTAGAAGCAGAACCTCCATTTGAGTTTATTGGAGACCCAAAGAGAAAGACAAAAAGGTTCTTATCTACCTTACAAGCTCAGAGAATGTTAGATAATGGAGGTTCTGGTTATTAGCGCATATAGTGGATGCAAGTCAAGGAGAAGGATTGAAGAGAGAAGAAGTGAGGGTAGTTTGTGACTATCCTGAGGTGTTTCCTGAAGAGTTACCAGGACTCCCTCCCAATCGGGAAATTGAGTTTGAAATTGAGTTAGCCCCAGGAACCAACCCAATTTCGAAGGCACCTTATCGCATGGCGCCAGCAGAACTGAAAGAATTGCAAGAACAATTGCAAGAGCTGCTTGACAAGGGTTTCATCCGCCCTAGTCATTCACCTTGGGGAGCTCCTGTATTGTTCGTCAAGAAGAAAGATGGATCTATGCGAATGTGCATAGATTATCGAGCTTTGAATAAGGTAACCATCAGGAACAGATATCCTTTGCCAAGGATAGATGATTTATTTGATCAGCTGAAGGGAGCCACAGTGTTCTCCAAGATAGATCTGCGATCAGGTTACCATCAGCTCAGAGTGAAGGAGAGTGATGTGCCAAGGACTGCTTTCAGTACAAGATATGGGCACTATGAGTTTGTGGTCATGCCCTTTGGAGTGACAAACGCCCCTACGACGTTTATGGATCTAATGAATAGAGTGTTCAAGGATTTTCTGGACAAGTTCGTCATTGTCTTTATTGATGATATCCTAGTGTATTCAAAGACTCAGGAAGAACATGACGAACACTTGAAGATGGTATTGCAAACCTTATATCAGAAGGAGTTGTACGCCAAATTCTCAAAGTGTGAGTTTTGGCTTGACCAGGTGGCCTTCCTAGGCCACATCATTTCCAAGGAAGGTATTATGGTAGACCCAGCCAAGATTGAAGCAGTTAGTAACTGGAGTCGACCAAAGAATGCCAGTGAGATCAGAAGTTTTCTGGGTTTGGCAGGGTACTACAGAAGGTTTGTAGAGGACTTTTCAAAGATAGCCTCTCCACTTACAGCCCTTACCAGAAAGAATAAGAAGTATGAGTGGACTGAGGACTGTGAGCAGAGCTTCCTTGAGTTGAAGAAGAGACTGACCAGCGCTCCTATCCTTACAGTACCCGAAGGTGATAAGAGCTTTGATATATACAGTGATGCATCAAAGCTAGGACTTGGAGCAGTCCTGATGCAAGAAGGCAAAGTCATAGCTTATGCTTCCAGGCAACTCAAGGACTATGAAAAGAATTACCCTACTCATGATCTGGAGTTGGCAGCTGTAGTCTTTGCTCTAAAGATATGGAGGCATTACTTGTATGGAGTGCATTGTAAGATTTATACAGATCACCAGAGTCTGAAATATTTCTTCACTCAGAAAGACCACAATATGAGACAGCGAAGGTGGCTCGAGTTAGTGAAGGACTATGACTGTGAGATTCTTTACCACCCTGGAAAGGCAAGTAGAGTAGCAGATGCACTGAGTAGAAAGACTTGTGCCACTTTGATATCCTTATCATCATTGGCACCACCATTACAGAAGGAAATAGTAGATTATGGAGTTGAGATCATTTATGGGCAGTTAGCTCTATTGACACTAGAGTCAACCTTGCTTGAAGATATACAAAAAGAGCAAGCTGAGGATTCTGATATCCAAAGGATCAAGCAAGAGATACAAGAAGGAGAAAGTAAAGAGTTTAGAGTATCTGACAGTGGGATACTCTATTATGGTGACCGTTTGTATGTTCCCAAGAATGAAGAGCTGAGAAAGAAGATTCTTGAAGAAGCCCATGGAACTCCCTACTCCATGCATCCTGGTTCTACCAAGATGTACCAGGACTTGAAAAGAAGATTTTGGTGGTTCGGAATGAAAAGAGACATAGCTAGGTATGTCAGCACCTGCCTAACATGTCAGAGAGTTAAAGCAGAACACCAAAGACCAGGAGGTGTCCTACAGCCCATTCAGATTCCAGAGTGGAAATGGGAAGACATAGTCATGGATTTCATAGTTGGTCTACCAAAGACAACTAATGGCTATGACGCTATTTGGGTGATAGTAGACAGATTGACCAAGTCTGCCCACTTCTTGGCAATCAGAGTGTCTTACTCATTTGAAAAGTTAGCCCAGTTATATGTGCAAGAAGTGATCCGACTACACGGAGTCCCGAAGACCATTATCTCTGATAGGGATGGTCGTTTCACGTCACACTTTTGGGAGTGTATACAGACAGCGTTAGGCACCAAACTGAAATTCAGCACAGCTTTCCATCCCCAGACTGATGGACAGACAGAGAGAGTGAATCAGGTTCTAGAAGATATGCTCAGAGCTTGTGCATTGGACTTCAAGGGAAGTTGGTGCAAGTATTTATGTTTAGCTGAGTTTGCCTACAACAACAGTTACCAAGCCACTATTGGTATGACACCCTATGAAGCTCTTTATGGTAGGAAGTGTAGATCTCCCCTCTGTTGGTATGAAGGTAGTGAGAAGAAGGAAATGGGGTCACAGACTGATCTTATAAATGATACCATAGAAGCTATAAAGAGCATCCGTTAGAGGATTGAGACTGCTCAGAGTAGGCAGAAGAGTTACGCCGATGTACGCCGTAGGCCGTTAGAGTTTGAAGTTGGGGATACAGTTTTCCTCAAAGTAGCTCCTATGAAGGGTGTGATGAGATTTGGCAAGAAAGGCAAGCTAAGTCCTCGATACATAGGACCGTACCTAGTGACGAAAAGAGTTGGCAAAGCAGCTTATGAGTTGGAGCTACCTCCAGAGATGTCAGCAATACACAATGTGTTTCATGTCTCAATGCTAAAGAAGCATATCCCAGATTCCAACCAAGTGATTGAGCCACAGATGGTACAAGTGCAAGAAGATCTCAGTTATGAAAGTCGACCTATTCAGATAATAGATCGAGCAGATAAGAAGCTGAGGAACAAAGTGGTACCATTAATGAAAGTTTTATGGCTGAATCAGAAGTATGAAGAGGCAACTTGGGAATCAGAAGATAGCATGAGGCAAAGGTATCCAGAGCTGTTCTAAGTTCGAGGACAAACTTTTTATAAGGTAGGGAGGATTGTAACACCCAATAATTTTCTGGTATTATTAGGGATTTTTCAGAATTTTTCTAGCATTTTTCGGAATTAAAATAAAAAGAAAAAAATTAAAGGGTCGGGTGGGGATTGATCTCGCGACCACGCAAGAAGCCAATCCCTAAGCAAGTCCAAGTAACCAGCTGGGCAAGGGTATCAAGCACAGAAAAGGATGAAGCGAAATAATATTATAATTGATTTAGCCCGTTTCATGAAGAGGCATTTAAACTTCCACTTAAGTTGAGTTAAGACCCCATTAGGGCTTGGAGGAGGTCGCGCGAGCAGGGTGGGAGGCTGCGAAAAACAGGGAAGAAAAGGAGAGTTTTCTCCTCCTTCTTCTTCCTCTTGAAGTAGAAAACCTAGGGCTTCTTCCCTAGGGCCAAGGGTGAAGTTTTCTTGCAAAGGAAGAGGAAAAGAACCCTACGCTAGGAGTTTCGAGATACTTAGTGAGTTTTCTTCAAGAAAAGGGTAAGTAAATCACTCACCTGCAATAGGAGTAGCTTCGCATGTAGTTTTCTTGTTGTAGAACCTTGATTTTGTAATCTAAGTGCATGCTTGGAGAATATTGTTTATGGTGTGATTTAAGTTTCTCAAGAATACATGTTTTTAATCATAGAACTTGAATTGGAGTAGATTTTATATGTGTGATCTAAGCATGAAAGGCCAAGTTCTTGAAAAGTCCCAAAGATGAGTTTTGGGTTAAGGGCACGCAAGGTGCTCGATGAAAGTTCCAAGTGAGAAAGGTAAAGTTTTGTAGTGCAAAGACTTATGTAAAAAGAAAGATAGCTTGATAAGTATAAGCATTATGAATAAGAAAGTATTTTACTTTTGTAAAGTGACATGTACCGGGCAAAAGAGAGGCCCACAGAAAGTTAGAAAGAAGCTCTAATAGGGTGCGGTGGCTAGCTACCCCGAAACCTATTAGGGATGCGCGCATTGGTACACTGATACCAGGTACATTGTCAAGGCCTGAGAAAGTTGATTATTATTTTGAAGTATATGAGTATATGTAAGTGTTTTCAGTTTAAGCATATGTTTTGCTATGTATGTTAACATTGTTATGTTACAAGCATGTTAAAGAGCAAGAGCAAGGAAGTTAGTGGTTTAAAGTATGGAAATGCATAAGTAGCAAGTCACAAAAGAAATTATGAGCATGTTAGATTTGCCAATGTTTTAGTGCTAGTAAATGTTTTCAAGCATGATTGAGCATTATAAGTATATGAAAGTTTCCATGTGCAAGTATTTCAAAGTGCATGTGTTTTGAAGCAAGCATTATTTGAAAAGAAAATGTTTATCATTGATCGCATGGATTTGTGAGTTAGGATTTACTTACTAAGCAAATCGCTTATTAGTTGCATTTCCTTCTATTGCAGACAAAGGTAAAGAAAAAGCATAAGCTAGGGAGGCGAGCGGGACTTGCATTGATGTTCAGTGACGGCGGAACCGTGGAAGAGATCGTCGGGTTAACTCTTGTAAAACATGTGTTTTGGTGTTTTGAATTGGTAGAACGAATGACTTTGTTTAAACCTTTCATAGAGACAAAGTTGGGTACAAACTCTAGTCTAGAGTTCATATATTTTGATAGCTTATTTACTTCCGCAAAGATCCTAATTGCAAGTTTATGAGGTAGTTTTGAGTTGCTAGGATGTTTATAAAACTAGTATAGAGTATAGAAATGAAGTTATTTCTTTATATACATTGAAGGTATGTGAATTGTGGACTTTTGAAACTAATTTTCGGGTCTGAAAATGCAGGTTTCAGGCGTGCCAGTCGACTGGTTCAGAACCAGTCGACTGCGATATCGAACAGAACCTTCTGTTCGATGCACCAGTCGACTGCCATGAGGCCAGTCGACTGGTGCCGGGCACAGAATGTTTCTGTGGCCAATACCAGTCGACTGGCTATCTATCAGTCGACTGGTACCATTGAAAAGAAAGTGTTGTAGGGCAGATGGTTAGTTCTTTAGTTTTATAACTAAGAGGTCTAGGGGTCAAATCCTTGCAAAGCAAATAAAATGAAAGTTTTTTTTTTAAAGAAAAAAAAATCAGAGCAAGTTAAGGGAAGTCAAGTAGTAGTAACCTAAGGCTAAGAATAAGGTAAAGTTAAGGTTAAGTAAAAGCGGCGCCCGCCTTAAGAAGGAAGAGAAGGCGGGTCGTCACACCGTATCACTTGCGTCCTTTCAGGGCCCAAACTCTACCAGACTAGGAGATAGTCAGGGTCAAGATTATTGAGCTGCGGTAGCAACCTCGACCTCCATAACCCAAGCATATGTCATATCACTTGAGTCCTTTTCAAGACACAAACTCTCCTGGACTTGGACATAGTTGAGGTCGAGATCCTTGGGTTGCGGTAGCAAACTCGCCCTCCGTAGGTCAAGCATATGTCGTATTGCCTGTGTCCTTTTCAGAGCCTAAACTCCCCCGGACTAGGACATAGTCGAGGTCAAGATCCTCGGGCTGCAGGAGCAACCTCACCCTCTACGGGTCGATCATATGGCATATCGCCCGCGTCCTTTTCAGAGTCCAAACTCCCCTAGATTGGGATATAGTCGAGGTTGAGATTTTAAGTTTAGGCCACTGATCACACCTACCGGTTCCACTGGAGCTCAAGCCGAGGTGGCATACCCATATTAAACCACGATCGACTCGTGACAAGTAAAATTCGCCCCCTAAAAAAGTTTTGTTCTCATTTCATAAATTTCAGGGTCTATAAAACCAAAAACAAAAACATAAGATATGGACCACCTTAGAGGTCCGCCAAATCCTCGTCTGGAAGATTATCTATAATTCAGGACAAGGAGATCTTAGGTTGAGGTTGGCCCGCCTGGAGGAGACCGGCCTCACTTAGCTGCTAAAGGGCGCCTGTCATGCCATGCTCCACCATCCGGAGGAGGCGCACCCCCACTAGGGTGTAAATCTCCTCCGAAGTGAGAAAGTCCTTCTTCTGAACCTCTCAACTAGAGGCTTTCACCGACTAGTGCTCTTGCAGCTCGATCTCCTTGCTCTCCAAAAGATACCGCTGCACCCCCAGAGACAGAGGAGTGGAGAGTCGCCACCTCCACCTGGGTCGATTGCACCTCTGCTTGGAGGCATTCCAACTCCGCTACCTAGACCCGACCTGCCTCCTCGACCACTCAAGTGGATACTCAAGCGGAGCGTAGCTCACCCTTCAGCATAGCCCGCACTACTTCAGCTTCTTCCCGCACCGCTTCCAGTTCTTGGAGTCGACCTTCAGCTGCCAAGCAAAGGAACTCGTCTTCCTCCTAGGTCGCTAAAATAATCACAAAAATGGTACTTATCAACTCCCCCACACTTAACCTTGAGCGTCTCGCGAAACTACTAAATAAGTATCCCTTAGGCTTTCTTAAGCATAATTAGAAGCAAATGAAAAGAAATTACCTAGGGTTGTCAATTCTCATAAATCTAAGCTCTATGGATTAGTATCTTGTCCTTAAATCAACAACTTAGCTTTTTCATCTATCATGAGTCATTGAGATGAATTCAACTCTCTAGCCTTTCAAGGAAAGTTTTGGTGGCTCTCTTCTTAAGTTCTAAGTTGATGATGGAAGTGGAGCTCACTCTATCACACATGCTTCTTGCACTACCATAGGCTTGCTTATTATCTAATCTCCACCGTTAATCATGATTGGAATCAATATCTACAAAAACAAATGAAAGCATGGAAAATGGTAAGAAATGGAGTAAAAACTAAGGAAATGGAAAAATTGTTGGAGTGGGAGACTTGGTTGCTCAAAAATGTTTCCAATGTGCTTTGCCCCATCTTAACAGTCCTCTAATGATATCAAAAATGTGGTGGAGTAAATCTTGAATAATTCCTTTGATTTGGTGAAAAACCCTTCTTTGGTGTCAAGGTGCCAAGTTTGCCAATTTCGTGCCAATCTTGCTTCTCTTTTCTTCTTCTTTCTCTTCTTTCTTTTCTGCTCAGTTTTGTATCAAAGAACATATGATATCAAGTGAAATAGATACTCAACATGAAATTTTCACTCAACAACCCTTGTAACTCACTCTTGATACACTTCCTTTACAAGTTGGCACACTTCCTCATTTGTTCTTTTTTTTTTCTTTTTCTCTCAGATTCCGGCTTCCATAATATAACTTCAGATCTTGCAAAACTTCTGATTTCTCCAACAATTAACATCAAGAGTGCTTGTATCAAATGATAGTGGAACCCTTAAGTGTTCCACTCAAAAATTCAAATCAGCCCATTAAATTTCAGCCCCTTGCCTTCACTGATTTCGGAAATGCCTTCACTGCACTTTGTTTCAGATTTTTCCAGCTTGGTTCGGCTCCAATTCAGCTTGTTTTCAGATGGTCTTCAGATTCCAGCATTCGGAAAACTCAGATTCAGCATTACAAGCTCAGATTCAGCACTCCTTTAGCTTCTTTTCAGCCTTTGTTTAGACCTTATACAGCTGCAATTTTTTCCAGCAAAATGTGCTCTGATTCCTACAGCAAAGGATAGCTGCAATCATCTTCTAACAGGGTGGCCGAACAGCTCTATCAGCTGCAAATTAAGCAGCCTTGCAAGTGGAGTTCTTGTGTGCACAGATTTTTTTCTGCATTGATCCCATGTTGTCTGATTTTTGCTCAAATTCTGCACAGATTCTCTACCTTGATCAGATCTGGTCAGCTTACAATTTAGAATCACAAATCTGGCATCAAATGATAGTGGAGAATGCTCTTCTTCCTTGGAAGTTACTGATCCATATCCATTTCCTACCCACAATAGCAGATTTTTTTTCTTTTTGGCACAAGCTCTTTTCTCTATTTTTTTTTCTGTGCCATTTGTAAATTCTTAACCGAATTCAACTTGAGGTTAAACCTCCTTAGATCTTCAAATGATAATCAAGATTCTTCCATTGTTTTCAATCTTTGACCACTTCCATTTCTTGCAACTCAATTTGGCACATTGCTTTCAAAGAATTCTTTTTTTTTTCTCGAATTGAAGTGCCTCCTTGATGCCAAATCCTTTCCAAAAAGCTAGTCACTCAAAAATTTGACGGGCCCAAACTATGTGTCACAAAAGTAGGCCTCAAATTTAGATGTAAATGAATAGCTGGAAACCCTTTTACAAGCAAAATGTATAAGAATGTAGCAAAGGGGCCACAGGTCGTATTTTCCTCAGGGATAGTTGTCGTGCTTGATTCAAACTTGCAATTATGTGTCGTTTTTGAGTTTTGGGTTTCAAGTTAATGATTAGGTTTTTTTTTGTTGTGAATAAAAGTGAAATTGAAATGAAAAAAAAATAAAGAAACTTAACTAATAACTGAACAAGAAGTTGACACTAAAGATAAACTCAACTCAATGTAAACCTAATCAAGCTCTTACCAATTTTTTTATGAGAAATCGTTCCCTGTTTTTAAAAATCCTAAACAAATGCTAAACAATTTATTGAAGACAGAGTTTGTAGTTTTTAGGAACAAACAAACTAAGCCAAATCAATGTAAAGTAGATTTTCGGAAATTACACAATCAAGGAGCTTTACTAGCTAATATGATTTTTTTGGAACCTAACCACTGCCAATAAAAAGTCAGAATCGAGTGAGTCCTAGCTTACTGAATTCAAACACAAGCATATGCCACAAAAGCAAACTAATTCAGATGCAAACAGTTCTAAGGGAGTTGGCACGCAAGGAAATACTTTTTGTGCCAAAAACTAGCTCTAAATCAAGGAATAAGTGGATTTTCGGCTCAAGAGTTTACACTAAGTGATTCAATTGGCAAACAATGGAATTAAGAAAGAACTAAGCAAGATTAAGGCAAGGAATCGAAACTAAGATCAAAACCAGAGAAACAATTAAAATTCAGAAATGAAATTGCTTGAAACTAAGGATGCAGAAATTAAAGGCTTACTAAAGAGTTTTCTTTCGCAATAGATCCAAGGCTACACTAGCTAATGCAAAACAAGTTTAAGCAACTAATCTAGGTACAAGGAAACTTATCTAGCAACTTCTTAACAGAAACTAATGAAAGAAAGCTGAAAATATGGAAACGCAGCCCACAACTTGGCACGCAGCAATTTGAAGTTGGCACGCAAGGATTAAAACTAAAGCAAACTGTAATCTGACTTAAACTATCACCAAACAAGTTCCTAGTTAACTTAACTCGAAGATTAAAAACCTAATTAAGCTCAAACAAATCAGGATTACAAACTAAGTTGCTGAAAACTGGAATTGCAGAAAAACAGGACAGAATTCGGCTAAACTGAAAACTATAACTAAAACAGAAATTAAAGTAAGGAAATCTACTCCTCGCTTCCTTCCCTAGCTCAGATACTCCTTGGTTGTCAAGCAAGGGAGAGCCTCGGACCCGCAAGCTCAGCAAATCATGAGGAAAGCTTCATTCGCGATTGAATACAGTCCGAACTGCCCATTTCTAAATTTTCCCTGCGAAATCTTCATCTCAGCTGTGTCTGCGTGAATTGGTGAGTGGATGATGATCAAAGCTACTCCGGGAACCCCTCTGGATAGCCTTGGTGGAAGGTGGTAGAGCGCAGCCGATCCGAAGGTTGTAAACTGGACAGAGCTGTAGAAACCTCTCACAGACTCTGTTCTTGGGCAATCTCGATCCGGAAACAAGACTGATGAGCTCCTCGATGACCTAGTATGTGAAATCAGCAAGAAAAACGAGTGGTCGCGCCTTGGATTGAAGGAAACAAGCTAAGGATGCATGAAGAACACGAAGAACACTATTTGCGTATTTTTTTTATTTTTTTTTTATTTTTTATTTTTATTTTTTTTTGCTAACTACAGTCGAAGACTGAAAATTCTGAAATTAATTGATACGCAAGCTTTGGAGTTGGCACGCAAGGTTTTAAACAGGAATAAACTGAAATTAAGTGAAACATTAACTAAACTAGCTAGCTAACTACTTGCTTGAAGATTTGAAGCTAAATTACAGCTGAAACAATGAATTAAACCAAGTAACAAATCTAAAACGAAATGCAAAAACAGAACAGACAGCAGAAATGGAAATTTACAGCTAAAAACATTGGAAATTAAGGATCTAAACTACTCCTCAACCATTCCTCAACTCAAGAGCTCCTTGGTCGTCAATCAAGGGAGAACCTCGGACCCGCAAGCTCCGCAAATCAGTGAGAATCGCCTCAGCTACCGAATCTGATCAGATCACTGCCCAAACTGAATTCAGCTTCCAATTTCATCAAACTCGCTGTGGTGGCTCGCGATTGGGATTAGGGAGTGACCAAAACCTTCCAGGGAACCCCTCTGGTCAGCTCGGATGCAGTGGAAGTGGGGCACAGCTGAGCTCGCTGAAATCGGATAGCAAGCTGCCGAGACCTCGCGCAAACTGGCTATTGAACAGAAAATCAATCGGAAACCTCACCAAGAGCTCTCTTCACTGACCTAACTCTTGCTTTGATGATGGATTTGAGGGATCGCGCCTCCTTGATGAAGAACTAGCTAATGAAACAGTGAAGAAAACGAAGAAGGAAACAGCTGCGGCGGAGACGCGACAAGGGAAGAGCTGGGCACATTTCTGATTAAATAGTTATCAACGGACGGCCCAGATTGATCGGAGGAGATCCAACGGTAGATCTTGGTCTGATTGGAGCCAAACTTTTATGATGATGATCTGGGGTCAGGATCTGCCTTGTGGTAGCTCGGATCCTCCAGATGTGCAACGGATGGTCCAGATCAACTCAATTTGTGAATGGACGCTCTAGAGCCCTCCAAGCTTGATCCAACGGTTGATTTAGCTCTGATTGGGATGAAACCTTCAGATCTTGATCATAGAGTCTGATCAACCCTAACCCTAGCTCGGATTGCTTCAGATCGTCCCGGATGGCTCAGATCTAGCCGCTCTTGAATCGGACGGCCTGGATTAATCCAAAACATGATAATTCGATCCGGTTCCACTTCCGACTCAAGTTTGACCCAGTATGCCCTAGGTCCAGGATTCTTCCATGCCTACAAAAATATATCAGAAAATTAGTGGCCAAATAATCCAAAAAATGTGTAAATTTGCAATTAAGTCCAAAATAAGATAAAGTTCCAAAACCTAGGGTAAAATCATAATTAAGCAATAAAAACATGGGTCAAACATGGATTTTAGCATCTAAAATAATCACAAAAATGGTACTTATCAGTCACCTTCAACTCCACCTTTAGGAGATGGAATTGTTAACGACTAGTCTCCAACTCGACATGGGTAGCCTCCTTTGATTGCCTCCAAGGAAGCCCAATTCTAGGCCACTGCTCCAACTCGGCCTTCAGATGCTTGGCCCTCTTACCTTTCTTCTTCCCCTCCACCTCAAAGGATTTGATATGAGCCGTCAAAGAATCGATCTCATTTTGACGTTGGCTTAGAGCATACTTTATGTCCGAAATCGAGATTTTGTTCTCACTTATTATTCTTTGTAGACACTTAATCTCGGCCAGACTAGACATGGGGTCCTCAGATAAGGACTTGAGGCGGGACACCTCCATCCTCAAACGTGTAATGGTGACCTAGCAGGAGGATAGCTGCGAGGACAAGTTGGCCACCTAATCCCGCAGCTCATGGCAGGCTTGAAAAAGTTTAGGATAATGGCAGTAGAAAACAATCAGCTTGGACATATGATCTGCACCAATCCCCATCAGCTCCTCGAGCAGGCCCTTATAGGCATGCCCTCCATCGCTGCCTCCTCGTCTTGCCTCCTAGTAGACACAGGCCGAGCAGGGTCAGGTCCATGCAGACATCGAAGCACCTGAGAGAGGAGTAGACTCCTCCCCGATAACTGGTACGGGCTCGCCTCAATCCCTTCCCAACAGACCAAGAGAAGAGGAGGCAGGAGTGAAATGACCTATTTCGCGGGAACTTCGGTGGAGACCGACGACAACTCTGGCAGGAACGGAACTGATCAAGCGGTCAGATTGAGCCAGGTCTAGCTGAGGCAAACCCGCTGGAGCGGAGATAATTCCTAGTAAAGACCCCCAAGGAGGGGGACAGCCCACCCAGCATGTCCCTTCTCTTGGGGGGGGTGGCAGGCGAATGTGCAATGACAAGGCTCACTTGGGAACCACCACCTAAGGAGGCACAGGGTCTCATAAGACACACCAGGGCAGGAGGTCTCTTCAGGATGATGCTTCCTCTTGCATGATATCTGAAGGGGAGAAGGGGATGGCTCCATTTAACTCCTCTTTAGCACGGTAGCCTACGCTAGTGCAGAACTAGCAAAAAGCTTCTCCCTACAAGAACTAAAGCCTCGACCTCCCGAGTAATGTCAATAATTTCCGCCCCTCGGCCACTAACTCTGCCTCAGAGAGCCGAGTCAACTGATTCAATGCTACTCGCAACATAGTCTCAGTTGCAAAAAGAAAGATAGCACTTAGTCAGACATTGACGTCACCGTCTAAATAGAAGACTTACCAAATGATTATGTCAAAACAGCTCGAAGGGGACTCAGGTCGAGGCAACGCAGCACAGCACAGCACGCCTTCCTCGAGCAAGAATTGCTATTAAATTCAACTCCTCGAGCTTTGCGTAGGCTCTAGAGTACCCTCTCTCCTAGTGAATATCCCTTATAGAAGGTTAGGTCAACAGCTCCATCTGTCACCGAAGAGGGGCCAACAGGATCTGGGGAAGCCGAATGTAAAAGAACTATGATTTCCACCCTTGTGCGAGGATGGCATACCCTTGATCAACCCTTGATTTCAGTTAGGCATAATCAGAATGTGGTCCTCCGACACCTGATAAGTCAGGTGCAACCTCTCTAATGAAACACTTGTAAAACTCAAGTTTACAATGTGGTACCAAGGAACATACGAGTCTACTCAAAGAGAGAAAAGGAACAAAGACTTACTTGCAAAACTTAAAAAAGGGATGTAGCAAAAACAGACCCTGGGAAGGAGATGAAGACAACGACACTCAAAAGGATGCTCATAGAAGCCAAGTAAGGACAAAGGGTTGCACTTTCTGATCTAAGTTCTCCTATCAAGCCGCTGGGCCACAATCGTTCGATCTGGGACAAAAAATTACTAACCTCTACGTGATCATGGCACCTCCAGATGACGTCTCATATTCTGACTCACTGTCTTATCACCATTAAGGAAACATGGCCTCAAAAGATAAAGTGTATCTCAGGCACAGTAAACAAAGATAGCAGATCATCCCACCATTAAGAAAGCGTGGACAGCCATTAAAGCACGAATCCTGACAAAATCCTGAAACCACCACAAGTTACCAACATATGGCCATATTAGCTGCATTTAAAGAAGTCCAGTCAATTGACCCGATAAGCCTCCTTTGACTAGACTAAAGGGGAAGCTACTGATACGGGGTCAGGGTGTGATAAGCTACCTAAAGAGGCCATATCACCAAGAATAAAAAAAATTCATCCACAACATCGTCCCCAAAAGACCCCAACTCAAGTTCAGGCCCCGAGCTTAGGTCAGGTCAAAACTAAGACCAAGCTGACATCAAGTCAAAATCAGGTCAAGAAGGCCTGGGTGAGCTCTTGATCAGAATCCAACATCAAAGTTCATAAGAATCCTCGAACTAGTAGATATGATCATAGCACAACTCGACTATTTAGGTCGACCCCCGAGCTCAGCCCCCCAACAGCCACTTAGGACAGAGCCCTCGAGCTGCCACTTTCCTTGCCATTGAGCACATCCTTACTCTCATCACGAGAACGGTAAATACACGCCCTTGGAAAAATAGCAACGGCTATGAGGACATGGGCTAAACGGTTCCAAAGATGTGTCACGTTGCGAAACGCCTACCATAAACACATTAACTGCACTATAAATCTCGTCCTTACAAGATAACGTGCGCGAAACCTACGTATTGTAGGATAGGTGTCCACCACCAGCCCCCTATAAAAAGGTATTCATCCCTTTCAAGGAAAGATATACACAAACTCTACTCTAATTCTACTACACCCGCCTCTAATCCCCACCTTTAACTTGAGCATCAGAGTGACTGTACCGAAAATTCTCTGACCATCTCTTAACTCATGTTCATCTTCTCATACACTCTTCCCACGGAGCCTCATTAGCCTTCATATCAGGATCCATCTTTCACTTACTCGATATATTTACCGATGAATTATTTACCAAGGAGCTTGGATAGCATCAACCGTCATATCAAAATAAAAAAAAAGTGTGGGAACAAAATATATTAAGTGTCCTACATGATCTATTTTTTTAAATATTCGCCATCAATCTGTTATATCAATCTTTACATTTGATATCAGAGTTACACCACATTGAACTTGTCGACGAAGCCCGTCTCTAAAGCAACTCATAACTTTTTACATGAGACTTACACATACGCATGGTAATACAAATTCCGAAAAAAAAGTAAAATAGGAAAAAGAGTTACACTCTTACAGAAAAGAAGAGAATAAAATAAATAAATAATTTAACTTTCATTCATAAAAATTACATATTTATAATTATTCTAGAAGAAATCGAGGTCGATAGTCAGTCATCGAGGTTCAGCCTATATGGATGCTGACAGAAGGGGAGGAACTCTGTGCCCTGCAAAATTAACACGAGCGTTAGGGGAGCACACCGGAGGTGGTCCGGCGGAGCCCACTCCGATGCTCAAGTCAGTGCCTCGATGGAGAAGGGGAATAGTAAGCAGGAAAAATGTATGAGTAGCAAAGAGTGTATAACCCCCTTACCTGAGGGGTTGGACTATCTTTTATACCTGTGCCGACAGAATTGGCGCGTCCCCATGATCTATGTCACGTTCTCCCTCTTCGGCGGTTACTCGATAGCCTTTGAAATGATCAACGCCGTCATTACGTGTTTCGACCCGTTGCGGCATTTAAGGGTCATGATAACTCTGCGTTAATGGGGATGTTTATCCATAGATCTGAGAAAAGAGGGGGGATCGTTGCTTGAGATCGAATGCTACTTGGGCTCCGCCTCCCCGAGGTGATCTCGGGGTCTTCTGGCCTGGGCGATCACGGGCGCTCTACTTCCCTGAGGTGATCTCGGGACCCTGCTTCCCAGGGTGGCCCCGGAAGGGGTTTCCTTCCAGGGCATGTCTCCCGAGAGGGGCCCGGGAGGCTCTCTTCTTAAGAATGTCTCGAGAGCTCTAACAGAGGAGTCGCTCAGACTCGTCATGTTTTGTCATGCAGCTTCTTTATCTCACATGCCCGCCATGGGCTATTCAACCCCATCACAAGTCCCTCCCTTCAAGTATGATCGAAGAAAGTGTAGCTGACTGATCGGACTAGTATGGTGGTGAAGAAGCTGCGTCCCTGTGGGTCTTTGCACCCATTACTGCTCCTTTAGTAGTCATGCGGGGTCCTAGGATTGTAGAGGTTGCTCCCAGTCCCTAGAAAATCCCTTTTTGGTTTTTTCCTTCCCTAAAGGATCTTACGGCTTTCGAAGTATCGCAATGATACATGTCCCTCCGTTATAAAGGCACATGGCGCTTCTCGATGGCGACAGGGTCCTTCCGCAAATGCCACATCGCCACGTGTTTCAACAACCCTCTGCACGACCTCTTACTGTGTGCCGCTATAGCTAGCTCACGTTAGGCGACTGTATCTGGTGTAGCCCCGATGCGGCGGATTCTTGCTTTCCATGTGCTTCGTCCCTATTGCATTAATAAAGGCGGCTTCCTCGGTATAAGAAGGGAAGGCGAGAACGTTCGGCCAACTTCTGACTGCATGGTTGGATGCACCTCGTCTCCCTTTTCTTCTCTAAGGACTCTTTCAAACGTAAGTAGTTCATCTCCTCCTTCTCTTTTCCCTTAGGAATCATGGAAGGTTACCGGGCGGAGTGGTACGAGTCAGCCTCTTCGAGAGTGAGACCGGAAGCTCTGCAGGCGGCCATTAAGGCCTACGGCATTTTAGCTAAGATGGCAGTGGTTATCCCCCGAGTAGACCAGACGCCAGTGGAGCCTCCTGCAGGCTTTTTGACCTTCTTCTTGGGGCAGGTTAAGTCAGGGCTCCGTTTCCCCCTTCCCCCTTTCTTCATGAATATAGCTTCCTACTTCGATATCCCCCTTCACCAGATGGCTCCCAATGCCTTCGCTCAGATGGGAGGGGCGTACATCATCTTCAAGCTCTTTGACCTCCCCCTAACCCTTCGTCTCTTTCATTCTTTCTTTATTCCGATCGGCTCCAGAGGAGTCTTTAGCTTTTGGGCGCGTCCGAGCCATAGGTTCTTAGGAGGGTTCCCTTCTTCGCACAAAGAGTGGAAGGAGAAGTTTTTCTTCATCCAACTGCCCGTGTTGCCCTTCAGTCCTCTTCGTTGGATAGAGGCTCTACCAACTCCTCCGTCTTTAGGGGAGTTTCTCCAGAGTCCTGCGTACCAGCGTGCCAGGAATGTACTTTCAGGCATGGAGTACAGTGGCCCTGGACTGGTGCAGAGTGAGGAGCTTATATACCAAGCGGGCCTTAGCCCCAAAGTGACCCGAATTAGCCCCAGCCTCGGTATGTTCATCTTTTCCATGAGTGCCCGTTAGTTCTAACTGATGTTTTCTTGTCTGGCTATTGCAGACGAAGTCATGTTCGCCAAGGTGATGGGTCGACTTATTAAGTGGGAGGAGGCCAACCGGGACACGCTGACTCCTCCCCCGACCGCTCCTGAGGCACCCCCTGCGCCTGCCGAGTCCTCGGAGGGGACTGCTGAATCGTCCCGTGGGCCAGCCTCACCCGGGAGGGCAGAGGCTACTGCTGCTCCCTGCCTATTGCAAGCCAAGGGCCTTCTGGTCAGTCGATTGACCCTGCGGCGGATCTTCCTTCAGGTGGTGGCCCTCCCTCGGCCGCTGCTCATCCGGAGGGGGTCAACGAGGGGTCTTCCCCTCCTACCATCCCCTTACTAGTACAAGTCACTGGCCGGCAGAAAAGATGAGTTCCGGAGGGCTCGGGCCCTAGATGGAAGAGGCTGCACTTCGGTGGTCCCCACCCTCTTCTCTCAGTTCCTGAGGAGACTATTTTTCCTTCTGAGGGCGAGGCATCTGTTACCGTATCTTCCCCCGTTCCACTGGCTACCGTTCCGGGGGTGGACGTCCCAACCCCGGGCTCTCCCTTAACTGATCCGGCTGAGGCTTCGAAGGGTAAGGAGGTATTACGCACCCAATACCGGATGAAACTCGACCGCCTTCAGAAGAGGTTGGATACAGCTTTGGAGGCTTCCATGCAGTCTTTTCCCTCGGTGCAGTTTAAGGAGGTTCCTGGTGAGGGGCTCTTATCCGAGGGGGCTTCTAGCTCTGAGGAGGGTGACTCCGGCCCCTCTAGCCTGCCTCCTGAAGCTCCTGTTATCCAGCTACTTCCTTCTTGCAGGGGCGCATTGCCTTCAGATGGCGAGATCGATGCTCCCAGGTCCCACGGAAGAGCAGTCGTACGAGTCTCTGCTAGACCCCTAACCACTCTCCAGGAAACCCTTCTAAAGGTATAGTTTACTATTACATAGGTTGTTTTCTTTTGTACGCTCTCTATAACTCCTTGGTGCAATGACAGGCGGCTGAAGACTTCCTAACAGCCGGCCGAGGTTTATACTCCTAGCCCCAGGTTGAGGCCTTAACCCACCGGGCCTTGAGAGCGGAGGCTGCAGCTGACCACAAGCATCGGGTGGGTCTTATGCAAGCGGGGGTCAGCCAAGCTTTACGGGCAAAGGTGGAGCATCAGCTGAATGCCCTGATGGCCAAGGAGTCCGCCCTACATGGTTCCCGACACCGAGAACAGTTGGCTTCTGAGCTGGTGGTGGCCCTTACCAAGGACCTGCTCCAGGTGATGTAGGAGTGGGATCAGCTTCAGATGAGAGAGAAGAAGTTGTCGGCCGACATCCAACTTATAGCGGCCTCAACCGAGAGGTTGCACGTGCATGTTCAGAATCAAGCACAACAGCTTGGCCAAAAGGAGTTTGACCTTATGATGGCGACTGATTACGTGTCCGTCTTCAAGGATGGTCTAGCCCAGGCTCGCTCGGAGGTATGCTCCACATCAAACAGACTCAGGGAGGCCCTAACAGAGCAAGATAGAATGTTTGTTGAGGTGGAACAGCTGAGGCGCGCTAAGGAGGTTGTTGAGGCCGAGCTGCGTGACCTTCGAGTGGATGAGACTTCTAGAGCAAGAGAGGCTGAGGCAGACTTCAAGGCCAAGTTCCTGGAATCGGATGAATTTGTCGATATTTTGGAGGACCAGGTAATGAAGTGCTTGAAGCAAGGCTTCCACGGGGTCATCGACCAGTTGAGGAAGGATCAACTTCTGCCCCCAGGTGCTAACCCAAGTTTATAAGTGACGGCCGATTTTGAGAGGGGCTCCCTCCCGAGCCCCAGGAGTTATAGGATCAGGTGTCGATCAGGGAGCTTGGTCCTGATGTATCAATTTTGATTAAAATGATCATATTTCTTTACCTTGCCACCTTGTGCATGCTTTTAAGTCAGGTTCCATGTGTTACGCGTCTTTGCAGTGAGGGCTCAGAGAATAGAAGGATAGAAGTTTTTCGGGGTTAATCACGGGTACGGTCCTCCCACAATAACTCTGCAAGCCCAAGTGTCAGGCTTACATTTATTCCCCTGTGGGGCCCCCATCAACTCTTCTCTTTTGGAAAACATGGGTGGCTTCTGAACCGTAGCCCACGCAATCTCTTGAATTGACTCATAAAGTGTGGCAGGTCCCAAGGTGCGGCGAAGGCATGCCAATCGATGTGATGCTTGATAATTACCATTTTGTTAGTTAATTTAGGTTCTAGACTCTATGTTTTGATCCATTTTTACATACTTAATCTTGGATTTATACTAGGTTCCATGGATTAAGTTTATTTTGGCTTTTATTGCAAATCTTAGCATATTTGGGATGTTTTGATATCGAATTCGAATTTGATTTTGTAGGCTTTGAATGATCGTGGACCTAGGTCAAGTTGAATCAAGTTTGAGTCAGAATTCAACTCGGATCAAGGCGATCAAGCACTGGATCAATATGGACCGTCAGATCAAGGAACAAGTAGATCTGAGCCATCTGTGACCTGCTGATCAATCCGAGTTCAGATAGGCTAATCATGACCCCAGATCAAGATTTGAATGTTTGAACCAAATCAGAGCACATCTGACCGCCGGATCAAGCTTATAGGAGTTTCAACCATCCAAGCAAGAGAAGGGAAGATCTGAAATATCCACTGCAGATCTGATTGATCCAAGCTAAGGACAAGTAGATCAGAGCCATTGATCAAGATCTGGAAACTTTGGTTCATATCTGAGAAGATCTGACCATTGGATGAGGCCGGGACGATCACAGCCGTCGAAATTCAAATGGTTCAGTTAAAATAGAATTCCCCTCTCCGCTGAGCTCGTCGTCACGATCCAGTTCCTGTTTTCCAGTTCTTCTCCGTTCGTCATCTCCGATTGCATGCTACCACTCCAGAATCAGTTCTTTCCAGATTTTGAGTCATCAAGGTCTAGTCTCCGTGAGGTTCGTCTTCAATTCTATTGGTGCCTAGCTCCGGCGAGGGTCTCGCCGAGCTCTACTTCACCCAAATCTACTTTAGCGCGATCGCTGTCTTCACCAATCAGGATCCATCAGAGTATTTAGAGGGGTTCTCTAAACGACACCGAGGGGTTCTGAGCCGAGTTGCATCCAGCTGATCGAGTGGCTGAATCAATTTGACACAACCGATCAGAGGAGCTTGATCTTGCAGATTCGCGATCTAAGGGGTCCTTAGATCGATTCTTACGTGACGGCAAGAAGCGAATCTTGGTGAAGAATCTGAACTGGAGTCAATAGTTGGTAGATTTCATTCCTGAATTTTGTTTTTGAATACTTGCCGAGTTGTTTCAATTGTATCATTTCTGTACTCATCAGCATTCAGCAACTGATCGGTCTGTGCGACCGATCCAGACAGCTATTGATCGGTCTGTCGACCTATCATACCAGTATCTGATCAGACTATCGACCGATCAGGTAACCAGAGTTTCGACTTAGCCCTATTTTTAAGCATTCATTGTGTAATGCATCGATTCCATTTCAATTCTGCAACTTAGTTTCGGATTAATTGTTTGCTTGTCTTCGATAGTAGCTTCGTTCTGCAACTTCATAGTTTCATATTGAATTGTTCAATTTCCTAGTGGGTTAAGTTCAATTCTTGCAAATTCCAAGATTAATTCTACTTAGCTAAGCCTATTTCATTTCAACTATCTTCACATTTTTATTTGCAAAACAAAACCCCCATTCCAATTCGATAACCCAAATCATTTGACGACAAACAAATCCAAGCTTGAATCAAACATCCTAGACTAGTCCTTGGAAAAATACGACCTGTGACCCCTATTCTACATTTTAGTTTTATTAGCCAAGGGTTTTCAGTTTATAAATATCTAAATTTGAGGCTCATCGTGATACTAGTATTGGGCTACCATCGAATTGTTGGCATCGTTGCCGGGGACAATAACCAGTTGAGTTTGTTTGATTTTTGCTTGCGTGCTTATTTCCATATCTTGTGATCTATTTTACTTGTTTCATTTTTCTATATACATTTGCTGCGATTTGTGTTTGTTGTATGACCAGGACTGCAGGTGGTAATCTTGAGGAATTTGATCATGAAATTGAGAGGACTTTCAAAGCAAGGAGGAACCAAGTTAGAGTTTCAGAGGCTATTGATATTCTTCCTACTCAGTCTATTTCTGCTCATTCAAGAATTCTTATGGCAGACCACCAGAAAACGTTGAAGGAACTTGCAGCACCTGATGATGCTTTCCAGTACTCATGCATTGCTTATCCAGAGCTCACTAGTGACTTTGAGCTGAGATCAGACTTGATCCATTTATTGCCTAAATTTCAAGGACAGTCTGGAGAGGATCCCAACAGACACTTGCATGAATTTTTGAAGAGGATATAAAGCTGAGAGCATTTCCTTTTTCTCTGACTAGAGCAGCTAAGGATTGGTTCTATTATTTGCCTACTGGGCATGTTTCTAGTTGGATTTCTATGAAGAAGACATTCTTGGAAAAGTACTTCCCAACCTCCAGAACAGCAATCATCAGGAAAAGTATTTGTGGTATACAGCATGTAGTGGGAGAGACCCTATATGATTATTGGGAAAGATTCAACAATCTTTGCTCTAGTTGCCCACAGCACCAGATTAGTGAGTAGCTCCTTATTCAGTACTTCTACTAGGGTCTACTCCAGATGGATAGGATTATGATTGACGCTGCAGCTGGAGGAGCCCTAGTGAACAAAACATCAGACCAGACTAAAGAGTTAATTTCAAATATGGCAGAGAATTCATAGCAATTTGGAAGTAGAGCTTTGTCCACTAGAGGACCTAATGAGGTCCAGATGGTTTCTAATGAGCAAAAAGAGATTAAGAGTTCTCTGATGGAGCTTACATCCCTGGTGAAGCAAATGTCCTTAAACAATGTAAGCCAAAATCCCAATTTTTCAGTACCTCCACCTTCAAGTCAAGTGATGAGGTTGTGTAGTATTTGCTCAAGCCAAGAACACAACTCGGATTTATGTCCTAATCTTCAACAAGATGAAACACTAGCGTCGTTGACTAGAGGATAATTTCGAGCCAAGCCTACTAATCTACTTATAATCCGGGTTGAAGGGATCATCCAAATTTAAAGTATGGCAATTTTTTTATCAACAAAACCCATCACAACAGTCATTTCAACAGCCTCAACCGAATTTCCAGTAAAATCAGCAAGGGCAGCCACAATTTCAGAGTTTTCAGCAACCAATTCAGCCATTCCAGCCCCAATTCCAACAAATTCATCAAAATCAGCAACCTTTCCAAGGAAATCAGCAAGGGTTCCAAGGTAATCTGAATTATCAGCAACCGTATCAGTTTTCACAGCAAGGATTTCAGCCATTCAATCAAAATCTCCAGCCCTCAAATCAGAGTTTTCAGCCTCAACAATTTCAGCCCTCACCACAACAATTTCAACCTCAAAACCAGAATTTTCAGAGCTACAATTCTCAGCAGTTCCAACCAAGTTCCCAGCCCACTTTTCAACAATTTCAGCAGTCATTTCAACCCTTAAATCAGCCCCAACAGCCCCATTTTCAAAGTTCACAGCAAGGTCAAGGTTTTCAGCAGCCCAACTCTTCATTTCAAGGCCAACCGAAGACTCATTCTAACCAAGGAGGCTATGGAGGTTCAAGTGGGGTGAATGCTCAACAACAAAGGCTAGAGGAAATGATGCAACAAATTCTCCAACAACAACAAATCTTGCAACAACAAGGCCAATAAAAAAATGATTCTACCTTACAAAATATTGAAAGACACATTGGACAATTGGCTAGTGGGATGAACCAAATGCAAGCCCAAGGATCAAGTCAATTACCTTCTCAAGCTACTCCCAATCCAAAGGGAAATGTTTGTGCCATCACTTTGAAGAGTGGGAAGGTTGCTTTAACTTCAAATGCTGCAAGGGCTAATTTTCCTAAAAATCGGGCAGCACCTAGATTTTCAGCCCCAAACAGCCATGAAATGTCTTCAAAATCAGTTGGTTTCAATCCTAGTTCAAGCCTCACTTCTTCTTCAATTGATCCTGTGAATTTGGTGGAAAATGAAGGAGAAATCAGTGGCAAAAGTGAGTTTACAGCAGCTACTTCATGTGGAATTCCAGCTCAAGTGTCAACTCCACAAGTTTCGGCTCATGAGGAGGAATCAAGGGTTCCCTTGCCTTTTCCACAGCGCAAGACTCAAGCCAAGAAGCAAGTGGAGGAGGAGAAAGCCAAGGAGTATAATGAGCTTGTCAAACTTTTTAGTAAGGTAGAGATTAATGTACCCTTGTTGACCATGATCAAACAAATTCCCATGTATGCTAAATTCCTCAAAGATTTATGTGTTCACAAGAAGAAACTGAAGGAGAATGAGTTAGTCAGCTTAGGGAAGAATGTCTCAGCGTTTATCCATTCCATCCCTCAGAAATGTTAGGATCCAGGGGTTTTACTGTGTCTTGTGAGATAGGGAGGATTCTTTTCCATGATGTCATGTTGGATTTAGGAGCCTCTATTAATGTGATGCCCAGATCAGTCTTCCAGATGCTTGGTATTGGTCCTCTACAGCCTACAGGAGTGGTGATCCAGTTAGCAAACAGGAGTCAGACCCACCCAGCCGGTATTATTGAAGATGTGTTAGTAAAGGTGAAGGAGCTGATCTTTCCTGCAGATTTCTACATTTTGGATATGGAGGGAGACTACCTAGCACATAGATCTCCACTCATTCTTGGGAGGCCATTTTTGAAGACTGCAAGAACAAAAATTGATATATATGATGGCACACTGTCCATGGAGATAGGGGACACAGTAATCCAATTCAATATTTTTAATGCCATGAAACACCCTAGAGAGGATCACTCTATTATGAGCATTGGTATTCTAGAGGAGTTGGATGATGCAAATTCAGTCACTGAGGGAGCTCCACTTGTTATTGCCAAAGGAGATGTCAGTTCAGAGGAGGTTGATTTGGAGGGTATGTCAGATTTACTTCCAGCTGGAGAGGATTTTATAGGTGTAGGGGATTGCACTGAGCCCCAGGGATCACCTACTTTTATTGGTATTTCAGAGGACTCAAAAGATAGGTGTGAGAGTGTAGGGGATTGCACTGAGCCCCAGGGATCACCCATACCTATTGAGCAGGCCCAGATTGAGTTGAAGCCATTGCCAGATCATTTAAAATATACTTATCTAGGAGAGGAGCAGAATTTTCCTGTCATCATCCCCCAGAACTTGGATTCAGAGCAAGAAGAAAAATTATTGCAAGTTCGGAGGCAGCACAAGAAAGCCATGTTGAGGCAATCGGCCCTTAAATGATTAGAAGATCATGGTTTTGATGTGTGTGGGTGAATATATTTAAGGTTAGAGTGTTATGTTGTATTTGATGTGTGTGATTGAGTTTGCAGGACTTGGAGAATCACACATGGTGGACATATCCGAGGAATGAGAGCCGAGGGAGGAGAGCTCCAAGGGCAAGCCGAGAAGTGGACTTCAAGGGCACACGTGAAGGGTGGCATGGAGGCAAGCCAAGGGAAGGCTTGTGTGCACATCCGAGGGACGATAGCTAGAAGAAGAGGACTTCAAGAGGCAAGTCAAGGGAGCAGACCTGAAGGCATACATGAAGGAGAAGGTCCGGAGTGGTTGGGACTAAGCTTGGGACTAAGCTGAGAGGTAGGCAGTCGACTGCCCCAGGGGCAATCGACTGCCAAAACTCACAGAGAGTTTTCGGTCTCGGACCAGTCGACTGCCCTTGGGGTAGTCGACTGGTATACCCCAAAAATTAGCTGTTGGCTAGCAATTAATATTAGACCAGTCGACTGCCCCAAGGGCAGTCGACTGGTGCGGGGTTGGACAGACTGCGAGTTTGTCTTGTTCTCCTATAAAAGGAGGACCTTTTTGCACGTGAGAGGTACGGTTCCATACAGTGTCGAAGTGTTGCTCGTCTGAAGAGTGTCTTCTACTTCCTCTCTCATATTACTGCATTCTATAAAGAGGAAGATCACCACTGTAAAGGTTTCTCCACCTGAAGGAGGTTTTCATAGTGAAAGTGGTGCTCGTGGCGTGGATCCTTGGATTAGTCACCCATCTGGGTGGATACCAAGTAACTCTTGTTGTTAGCATTGTACTCTGTTTCTTTTGCATATTATTGTTCCACTGCGCTAACGACAATTGTAGAGATCGAAATCGAAAACGTGTCATTCACCCCCCTCTAGCACGCCAAGACAATCCATCAAGCCATTGGGTGGACTTTAGCGGATATACCAGGTATTAGCCCAGCTATTTGCATGCATAGGATATTTTTGGAAGAGAATGTCAAGCCAGTTAAGCAACCACAAAGAAGACTAAATCCACTGATTTTGGATGTGGTAAAGAAAGAGGTGACTCGACTCTTACAGACAGGTATCATCTACCCTATTTCTGATAGCCAGTGGGTTAGTCTCATTCATGTGGTGCCTAAGAAATCAGGAGTTACAATGATGGAAAATAAAAGCAATGAGTTAGTACCCACTAGAGTTAAAAATTTATGGAGAGTTTGTATTGATTACAGGAAGCTAAACCAAGTCATGAGAAAAAATCACTTTCCCTTGCCTTTTATTGATCAGATACTAGAGAGGCTGGCAGGGAAGTCACATTACTGCTTCTTGGATAGGTACTCAGGATATTTTCAGATTTGCATAGACCCGGAGGATCAGGAGAAGACGACCTTCACTTGTCCTTTTGGCACATTTGCCTACAGACGAATTGTTGGGACCGGGTGCATGTTGACATGGATGCGGGTTCGTAATTTTAAAATTTATTACGTGCAGCGGAAGATTTAGCATAAATAATTTTCCAAATTATTTAACCACACATCTAAGCATGCAACCTTATATTGTGTAGACATGATCATATATTAAAATTTTATAAAAAGTAAACTAATTTACTTAATACCTCGCGTAACTCGAAGGAAGGGACGAGATCCAATCATAAGCGTCCCTTGGAAGCTCCGCCTCTGTTCGCGTCCACGCCGAGTTTTCTTCGGGATGACTTCGCAAAGCCACGAGTTTCGTGCCAACAAGAACTACTAGATTCTCCAAAGGCACGACAAGAATACCAAGAGAGAGATGGGAAGACTAACCACCAAACGAAGAACGGAATCAATATTCCGGGAAGGAAGGAGTTGCGCCCACTTCTTCTTCTTCTTACGGCAGCTGCTTGGTGGCCAAGGGTGGCTGAAGCTCACGGCAAGAAGATCGCTGACGCCTCTGGAAACAAGCTGATGGCTCATGCCACCTTTGAAGTAGGTTGCTGGCTCACCCCACCTTGAAGCAGGCTACGACACCATTAAGCAACCTGCTCCCTTGAGCCATTAATCCCATGGAGATTAATTGCATGGCATCTAATCCCATGGAGATTAATTGCATGGCATCTGCTCCCTTGAGCAATTAATCGCCTCGAAAGGGATTAATTGCATGCACGAGATGGAGAAGAGACTCCACTTCCGTTAGGCGTCGTAGAGAGGGGAGAGGGAGAGAAGGAGAGAGAGAGGGCTTATTCCTAGATCTCTTGGATTGAGAATCAAGCCTTGCCTTGGTTCCTTTATATAGTAGCCTCTCTACCGCCAAGTCTCCTTTTTATGGAATAAATTTTCTTAAGAAATTTATCATATAAATTTTTCTATGAATTATTCCATCATGCCAAGTTTTTATCATAATTTAATTTACAATAAAAACAACCATGTCTCCCTTTTCTTATGAAAAGAAATTTCTTTATATAAACTTCTTTATATAAATTTCTTTATATAAATTTCTTTAGATAAATTTCTTTATCATGGTAAACCAATCTATTATTGATTTTATAAAATATAATAAACCAATCCATGGTTCATTTTAATTTCCATGAAAAATAAATCCGTTTATATAAATTTCTTTATATAAATTTCTTTATATAAATTTCTTTATCCATAATTTTATAAAACAAACCGCGCTCGGTTTATTTTATAATTTGAACCAAACAATTTGGTTCTCCCCTTTTAATGTGGCTGGCCAAACAAAGAGGGTGGGAACCCTCTTTGGTCGGCCAAACCCAAGCTAAAACCATACGAATTAAACTCATTTAATTCGTCCAATAAGTCTTCAAAAGACTTAGCCATTTTATGCTTCCGATGCGTCTCTGAAAAATTCAGATTCGACTTATCTCTCCTGATCAGAAAATCTAATTTTCAACTCATTTTAAATCCCTCGGATCACTCGTAGTGCGTGTGACTAAATAGGCTTTCGATTTATGTTGGCCGTCTATAATCAACCAATTATAGAACGATCATGAGTGGAATCTAGTAGTACATCATGATCCCCAATTAATCGAAAGATCAACAGTTGACCTCAGAAATAATTCTGAAACCCTTCAGCAGCTTTAATGAATCGTGCCTCATTCCCTTCACCATCTTATACCCACTTGGTTCAGGACACGGTCTATGTGTGTCAGTCCCCACTAGGCTGACTACGTCACACCTAGCCCAAGTATTGTCTTTCTCATCCAACAGATTCTAATTACTCTCATGTTTCTGAGAGATTCATACTCGGAACATGTGATGCTTTGGCCAGAGGCTTCGAGTAACAATCCGACGATAGGCCTTGGGTATACATCTCCTCGCAAGGAGTGGTGAATCCTTTGTAGGCTGTTCAAACATCTTCGGGCACTTCGGCTTATACCCAATCATCCTGGGTCCACACCTCCTTGGAGATGCTTGCTTAAGATGTTAAAGTATAAGTCTTCATGACCAAGATGACTTGAACACCGCAAGTCAAAGGAACATCGCACTTAAGTTGCAGTAAGAACTTCATTGACATATCTATATGTAGATTACCATATGAAGTTTTACAGCCAGTCACTCCAATGAACTAGTTCCCTTAACTAGCATTCATGTTTATCTCCGGACATCCCAATGTCACCAGCCAGTGAGAATCAGCTGATTAGAGAATAACCCATGCTAGTCTCAACATAATTGATAGTGTCCATATTTATCAATTCATCGACTAGGGACAATTTCAATACTTCACAATTGCACATGTAGAAATAATCACTAGTTGTGAATCCATCACAAATTCTCTCATGCTGTGAATTGTATTGCGGACATTCAGTAAATGAGTTTAAGATCTCAATCAAATACACGAACATGTATACTCAAATAGTGAATATTCATTTATTAAAATAAATGATTACAATCATATGGCGATTACCTTAGGACACTTCTCTCATATTACTAACAAACTCCCACTTGGCCTAATGCCAATCGCTACGGTATCCAATACCACCATCTCTAACATGACCCTCAAACTTGCTTTGAGGCAAGGTCTTAGTTAAAGGATCCGCTAAATTCCTTTCATTGGGAATTTTCTCAATTTGTATATCATTCCTACTTATAATCTCTCTGATCAGATGGTAGCGGCGAAGTACATGTTTGGATCGCTGATGAGACCTTGGTTCCTTTGTTTGTGCAATAGCTCCATTGTTGTCACTATAAATCGGTATTGCTTCATCAATGGTTGGAACCACACCAAGTTCTGAGACGAACTTCTTGATCCAGACTGCTTCCTTTGCTGCTTCCGAAGCTGCAATATATTCCGCTTCTGTGGTAGAATCCGCTACAGTGTCTTGTTTGGAACTCTTCCAACTTATTGCGCCTCCATTTAAAATAAATACGTATCCGGACTGAGATTTGGAGTCATCCTTATCTGTCTGGAAACTGGTATCTGTATACCCACGTATTATCATATCTCCTTCTCCATATATTAAGAACACATCCTTAGTTCTTCTTAAGTACTTAAGGATTGTCTTGACAGCCGCCCAATGATCCATTCCTGGATCAGACTAGTATCTTCTTGTGACGCTCAGAGCATACGATACATCGGGCCTAGTACATAACATATCATACATGATAGATCCTATCGCAGATGCATAAGGAATCTTATTCATGCAAATCCTCTCGTCTTCTGTGCGCGGACACATAGACTTCGAAAGGTTGATCCCATGCCTGATGGGAAGGTAACCTTTCTTGGATTCCGACATGCTAAACCCTTTTAGCACTCGGTCTATATATGTAGACTGTAAAAGACCAAGCAATCGTTTTGATCTATCTCTATAGATTCTAATCTCAAGGATATAGGTTGCTTCTCCCAGGTCTTTCATGGAGAAAGTTTTGGACAACCAAATTTTAACCGACTGTAAGACTGATATATCGTTTCCTATAAGTAATATGTCATCGACATATAATACTAGGAATACGACTGCACTCCCACTAAACTTCTTGTACACACACGGTTCGTTAGGATTTTGTGAGAAATCAAACTCTTTGATTGTCTCATCAAAACGAATGTTCTAGCTCCTGGATGCTTGCTTCAGTCCATATATGGATCGTCGAAGCTTGCATATTTTGGTTTTATCAACCGATGTGAAACCTTCAGGTTGTATCATGTATACATCCTCAAGCAGGTTTCCATTAAGGAAAGCTGTTTTCACATCCATTTTCCATATCTCATAATCATAATGAGCTGCTATGGCCAGGAGCATCCGAATGGATTTAAGCATAGCTACTGGCGAATAGGTTTCATCATAATCAATTCCTTATTTCTGACGATATCCTTTAGCCACTAGTCTAGCCTTAAAGGTAACAACATTACCTTCTGTAGCGACCCGCCTTCTCCTGCCTTAGACGGATCGTTACTTTTGTCTACTTCTCGACTCTAATGCACGACTAAAAATGCGGAAATCTTTTTTTTTCTTTTTAATCTATTTATGAATGATATTCTAACTTAAATAGTCATGCATGATACCATGTCACACTTTCTTTCTCAAAAACTCGTAAGAGAATACTTATTGAAACTTGCCTCGCCCAACTCAGCTTACGGGTATCAGTCGACTGATACTGTACCAGTCGACTGATAAGTCTGAAACCTGTTTTTCAGATTCGAAGCCTTGTTTCAAAACTCCACCAAACCTATACTTTCGAGCCATATAAAATCATGACACCATTTCTATACTCTATACCAGTTTTCTAAACAATTTAGCCCATCAAAACGAATCCATAAACTTGAAATTAGGACTTTTGCGGAATTTAGCAAGTTATGAAAAATCTACATAGACTTTAAGCTAGAGTTTGTACCAAACTTAACTTCTAACCATTGAAACTCATCACACAAAATTCTGAAACATCCCTAAGGCATTATCAAATGAGAAAGCAACTTTTCTAAACATACTTAAGCAATAAAACTTGATTCAAAGGGAAATTAATACTATCTTGGCACATGCATCTATTTCTCTAACAAAGTATCAATATTTCAAACTACTCACACTTCTACTCATCCAATGCAATCATAAGGATATGTATGCTAAATGAAATGACATGGAATCTTTACTCTAAGAAATTGAGCATGTAAAACTATCCAAAGCTTAAATGTTCGCTAAACTCCATAAAGCAAGAACTTGAAATTTGAATAAACTAAAACATTGTAATTCAAATAACTAAATTGTCTCGTCTCAAGGATCTCTCCAAAATCAGCCACCACACACACTTTACTCAGCACCGCCTCGTCGCCTTCCTTCAGAATTGCTTGCCTTTACCTTTATCTGCAGTAAGAGGAAATGCAACTAGTAAGCAAAAAGCTTAGTAAGTACTATCTAGCTCACAAAAACTCGAAATATGCAAACATGCTTCTAGATCAAACTGAACATCATATGAGATACTAATATGCTTGAAAGAAAACTAAGAACATGTATAACTCAAAACATGCATACTCAAGCAATAATAAATCTCAATTTACTTTTCTTGGCTCAACTTGAAACTTTAGCTATTCTTTAACTTTTTGAAAACTCTTTAAACTTTCAAAAACTTTGCTAAAGCATATACTTGAAAATACTAATCACTTGGATCCACTGAAGACGTAAGTACCATCTCATGCGCGTTCCCTAAAAGGTTGGGGTAGCGAGCCACCAATCCTAATAGAGCAGACCTTGGTCTACCAGGGCCAAGACCTTGGAATTGGACACCTGGATTTCTTTAACGACGCCCTTGGACGCCGGGTACTGGCCTTAGAAAATAAAATAGCTTTTCTTTCTTTTCTTTCTTATCTGTAAATGCCTTGGTATTTTCTTGAGCACCTTGCGTGCTAAAATCCCTAAGTCTTGACTTTTGGGGATTTCTTAAGGCCTTGGCCTTTTCTTTTCTTATCTTTATCTTCTCTTTTCTTTTCTCATGGCTTTTCTTGGACCCTAATCTCATATAGGGCACTCAATAAAATATATAAGCATATAATAAACTAAGATCACATGCAAAAATCTGAACAAGAAGTAAATATCTCTTTTAAAAACTTTTAAGGGAAATTCTTGCGGAAAAACCGCCTCTTACTGCAGGTGAGCAGTACTTACATTGATATCTTGGACTTACAACCAAGATTGACGTCTAGAGCTCGGGAGAAACTTGAGATCTCGGAGAATTCTTCGCGCCTACGCGTTCCTCTCGTCGCGGGGATCCCGAATATAGGAATATCTCTTGGAGAAGAGCTTTGGCCGGCCCTCTAGGGCTTGGTGTGGCGTGCGCACAAGAGAGGAGAGGGAAAAGGAGTCGGCGCAAGGTGCTGGGCGAGGGAGAGAAAGGGTTTAGGTTGAGAGAAAATAAAATTTCTCTCTTTAATTATCTATTTATACTTATGGGGCGAATTTACCTAATTATACCTTATCTATTGTTTCGCCGAGCTTATTTCAACAAAACCAACCAGCCCAGCTGGTCGCGCGTGTGCTTGTTCTTCCGGTGGTCGCGGGTTCGAACTCCTTGCTTTCTCTTTAACGTTTTTCTTTTTTTAAATATACTAAACGGACTCGGAAAATTCCATAAAAATATTCTAAAAATCCCTAAAAATATCTAGAATATTTCTAAACCATTTTTAAATAATTCTAAGGACTTTAAGAACTAAAAATGGGAATTTTGGGGCGTTACAATCCCCCATACCTTATGAAAAGTTCATCCTCGAACTTAGAATAATTCTGGATATCTCTCTCTCATGCTGTCCTCACGTTCCCAAGTAGCCTCTTCATGCTTTTGATTCTGCCAGATGACCTTCACTAGTGGCACTTCTCTGTTTCTTAATCTTTTAACTGCTTTGTCCACTATCTGTGTCGGTCTGCTCTCATAACTAAGATCTTCTTGGATCTGTACTGACTGAGGCTGAATCACTTGGCTAGGGTCGTGAATACACTTCTTTAGCATGGAGACATGGAATGTACTGTGGATAGCTGACATATCCTCTGGTAAGTCCAACTCATATGCTACCTTACCAACCCTCCTTATGATCTTGTAGGGTCCTATGTAGCGAGGACTTAGCTTACCCTTTTTACCAAATCCATCACTCCCTTCATAGGAGCGACCTTGAGAAATACTGAATCTCCAACTTGGAATTCAAGTGGCCTACGGCGTGTGTCAGCATAACTTTTCTGTCTACTCTGGGCAGTCTCAATCCTCTGGCGGATCGTCTGGATAGCCTGAGTGGTCTCATCTATAAGCTCAGTCTGGCTGTCTAGTCCTGACTCCATCTCTTTCTTCTCACCAGCTTCTTGCCAACATATGGGTGATCTACATTTCCTGCCATATAATGCCTCATAAGGTGCCATCTTGATAGTGGCCTGATAGCTATTGTTGTAGGCAACCTCAGCTAAGCACAGAAATTTGCACCAACTACCTTTAAAGTCCAACGCACAAGCCCTGAGCATGTCTTCTAAAATCTGATTTACTCTCTCTGTTTGTCCATCTGTCTGGGGATGGAAAGCTGTGCTGAACTGAAGTCTGGTGCCTAGGGCGTCCTGAACACACTTCCAAAAATGGGAGGTGAATCGCCCATCTCTGTCAGACACGATCGACTTCGGAACTCCGTGAAGCCTGATTACTTCTTCACGTACAGCTGTGCTAACTGCTCTACCGAATGCGATAACTTGATGGCTAGGAAGTGGGCAGACTTGGTCAACCTGTCCACTATCACCCAAATTGCATCATGTCCATGGGTGGTTCTTGGAAGACCTGTGATAAAGTCCATGGATATTTCTTCCCACTTCCACTCTGGAATGGGAAGTGGCTGTAGAACTCCTCCTGGTCTCTGGTGCTCTGCTTTGACTCTCTGGCAGGTCAAGCAGGTACTGATATATCTGGCCATGTCTCGCTTGAGTCCAGACCACCAGAATCCTTTCTTTAAATCTTGATACATCTTGGTAGAACCAGGATGCATAGAGTACGGGGTACTGTGGGCTTCTTCCAAAATATTCTTTCTTAGTTCCTCATCATTGGGGACGCAAAGGCGGTCTCCAAGATAGAGTATGCCACTGTCTGATACTCGAAACTCTGAATTTTCTGCCTCTTGGATCCCCTGCTTGATCTTCTGGATCTCTGGGTCTTGATCTTGCTTTTCTTGTATATCTAAGCAGGGTTGACTCTAGGTCAATGCAGAAATTGCCCAATATTACTTCGACTCCAAAATCTTTATTTCTTTCTGAAGTGGTAGAGACAGTGATGATAGGGAAATCAATGCTGCACAGGATTTTCTGCTCAGTGCATCTGCCACTTTATTAGCTTTACCTGGGTGGTAGAGGATTTCACAGTCATAATCTTTGACCAACTCTAGCCACCTGCGCTGCCTCATATTCAGGTCCTTCTGAGTGAAGAAGTACTTCAAACTCTGATGGTCTGTGAAGATCCTGCACTGCACTCCATACAGGTAGTGTCTCCAAAGCTTCAGTGCAAAACCACAGCTGCTAGCTCAAGGTCGTGGGTAGGGTAATTCTTCTCATAGTCCTTGAGCTGTCTGGAGGCATATGCTATTACTTTACCATCTTGCATGAGGACAGCTCCAAGGCCCATCTTGGATGCATCACTGTAGATGTCAAAGGCCTTGTCACTCTCTGGAACAGTCAGGATGGGAGCACTGGTCAGTCTCTTCTTCAGCTCTAGAAACTGTGCTCGCATTTATCTGACCATTCAAACTTCTTGTTCTTTCTGGTCAAGGCTGTGAGTGGAGAGGCTATCCTGGAAAAGTCCTCCACAAATTTTCTGTAATATCCTGCCAGGCCTAAGAAGCTTCTGATTTCACTGGCATTCTTGGGTCTACACCAGTTGCTGACTGCTTCTATCTTGGCTGGATCAACTTGAATGCCTTCTTTGGATACAATGTGGCCTAGGAAGGCCACCTGATCAAGCCAAAACTCACACTTTGAGAATTTGGCGTACAACTCCTTCTGGTGTAAGGTTTGCAACACTATCTTCAGTGTTCTTCATGTTCTTTCCGAGTCTTTGAATACACTAGGATATCATCAATGAAGGCAATGACGAACTTGTCCAGAAAATCCTTGAACACTCTATTCATTAGATCCATAAACGTCGCAGGGGCGTTTGTCACTCCAAAGGGCATGACCACAAACTCATAGTGCCCATATCTTGTACTGAAAGCAGTCCTTGGCACATCACTCTCCTTCACTCTGAGCTGATGGTAACCTGATCGCAGATCTATCTTGGAGAACACTGTGGCTCCCTTCAGCTGATCAAATAAATCATCTATCCTTGGCAAAGGATATCTGTTCTTGATGGTTACCTTATTCAAAGCTCGATAATCTATGCACATTCGCATAGATCCATCTTTCTTCTTGACCAACAGTACAGGAGTCCCCAAGGTGAATGACTAGGGCGGATGAAACCCTTGTCAAGCAGCTCTTGCAATTGTTCTTGTAATTCTTTCAGTTCTGCTGGTGCCATGCGATAAGGTGCCTTCGAAATTGGGTTGGTTCCTGGGGCCAACTCAATTTCAAACTCAATTTCCCGATTGGGAGGAGTCCTGGTAACTCTTCAGGAAACACCTCAGGATAGTCACAGACTACCCTCACTTCTTCTCTCTTCAATCCTTCTCCTTGACTTGCATCCACTATATGAGCTAGAAAACCAGAGCACCCCTTCTCTAACATTCTCTGAGCTTGTAAGGTAGATAGGAACCTATTTATCTTTCTCCTTGGGTCTCCAATAAACTCAAATGAAGGTTCTGCTTCCGGTGTGAACTTGACTTTTCTCTTGCGGCAGTCTATAGAAGCATTATACTTGCTCAAGAAGTCCATTCCTAAAATGACATTGTAATCCTTCATTTCAAGGACTACCAAGTCACTGTAGAGCTCTCGGTTGGAAATCTAGATTGATACTGCCCTTAGCCTCTCAGTAGAGGCCATCACTTCCCCTGACGGTAAGGTTGTTAAGAACTTCCTCGTTCAACCTTCTGGTGGCTTTATACTGTTTAAGTAGTGCTCAGTGATCAAAGCACTACTTATTAGTTCTTCGGAGGTTTGCATCCTCTTAACACCGCTAGCCCCCTTTAACGCTATCTCAGGCCTTAACATCTTGAGCATTAGCCTAACTATCTCTTTTTCTGTGCTAACTAGCTCTGGGCACAGATGAGCTAACCGCTTAAACATCTTCACTGCTTCATCCACGGATAGTTCTCCTTGTCTGAACTCCGTGAATTCATCATAATGCTTGTTGGTTACTTGCATGTGAAAGTATTCTTCGAAGAACTCAGTCTCGAAGTCGGCCCATGTCATCTGGCTGACATTTCTCTTGGCCTTGACTCTCTTCCACTATATTCTAGCATCTCCCGTAAGGCAGAAAGATGCACACTTTATCTTCTCTACCTCATGCCAGTCCAGTAGCCCTACTATTCTTTCCAACGTTTTGAACCATGCTTCAGCATCCCATGGTTTGCTTGTGCCTGGGAAGTTCCCTGGCTTCAGTTTCTTCTACTGAATGAGGTATGCTTCTTGCCTTACTCTCCCGAGCCACCACCTCTAAGAGATTTGGTGGTGGTACTGACTCTGTTGCCTCTTGCCCTCTAGGAGCTTGCTCCTTGTTTTGGGCCTTTCTAGGACGTCCTCAAATGTATAACTTAACACTTAATGGTAATGTTCCCAAACTTGCTTTAGGATATAACAAGACCTTGGTCTTGATTCTTATCTCATTTCTTAGTCCTAGAATTCGTTCTAGGGCTTAGTAAGACCTTGGTCTTACTCAAAACTTTTATCAAGCACCTTGCGTGTCATAATCCCAAAACTTACTTTTGGGCAAATCAAGTAAGTACTTAAGCATTTCTCTAATATCCATTCTAGGGATTAAACATGGTTCCGTGATACTAAGGTATTAAACATGCTTCCTTGTTCTATGCACATATGAGTAAGTACTTAAGCATTTCTCTATACTGCAATTAAGTAAAGGAGCAATAGAAAAACTGAAACTTAAAGCTTTCTTACTTGAAGACGACAAGGTTGATGCTGACGTGTGTGTGATGCTGGAGAATGGGAACTGCTCTGATACCACCTGTAGCGACCCACCTTCTCCTGCCTTAGACGGATCGTTACTTTTGTCTACTTCTCGACTCTAATGCACGACTAAAAATGCGGAAATCTTTTTTTTTCTTTTTAATCTATTTAAGAATGATATTCTAACTTAAATAGTCATGCATGATACCATGTCACACTTTCTTTCTCAAAAACTCGTAAGAGAATACTTATTGAAACTTGCCTCGCCCAACTCAGCTTACGGGTATCAGTCGACTGATACTGTACCAGTCGACTGATAAGTCTGAAACCTGTTTTTCAGATTCGAAGCCTTGTTTCAAAACTCCACCAAACCTATACTTTCGAGCCATATAAAATCATGACACCATTTCTATACTCTATACCAGTTTTCTAAACAATTTAGCCCATCAAAACGAATCCATAAACTTGAAATTAGGACTTTTGCGGAATTTAGCAAGTTATGAAAAATCTACATAGACTTTAAGCTAGAGTTTGTACCAAACTTAACTTCTAACCATTGAAACTCATCACACAAAATTCTGAAACATCCCTAAGGCATTATCAAATGAGAAAGCAACTTTTCTAAACATACTTAAGCAATAAAACTAGATTCAAAGGGAAATTAATACTATCTTGGCACATGCATCTATTTCTTTAACAAAGTATTAATATTTCAAACTACTCACACTTCTACTCATCCAATGCAATCATAAGGATATGTATGCTAAATGAAATGACATGGAATCTTTACTCTAAGAAATTGAGCATGTAAAACTATCCAAAGCTTAAATGTTCGCTAAACTCCATAAAGCAAGAACTTGAAATTTGAATAAACTAAAACATTGTAATTCAAATAACTAAATTGTCTCGTCACAAGGATCTCTCCAAAAATCAGCCACCACACACACTTTACTCAGCACCGCCTCGTCGCCTTCCTTCAGAATTGCTTGCCTTTACCTTTATCTGCAGTAAGAGGAAATGCAACTAGTAAGCAAAAAGCTTAGTAAGTACTATCTAGCTCACAAAAACTCGAAATATGCAAACATGCTTCTAGATCAAACTGAACATTATATGAGATACTAATATGCTTGAAAGAAAACTAAGAACATGTATAACTCAAAACATGCATACTCAAGCAATAATAAATCTCAATTTACTTTTCTTGGCTCAACTTGAAACTTTAGCTATTCTTTAACTTTTTGAAAACTCTTTAAACTTTCAAAAACTTTGCTAAAGCATATACTTGAAAATACTAATCACTTGGATCCACTGAAGACGTAAGTACCATCTCATGCGCGTTCCCTAAAAGGTTGGGGTAGCGAGCCACCAATCCTAATAGAGCAGACCTTGGTCTACCAGGGCCAAGACCTTGGAATTGGACACCTGGATTTCTTTAACGACGCCCTTGGACGCCGGGTACTAGCCTTAGAAAATAAAATAGCTTTTCTTTATTTTCTTTCTTATCTGTAAATGCCTTGGCATTTTCTTGAGCACCTTGCGTGCTAAAATCCCTAAGTCTTGACTTTTGGGGATTTCTTAAGGCCTTGGTCTTTTCTTTTCTTATCTTTATCTTCTCTTTTCTTTTCTCATGGCTTTTCTTGGACCCTAATCTCATATAGGGCACTCAATAAAATATATAAGCATATAATAAACTAAGATCACATGCAAAAATCTGAACAAGAAGTAAATATCTCTTTTAAAAACTTTTAAGGGAAATTCTTGCGGAAAAACCGCCTCTTACTGCAGGTGAGCAGTACTTACATTGATATCTTGGACTTACAACCAAGATTGACATCTAGAGCTCGGGAGAAACTTGAGATCTCGGAGAATTCTTCGCGCCTACGCGTTCCTCTCGTCGCGGGGATCCCGAATATAGGAATATCTCTTGGAGAAGAGCTTTGGCTGGCCCTCTAGGGCTTGGTGTGGCGTGCGCACAAGAGAGGAGAGGGAAAAGGAGTCGGCACAAGGTGCTGGGCGAGGGAGAGAAAGGGTTTAGGTTGAGAGAAAATAAAATTTCTCTCTTTAATTATCTATTTATACTTATGGGGCGAATTTACCTAATTATACCTTATCTATTGTTTCGCCCAGCTTATTTCAACAAAACCAACCAGCCCAGCTGGTCGCGCGTGTGCTTGTTCTTCCGGTTGTTGCGGGTTCGAACTCCTTGCTTGCTCTTTAACGTTTTTCTTTTTTTAAATATACTAAACGGACTCGGAAAATTCAATAAAAATATTCTAAAAATCCCTAAAAATATCTAGAATATTTCTAAACCATTTTTAAATAATTCTAAGGACTTTAAGAACTAAAAATGAGAATTTTGAGGAGTTACACCTTCTATGTCGGTTTTCTTCTTGAAAACCCACTTGCACCCTATGGGCTTAATCCCTTCAGGTGGGTTAACCAAGTCCCATACTTGATTTTTGTACATGGAATCCATTTCTGACTTCTTGGCTTCAAGCCATTTATCCCTTTCTGAATTATTCAGAACATCTTCATAATTGATAGGTTCGTCATTGTTAATGAGTAACACGTCATTCGATTCACTTATAAGAAATTCGTATCTCTCTGGAATATTGTGTGTCCTATCAGACCTACGAAGAAGTGGTGTTGTTTTAGGTTCAACTGATAGCTCATCATTATGAGTTATCGGTTGTGGGTCTAGACTAGGTGTCTCTGTAATGTCTATTGGAGCTTCTTGAACTTCTTCAAGTTCAATGCTACTCCCACTGTTTTCTTGTAAAAGAAATTCTTTTTCTAGAAATACAACATGCCTTGAAACAAACACCTTTTGTTCCAAGGGATGATTGAATTGGTAACCCTTCGTTTCCTTAGGGTATCCAATAAATAGACATTTATCAGACTTAGCATCCAATTTGTCTGATATAGTCTGCTTTACATAAGCAGGACAACCCCATATCTTTAGGTGAGATAAATGAGGTTTCTTACTATTCCACGTCTCATATGGAGTAGTAGAGACTACCTTGGTCGGGACTCTGTTTAGCAAGTAAACAGCTGTCTTGAGCGCATAGCCCCAAAATCCATCATGGATCTAACCATGTCCATCAAGGTTCGGTTACGCCTCTCAGATACACCATTATGCTGTGGTGTATACGGCGGAGCCCATTGAGACAATATCCCATTGTCCCTAAGATAATCTTGAAACTCTTGACTTAAGTATTCACCACCCCGATCGGATCGAAGTATCTTAATACTTTTGCCAAGCTGTTTCTCTACTTCATTTCTGAACTCTTTGAATTTCTCAAAAGCTTCAAATTTGTGTTTCATCAAGAACACATACACGAATCGTGAGTGATCATTGATAAAGGTAATAAAGTAGATATAGCCTCCTTGTGCAAGAGTTGACATTGGTCCACATACATCAGTATGTATTAGACCAAGCAATTCTCCCACTGGATTACCTTTTCAGGAAAAAGGTAATTTGGTCATCTTGCCTTTTAAGCATGATTTGCATGTATCAAATGAACCGGGTTCAAATGATTCTAAAATTCCATATCGGTGTAATTTGGTCATGCGTTTCTTACTTATATGGCCAAGACGACAATGCCACGTATAGGAGTCTATTTGATTATCTATTCGAGCACGTTTGTTGCTAACTTCGATATTGAAAATGTCACCGGATAAATCTAACGTGTAGATACCATTGCATAAAGTTCCGGTCCCATAAAGAACACCATTTAAAGTTATGTAACAACAATTGTTACTAAAAGTTAAATGGTAACCCTTTTCATTCAAGCATGAAATAGATACAATGTTCTTTATTAACGAAGGAACAAAATAACAATTATCCAATTCTAAGACAAGTCCAGTAGGGAGCTTTAGCAAATATGTTCCGATGGCAATAGCAGCAATCTTTGCTCCATTTCCAACTTGCAAATTCGCTTCTCCCTTGACGAGTCTTCTTCTATTCCTTAGCCCCTGTATGTCATTACATATATGTGAGCTACACCCAGTATCAAGTACCCAGGTGTACGAGGAAATAGAGTGACATTCAATAACGAAGATGCCTGAAGAGGATGGGGCAACGGATACCTTCTTCTTCAAGGACTCAAGATAAACCTTGCAGTTTCTTCGCCAATGGCCCTCCTTGCCACAATGATGGCAAGTGCCTTTTGATGCTTTTTCAATCCTTTTGTCCTTAGTTAACTTATTGGTGTCCAAAATGGAACGCAAATTCAGAGAAGACATGATCAAGTGATAATCCTAGAAATACAAATTGAGTTTATGTGATGAGAATGATAAAGAATGCATCAATATACATTCATTAAATCCTATTTATTTTTCGAATTGAATAACCCTTTTTATCAATTCCGGAGATCGTAGGAACATCTCCAAATAGGTTGATATTCATCCATAGATAAGAACAACCATGACTGGGGCCATCAAGTTATTCCTAGCTATGAAGGTAGGTAATTATACTGATTACATATTACATATATGTAACTATCACATTATGCTATCAACTAATTGAATGATTGCATAAAGCATTGGGTTGTTAACTCATTAACAAGTATGCAACAATATACATAGCACCCAACTGCACCTCTCTTTACATCGACCTTGGTTGTGGCACAACAAATCGATGCTCCAAGCTTAAGGCTGACCCATTAATCAAGAAATAGTTTTAATATGGTTGGAGCTCATTCAACCGTTTAGTCAGGCTTGGATGTGTCCAACAACCAAAACTAAGGATTGACCTCTGACTCCAACTATATTAATCATAAACTAATTCTATGGTTTGAACATGTTGAGGTTCAAGCCGGGCATGGATGTGTCCATCAACCCAAACGAGAAACAAAACTCCGGTTCTAACCATATTAATGGAAGGTGTTGGCCTTAATATTTTGTAAGGGGTTTTGGGTCTCATCCTTTTCTTTCTAAGCACATTCATGACATATAATTATGTCATGTACTAAGGATTTCCTTAATAAAGTATGTATGTGACTTAATTTATCAAGTCTCATTAATTGAATTAGGAACCGGATTTCCTAATTCTAATTTCACACTTTATTCAAGGAATTGTTTTGGGAAATAATTTCCTAAATTGTCATAATCAATTTCGGAAATAATATGTTTAAGACTTTGATTTCTCTAAATCAAATCTTATTAAATTAAGAGACAGATTCCCTTAATTCAACCACATATTATTTTCATGAAAATCTTATTTTAGAAAACTCTATAGGAAATCATTTTCCTAATTAATTTTGGAGACAACAATATGTAAGAGCATCACCTCTTAAATCAAATAAGGAAATTATCGTTTGAGAATCACCTCAAAATTTCCAAGATTTGATTACATATTTTATTTATGGATTTATTAATTACAATAAAATATTTTCTTTGGGTGGCTCCCCGAGGCTCAGATACCCAAAAAAAAGGAATTTGTTGTAAATCTAATTTGGTCCGCTCCCCGAGGCGTAACCAAATTAAACATGACAATTTTATTCAAAAATAGGAAATTAAATTACAACAACTAACTTTAAATTGGACGGCTCCCCGAGGCTCAATCCAAAATAAAGAATTTTGTTGATAATTTAAAAACCAATTCGAATTTAATTGTCAATTAATGATCCATAAATTTGTCTAGACTTTCTTTGAGAGAAAGTGCCCAAAATTGCAAGATTTCATAATAGGTTTTCAGAATAATTGTAAGTTTCTGGTACAAAGAAAGCTTACATATTTCCAAAAATTGGAAAATTTCCAAAATTGGAAATTTCTAAAATTGGAAAGTTTCCAAAAATGGGAAGTTTTCACAATTATCATAAAATTTCAGAAACTAGGATATTTCAAAAGTTTACGAAATTTCATGAGGATCTCCAAACTTTGAAATTCCTAAATCTAAAATTTATCATAATTGGTAAGTTTCCATAATTGGAAAATTTTCCAAAATTGAGATCATGACAAAGTTTTCTGCAAAACAATTATATGATTATGTCGAACACTAACCGGCTCTGATACCACTGTTGGGACCGGGTGCATGTTGACATGGATGTGGGTTCGTAATTTTAAAATTTATTACATGCAGCGGAAGATTTAGCATAAATAATTTCCCAAATTATTTAACCACACATCTAAGCATGCAACCTTATATTGTGTAGACATGATCATATATTAAAATTTTGCAGAAAGTAAACTAATTTACTTAATACCTCGCGTAACTCGAAGGAAGGGATGAGATCCAACCGTAAGCGTCCCTTGGAAGCTCCGCCTCTATTCGCGTCCACGCCGAGTTTTCTTCGGGATGACTTCGCAAAGCCACGAGTTTCGTGCCGATAAGAACTACTAGATTCTCCAAAGGCACGACAAGAATACAAAGAGAGAGATGGGAAGACTAACCACCAAACAAAGAACGGAATCAATATTCCAGGAAGGAAGGAGTTACGCCCGCTTCTTCTTCTTCTTAGGGCAGCTGCTTGGTGGCCAAGGGTGGCTGAAGCTCACGGCAAGAAGATCGCTGACGCCTCTGGAAACAAGTTGATGGCTCACGCCACCTTTGAAGCAGGCTGCTGGCTCACCCCACCTTGAAGCAGGCTACGACACCATTAAGCAACCTGCTCCCTTGAGCCATTAATCCCATGGAGATTAATTGCATGGCATCTAATCCCATGGAGATTAATTGCATGGCATCTGCTCCCTTGAGCAATTAATTGCCTCGAAAGGGATTAATTACATGCACGAGATGGAGAAGAGACTCCACTTCTGTTCGGCGCCGTAGAGAGGGGAGAGGGAGAGAAGGAGAGAGAGAGAGGGCTTATTCCTAGATCTCTTGGATTGAGAATCAAGCCTTGCCTTGGTTCCTTTATATAGTAGCCTCTCTACCGCCAAGTCTCCTTTTTATGGAATAAATTTTCATAAGAAATTTATCATATAAATTTTTCTATGAATTATTCCATCATGCCAAGTTTTTATCATAATTTAATTTACAATAAAAACAACCATGTCTCCCTTTTCTTATGGAATGAAATTTCTTTATATAAACTTCTTTATATAAATTTCTTTATATAAATTTCTTTAGATAAATTTCTTTATCATGGTAAATCAATCTATTATTGATTTTATAAAATAAAATAAACCAATCCATGGTTCATTTTAATTTCCATGAAAAATAAATCCATTTATATAAATTTCTTTATATAAATTTCTTTATATAAATTTCTTTATCCATAATTTTATAAAACAAACCGCGCTCGGTTTATTTTATAATTTGAACCAAACAATTTGGTTCTCCCCTTTTAGTGTGGCCGGCCAAACAAAGAGGGTGGGAACCCTCTTTGGTCGGCCAAACCCAAGCTAAAATCATACGAATTAAACTCATTTAATTCGTCCAATAAGTCTTCAAAAGACTTAGCTATTTTATGCTTCCGATGCGTCTCTGAAAAATTCAGATTCGACTTATCTCTCTTGATCGAAAAATCTAATTTTCAACTCGTTTTAAATCCCTCGGATCACTCGTAGTGCGTGTGACTAAATAGGCTTTCGATTTATGTTGGCCGTCTATAATCAACCAATTATAGAACGATCATGAGTGGCACCTAGTAGTACATCATGATCCCCAATTAATCGAAAGATCAACGGTTGACCTCAGAAATAATTCTGAAACTCTTCAGCAGCTTTAATGAATCGTACCTCATTCCCTTCACCATCTTATACCCACTTGGTTCAGGACACGGTCTATGTGTGTCAGTCCCCACTAGGCTGACTACGTCACACCTAGCCCAAGTATTGTCTTTCTCATCCAATGGATTCTAATTACTCTCATGTTTCTGAGAGATTCATACTCGGAACATGTGATGCTCTGGCTAGAGGCTTCGAGTAACATTCCGACGATAGGCCTTGGGTATACATCTCCTCGCAAGGAGTGGTGAATCCTTTGTAGGTTGTTCAAACATCTTCGGGCACTTCGGCTTATACCCAATCATCCTGGGTCCACACCTCCTTGGAGATGCTTGCTTAAGATGTCAAAGTATAAGTCTTCATGACCAAGATGACTTGAACACCGCAAGTTAAAGGAACATCGCACTTAAGCTGCAGTAAGAACTTCATTGACATATCTATATGTAGATTACCATATAAAGTTTTACAGCCAGTCACTCCAATGAACTAGTTCCCTTAACTAGCATTCATGTTTATCTCTGGACATCCCAATGTCACCAGCCAGTGAGAATCAGCTGATTAGAGAATAACCCATGCTAGTCTCAACAGAATTGATAGTGTCTGTATTTATCAATTCATCGACTAGGGACAATTTCAATACTTCACAATTGCACATGTAGAGATAATCACTAGTTGTGAATCCATCACAAATTCTCTCATGCTGTGAATTGTATTGCGGACATTCAGTAAATGAGTTTAGGATCTCAATCAAATACACGAACATGTATACTCAAATAGTGAATATTCATTTATTAAAGTAAATGATTACAATCATAAGGCGATTGCCTTAGGACACTTCTCTCATATTACTAACACGAATGACATTCGGACTCTACAATGCTCCAGGAACTTTTTAGCGGTGCATGATAAGTATTTTTGGTGAGTTATTAGAGCACTGCATGGAGATTTTCATGGATAATTTTTCTATTTTTGGCACTTCATTTGATTCTTGTTTAGATAATTTGTCTAGGGTTTTACATAGATGCATTGAGACTAATCTTATTCTTAATTTTGAAAAATATCATTTTATAGTAGAGCATGGTATTGTATTAGGTCATATAGTCTCTAGGAGAGGTATTGAGGTAGATCCTGCTAAAATTAGTGTTATATCTTCTTTATCTTACCCCGTATGTGTACGGGATGTTCGAGCTTTTCTTGGTCATGCAGGATTCTACTGTAGATTTATTAGAGACTTCAGTGAGATTGCTCGGCCCTTGATTAGATTGTTGCAAAATGATGTGGAATTTTATTTTGATGATAAATGCAAAGAAGCTTTTCAGAAATTAAGGGAGGCCCTTACTTCAGCTCCTATTATTAGACCCCCTGATTAGAATTTACCCTTTAAGCTAATGTGTGATGCATCTGATGTTGCTGTAGGAGCTGTTCTGGCACAGAGGGTGGATGGAGCACCACATGTCATCTGCTATGCTTCCAAGACCCTAGATGCTGCACAAGCCAACTACAATACAACCGAAAAAGAGCTTCTTACTATTGTTTTTGCTTTAGACCGATTTAGATTTTATCTGTTGTGCTCACATGTTATTATTTTTTCTGATCATGTAGCTCTGAAGTACCTTTTAAAAAAGCCAGATGCTAAGCCTAGACTAATCAGATGGATGCTTCTACTCCAAGAATTTGACTTGGAAATCAGAGATAGGAGTGGCAAAGAGAACCTGGTTGCAGACCATTTGAGCAGAATTGAGGGAGATGGGCCCCCTACCACCATTGATGATGGCTTTAGAGATGAGCACCTTCTTGTGATACATGGTGAGTCACCTTGGTATGCAGATCTAGTTAACTTTTTAGTAGCTCATATTTTTCCTACACAATTTTCTAAGGCTCAAAAAGATAAACTCAAAAGTGATGATAAATTCTATGTGTGGGATGATCCTTATTTATGGAAGTTTTGTAATGATCAAATAATTAGAAGATGCATACCTGATCATAAATTTTATTCAGTCCTTACATTTTGCCATTCATCAGCCTGTGGGGGACATTTTGGACCACAGAGGACAGCTAGGAAAGTTTTAGAGTGTGGTTTATATTGGCTTATCTTATTTCATGATGCATATTTGTTTTATAAAAATTGTGATAGATGTCAGCGAACTGGGAACATAGGAGCTAGAAATGAAATGCCCCAACAGACTATGCATTTCTGTGAGATTTTTGATATATGGGGGATAGATTTTATGGGACCTTTTCCTGCATCTTATGGATATCTGTATATTTTACTTGCTGTTGACTATGTTTCTAAATGGGTGGAGGTCATTCCCTCCAGGACTGATGATTCTTGTGTTGTTGTTAGTTTTGTCAGGTCACATATCTTTTGCAGGTTTGGAATTCCAAGGGCTATCATAAGTGACCAAGGTTCTCATTTTTGCAACAAACACATGAAAGCTCTACTTAACAAGTACGGGGTTGCGCACAAGGTTTCTACTTCCTACCATCCTCAAACTAATGGACAGGCCGAAATTTCAAATAGAGAGATTAAAGCAATTCTGGAAAAGACCGTTGGACCTAATAGGAAAGATTGGAGCAAGAGGCTTGATGATGCACTATGGGCCTACCGGACGGCATACAAGGCCCCCATTGGAATGTCTCCCTACCGATTAGTATATGGAAAAACTTGTCATCTACCCGTGGAGATAAAGCATAAAGTTTATTGGGCGGTGAAGGCTTGCAACTATGATGCTACTAAAGTGGGAGAAGAAAGAAAGCTTCAACTTCAAGAACTTGAGGAGATTAGACTAGAAGCAATTGAGAACTCAAGAATTTATAAGAAAAAAACCAAGATCTTCCATGACAAACATATAGTGAGGAAAGAGTTCCAAATTGGTGACAATGTTCTATTGTACAAGTCAAGACTCAAATTGATTAAGGGTAAGTTGAGGTCAAGATGGGAAGGTCCATTTCTTGTAACTAACATTTTTCCTTATGGTGTTGTTGAAATCAAGGATGAAGCTAATGGTTTTATTTGGAAAGTCAATGGCCACCGGCTCAAGAAATACTTTGAAGAATTAAAGGAGTTAGATGTGGATTGTTTGAACATCAAAGATGTTATCTACCCAACTTAAAGGGGAGTTTATTTTTCTTGCACTTTTATTACATTGTAAATACCATTATATTGTTTTCAAACAGTTAAACTTTTCTTTTACAATGAGTTCTTGATAATAAATGTTTAGGTAGTGTAGGATGAATAAAGAGCCATGGTAGACACCATTTTACCCTTTTGGCACCTTATTTCTTGCATGATTAGGAATAAATATATCCTCCTAGGTTTTCTCTATATTATTTTAGAGTCTCTTGAAAGCAAATTAAATTTGGCTGTTAAAACTTAGGATTTGGGTCAATGGATGAAAATTCTTGGATGCTTGAGTACTACATAGTTATGGACTCTAGATTGATGACTTGAGATTAATCATTTTGACCTAGTGAGGATTTAGCCTAATTTTTGTGATACACACATGTGATTGTACTCTAGAACTTGCTTAGGTTCTTTCAAAACCATATTTCTATGATTGAACCACATTTATAGAGGTTACTCACTTTGTCTTCCCTTTTCATATCGGTTTTTGCAATAATCCTTGTTGATACATACTTTATTCTTTTTCCTTTCCCTATTTTTTTTTGCTCATAACCCTATTCTCCATGGACTTGGTTGTTTTTGATGTTTCTTGATGTTATTTTGCCCGAGACGGTCAAAAAGCTAAGTGTGGGGGAGGTGGTTAGTGTTTTGGAAATGTTTTGGTAAGAAGTGATACATTTTGGGAGATTTTTGTTGTTGAATTGCATGTGGAGATATGTTTTGATGATTCTTAAGGGATGAGGAGAGTATCAAGGATGCAACTCAAAAAGGAGATTGAGAAAAAATGTAAGAAAAGAGTGATGAAGAAGTGGTGCCAATTTGATGGAGTGGTGTATCAAAGGTGAGTTGTGAGTATTGGGAAGTGAAGATTACATTTGGAGCAATTTGATTCCTAAATGTTATTTGGTGTTTCAAGCTCTAATAGGCAAATTTCGAAAGGAATGGGAGCTCACAAGGGTTAGTTACTAGTGATACTTTTCAAGTCTACCAAAATCTTTCATTTAGACATGGAATTGGCAAGTGAATTATCTTCAAAAGTTCAAATCGTTGCCAGGAAATAAGTTGAAAAGGGTTTGAAAATTGAGACTGAAGTGGAGATGAGGGAGTTGGAGCTGGTCATTGGATGTAATGGAAGCTGCAGAAAGAAAAACAAGCATGCTGAAAAAAACAGGAAAAGAGAAAAAAAAGAAGAAAGAAAAAAAAATAAACATGAAGTATTAGGAGATGGGATAGATTTCTGAACTTGAAGTCGTGAATAAGGAGCTGGTTGGAGTTAAGATATGGCATTGATTGAAAGAAGTGATCTCGGCAGAAGCAGTTTCAGAACCCTGAAATTTCAACTATTGATCAGTCCCTGATCGGTCACCAATCCGATCAGGGAGAAGTCTGATCGGTCTCTGGACCGATCAGAAGCAATCCAGTCTGAGCAGAAGAAGCATAGACCGATCTCCAGAATGATCAGGCAGAGTCTGATCGGTCTCTAGACCGATCAGCAGAGCTGGCACAGGAAAGAATACAGAATTCAATAATGTTCTTCATCAAAATGAGTTGTTTCTTACTCACCTTAGCTCTGATTTCGTTTCAAGGACCATCAAAGAGGCAAAGTTCATTTAGATACATTTTTGAGCATCCAAGTCTTCCATTTCCTTAACTTGTCCATTTTATAAACCTTCATTTCATTCCTTCACTTTATATTTCTTTAAATTGTTTGGATGAGCCTTTTTAGATGTGGATCCAAGTCAAGAATGATGGTGGAGAGTAGATAATAAGCAAGCTTATGGTAGTGCAAGAAACATGTTGTGTTTGAGTGAGCTCCACTTTCATTGAAATGTAGAATTTAGGAAGAGAGCCACCAAAACTTCCCTTGATAGGCTTTGTGTGCTTAGTTCATCTCAATGAGTCTTGATGGATGAAGTTGTTGGATCGATAAAACCGATAGAGGGGGGGTGAATATCGGAAAACTTTCGGATTTAAGTAAGAGTAGGTACGCAGCGGAAATTAAAAACAATACACAGAGACACAGTCGATTTACTTGGTTTGGAGCCTGTGTCGACTCCTACTCCAAGGCCCACGGTCGTTGACCGTTTACTTTGGGCAATTCTATATTTGGCGCAAAGACAGTTTACAAATATTGAATACAGAGTAAGTGCAGTAAACTTTAACAATTAAAAAGGATGCTCTTCTTTTACCGACGTCCGATTGTAGGTTCACTTGTTCGAAGCAGCGGGACGTCGTCGGCTCGAGTTGGGCAGTTTCCGGAGCAAGGCGCGAAAGCAGAAGAGCGTGGAAGCTTGAATGAATCGATGTCTTGAAGCCTTGGTCGAAGGGCCTTTATATAGGCCCTGGGGGCGCCCCCCACGTGGCCTTTGATCCGTCAAAGTCTCGGTCGCATCTAATCCTCTGGATCCGCTTTGACCGGGGCGCCCGGAGGACTCGGGGCACCCGGATTGACTGGGTCAAACTTTATCCGCCTTGGCTTCGAGGGGTTCTGGTTCGAGGTACGCGCATGGGGGCGCCCGGGACGCTGGGGGCGCCCGGGAGCAGCGCAGGTGCCCGGGAGCACGGGGCGCCCCGCCCAGCAGCTGTTCGAACCTTCTTTGCTTTGATTTGTTTTGTATGAACCTTAGGGGCGCCCGGGACACTCCGGGCGCCCTACTCAGCCTTGCCTCTCTCCTTTGAGGCTTTCTGAGCTGCAGACACACGTTCCTTCGGTCCTGCATCCAGGGTTAGTCCAAAACACAATAAAGCAATAAAGTATTTGTTTATACAGCCTTAGCTGTCTTGGTTCTGACTTTGGTCTCCAAAATGGAGCCCTAGGTCGAACCGACGCCTACTGTTCCCTCGACGGGGAACGCGTCCTCACCTACTCCTCTCGGGAGAAATTACCTGATGCCAACCGCTCCTTTGGTTGGACTTTTGCCTGACGGTCCTTTGTCAGGACTTGTAAACCGGCAGTCCTTCGCCAGTTGCCTAGCAGTCCTTCGCTAGGGCTTGGATAGTCCAGCTCCTTCGCCTGGCCTAGCAGTCCTTCGCTAGGGCTTGGATACTGGCAGTCCTTCGCCAGTTGCCTAGCAGTCCTTCGCTAGGGCTTGGATAGGACTGCTAGGGCTTGGATACTAGCAGTCCGTCGCCAGTTGCCTAGCAGTCCTTCGCTAGGGCTTGGATACTGGCAGTCCGTCGCCAGTTGCCTAGCAGTCCTTTGCTAGGGCTTTATCTCTGCACACTAGAGTAACTTGTTAGAAACACAAGTAAGACTTAACTTTTGACCTCTGTTGCCATTATCAAAACATAAGTTTGACTTTGGTGCATTCTGCACCAACAATCTCCCCCTTTTTGATTTATGGCAACCCTAGTTCAAAAAGTTAAGTTTAAGCAAAACATGAAAAAGTTTTAACTTTTGTTCCCTCCCCCTGGAAGGAATCTCCCCCTAGATTTTTCAAAAATTCGTGGGGTTTAGAAAAACTTTACTCGTACTTTGAAAACTTAAGTTTTAGGTACTTAGGAATCTTAAGTTAAAAGTATATAGGAAGTTTTTTGAAACACGATTTTTGAGTACTTAACAAGTTTGAGGTTTTAAGTTTCAAGGTACTCAAAGGTTTTGAAAATGTTAGCTTAAGTAAGAATTTCAGTTTTAATACAGTTAAAAAAAAACTTAAGCTTTTGAAGTAAAAAATTTGACAAACTTAAGTAAGAACCTTTTGAAAAGCTAGAGTACTTAGGAAAATTTTGAAAGCTTGAGTAAAAATCTTGCAGCTAGAGTACTTAGCATCATTTTAAAAGCCTTTAAGAAATTTTTGAAACTAGAGTACTTTTAGGCAAAATTTTGAAAGTTTTAAGAAATTTTGAAACTGGAGTACTTAGGCAAAAATTTAAAAAGCTTTAAGAACTTTAGTACTTCTTCAAAAAGTTTAAGCTTTTGACGAAAGGATAAGTATATTTTTGAACCTTTTTGAATAAAGGAAAAATTTTGAAAACTTTTGAAAGCTTAAGTATTTTTCAAAAGAAATTTTTGAATAAAGAAATTTTGATAGCTTAAGTAGTAATTTTGAAGGACTTGAATACTTGAATACTTTTTGAATAAATGATAGAGTTACGAAAATTAAATTTTGAAAACTTTTTACTCTCTCCTTTCCTATCTCTCCCCCTTTGCCATATATCAAAACAAATAAATATAGCAGAGATAATGGAAATAAGTAAGATTTTGCTGTACTGAACCAAATCATAATTAGACTTAACTAAATCAATCAATTTTCTCTGTAGGGACCTGTCTAACCCAATTAGCTACTTACTAACTGTTATAAACAGTAGTTTTTGCTAGGGTTAGTCAAGTTAAGTGTTTCTGTTCAAGTTAGATTTTCTAAACTTGACACTTAACTTGATTGCTGTATAAGTTGTATTTAGTGCCCCAATTACTGCAGATGCACTGACTTAAAGCATCTTGAATTAAGGCAAAGACCTAAGCATCTCAACCCTTTCTAGGTTATCAATCAAAAGTACCCTAAGGTGCTTGTGAGATGCTGGCTTCTAAGTCTATAGGTGCATGCAGTTCTAGGGTTAGAGCCTAGGCTAAATCCATTTTCGAAAAACCCTAGTTTTTGAAGGGGGTAGTTTTGCAATAAAACTAAGTAAAATGAAAACTGATTTTGAAATTAAGTAAGACAGTTTTTCAAATTAAAAAAAATTTAAATCAAGTAGAGAAGAAAATTAATCTATTCTACAGCGCACAATCCTAACTAAGAAGAGAACAAGTACTCATAACCTGGTCAACAGAAAGTAAAGCAGGTAATCATGGTTCAAATACAGTCAAACAGTCAAACTCAAGTCAACCATAAGTCAACCCTACTGAGTAGGGGTAGTCAAATAGGTACAATGATAGGTAAATCTAAGACGAAGGACCGGGATGATCGGACGGGCCAGGCTGCCATGCATCAAATCGTGCCATCATCTCTATGTATCGTGCGTCAGCCACTTCTCGATCGGCCCGACGAGCTTCCATCTGCTCTAGGTGGTAGGCTTCGACCTCCTCTCGAAGACTCTGAACCTTTGTGTCTAAATATGTCACTCTCTGGTAGAGTGTCAGTGGAGCGGGCTCGTCGATGTGTGCTCGGGCTGCTGCAGCTACATCTCCAACGTCGACTTCAACCTCCTCGTCTGAGTCGACTGGTGCTCCGGCCTGCTGTCGTCGCCAACTAAGAACCCCGGTGGCCGACACCTCTAGACCCGCTAAAGAGAAGTTCCTAAATCCGATTTCGTCAAAGTCGGTCATAGTGGTTATTTCACCCAAGGTTACGTCACGACCGTGGTGATGAAGGAGGGGCGTGATGATGTGGCAGTATGGTGTGCGTACTCGTCCCTGGGTCGTGACACTGGACGCATGCAGAATGGTATGAAACATATGGAGTCCAATGTCTAGGTCAAGGTGATGGACTAGGGCATAAAGAAGGAAAGCATGAAAGGGTCGCATAGTCCCAAGGTCTCTGGTAGAGAGTGGTAAGATACAACGGACCAGAACTCTATACAGGGCATAGTTCTGGGCCTGAAGTTCAACAGCTTGGAAGCGTCTATTTGCTGGGAGGTCTGCCCTAAAGAAATATGAGTGAATAGTGTCTAGGGTAATGTCTGAGTAGGGTGGATCAAATGGGGGGTTCCTAGGAGGATAGCAACAGAATGTGGATTGAGAGGGTCGCAGTCCTAGGAATCGGTTCAACAAAGTCGGGGTTATAGTCAAAGGAATCCCTTGGACAGTGGTGTGAAACATAAGATTATCTTGTCGAATTATGTTGTTGTAAAACTCTGCACATAGGGTTTCATTTATGGTATGTGTGCAGAAGACAAGATTATCCAATTGATAGAAATTGATGATGTTCATGGCGACAGGGCATGATTGGGTAAAGAAGTGCTTATTGAGATAACTTGTTTTAATAGGCTTGTAGATTGTTTGTGCAAACCTATTACATAACTCTAGATTAGGAAATCTAGGATCGGGACTAGGTTGGGCACCGGGGTTGGCCGGGTTCGGTCGGCGTCTTTTAAGAGAGTTAAAGTAAGAATAAAGATATTGAATGAGAAATTAAATTTAAATGCAATAAAAATAAATACTAATCATACCGAACGGCTCGGGGAGGCATAGTTGATGATGAGGACTTGCAAGGTCTTCTTGAAGAGAAAGAAGTGAGGAAGAAGGTTGATTTTGGTGTGGGAAGTGAAGGAAGTTCGGGTGCCTTTTATAGGCAAACCCATGGGGGCGCCCGGGAGCTTCCGGGCGCCCTGGTCAGTAGCTGCTGCCAAGGGCAGAAGCTTTTGACTGATGGGGGCGCCCGGGACAGCCCGGGCGCCCTCAACAGAGCGCTTTTGCAGCTTTTGCTGCGATAGAGTTGATGGGGGCGCCCGCGTGGTTCCGGGCGCCCTGGTCAAAAGCACTGGCAGCTTTTTGACTAGGGAGTAAGAACACGTATGGGAGGGGGCGCCCGCGTGGTTCCGGGCGCCCTGAATAGGGTAGGTAAAGACAAATCTTTGTCTTGTCTACTTTTGACCATGGTTTGAATTGATTTGTCGATTTTGACTGTGGTTTGACTGCGTTAATCATGTTTTGTCCTCGTTTACCTTGGTTTGACTATGTTGACCATGTTTTGACTGCTTTGATCATGGTTTGACAAATACAAGATTATCTCATCGTATAGGTATTAACAGAATTTCCAATTGAGTCTTTACTCCTACTGTCTCACCCAGTCTAGGGTTTTCAATCACGTTAGCCTTATGGTTTTCGTGAGACAGGTTTTGGTAGTTAAGATTATTTTGAAAATTTTGATTAATTTTGAAAACAATTAAATTTTAAAAACTTAATTAATTTTGAAAACAGTTAATTTTAACAAAAATGTTTAAATCTACAAATAACTGAAATTTTGTGTTAGATTCGAATTTGACAAAAATTAATTTGAATTTGAATTTCAAAAATTGACTTCCAGGTCTTGGCGAGGCACTAGGCCTTCTTTGGCCGAAGCCTTATGGGATCATCCACCCTTTCCTTGACAAAGCCTTTTAATGAAGTTTCATTTTCAAAATTATTCTTTGAAAAATTTCTGGTCTAACTAGTTTGGGTTTTGGATCGGTAGCTTCGGCTAGTTCCGCCAGTCTAAAGAGACCAAGTGAACTTGATCTTATTAGAATTGGTTTCCCCAACGTACTATCATCTCACCTCCACCCAATACTATGTTTTCAAGTTTCAGTTAAGTTTGTTTGGTCCTTAAACTAGCCTAAGTCTAAGCATGGTGAATTGCAGAAATTAAATAAACAGGCAAACAATCATATAGCAAAAAAAAAAAATTATCTAATAATGAATATTATTTTCAGTTTGGCTCCCCCTGGACTAAAGCCACGGTAATGGTTAGGCAAGATGTGAATCTTGTCCTTGGGGATCCAATACTGATTTGATCCAGTCGGTTTGTTCAGGTATAGTTTAGGTACCCATGCCTGAATTTTACCTCTGGACTGATTCAGTACAGCAAGGTAAGATCTTTGCCGAGATTTGGTTCTATAGCCCAATCCGGATCGATTTAGAACTGATTTCTGTTTTCCAAGGATCATGTCAAGACCCTTGGAACCAGATGTAAATCGTTCTAATGCTGATCTAAGATCCTTAACCTGAGTTTTCAGGGAGGAGTTTTCCTTTTCAAGTTTTTCAACTTGAGTAGGAGTTCCTTCCTGAACCTTCTCGGTAAAGGGTTTAGAGTCAGCTCCCTCTTTCAGGAGTTTTACTTCCTGTCGGAGGGATTCGACTCGGAGTTTGGCTTTAGCCAAATCTCGAGAAAGAAAGGAAATTAATTCACTTAATTGCAATCTATTAAAACCAGTTACCTTAATTTCTCCGTCTTCTGTGAAGGTCAGCTCACCGTCTTCTTGTTCTGTTTCTGACTCAGTCTCGACTTTATCTGAGGCAGTCAGAGCTAGGAGATTGGACTGGGGTGCCTCTTCTTCTTCTTCTGAGGAAGACTCGTCCCATGTTGCTTGCAATGCCTTCTTCCTTCTCGTCCTTTTTGTCTCCTTTAGGTTAGGGCATTCAGACTTGTAGTGGCCCTTTTTCTTGCACTCGTAGCAGGTCACATTATGCTTGTTCGCGGGTTCAGTTGGTTCGTCCTTTCTTCGGTCGATTTTCCGTTTGTTGGTTCGGTTCTTCAGCTCCTTGTAGTAGCTTCGAGCGAGCCGGACCAGCTTAGTTTGATCTCCATCTTCTTCTTCTGAGTCTGAGTCAGAGTTAGACTCAGGTTCGGGTTCAGGCTTCTTCTTCGTTGTCCTTCCAGTTTTACCTACAACGAAAGCAATACCTTTCTCGACCATATTGGTGTTAGTTTGTTCGTGCAGTTCTAGTTCGGAAAACAATTCATCTAATTTTATTTTAGAAAGATCTCTAGAGACCTTGTATGCATCTACCATAGATGCCCACAAGGTGTTTCTAGGGAAGGCATTTAGGGCATACCTTATTAGGTCACGGTTTTCAACCTTGTGACCTATTGTGTGAAGACCGTTCATTACCTCTTGGATTCGTGCGTGGAGCTGGGCTGCTGTTCGTTGTCGGCCATCTTGATGGTGTAGAGTTTGTTTAGTAGCAGATCCCTCTTGCTGATCCGAGTATCTGAAGTCCCTTCGTGTAGCTCGATCAGTTTTGTCCACAGCTCCTTTGCACTGTTGAAGGGGCCCACGCGGTTTAGCTCCTCTTTCGTTAATCCTCATTGAAGAGTCTGAGTAGCTTTTGCGTCGGCTTCTATCTTGCGTTTTAGGGAGTTGTCCCATTCGGAGTAGTTCTGAGGAAGTCCATCAGCATTTCGGGGGATCTCCAGACCGGACTGGATAATGATCCACATGTCCACCTGAGTTTTCAGGTGGACCTCCATACGACTTTTCCAGTAGGAAAAGTCTTCTCCACTGAAGAGTGGAGGTCTTGCGGTGCTAAATCCTTCTTGCATGGCCATCTGAAATAGAAAGCTAAAAGAAAAATGAATTTTCCAAGACTAGGTCTTGGATTAGTAGTGCTGGATAAATTAAACAACGAGGGGTGTTGCACCAACCTCGCTTTAACAAAAAAATCGAATAAAATATTTAACGAAAAATTCATAAGGGAAAAGAAATAGAAAAATAAGAATCCGAAAAAAATTTCAAACTGGTGGTTGCACCAGGTTTGAACTTCCCCGCTCTGATACCACTTGTTGGATCGATAAAACCGATAGAGGGGGGGTGAATATCGGAAAACTTTCGGATTTAAGTAAGAGTAGGTACGCAGTGGAAATTAAAAACAATACACAGAGACACAGTCGATTAATTGGTTCGGAGCCTGTGTCGACTCCTACTCCAAGGCCCACGGTCGTTGACCGTTTACTTTGGGCAATTCTATATTTGGCGCAAAGACAGTTTACAAATATTGAATACAGAGTAAGTGCAGTAAACTTTAACAATTAAAAAGGATGCTCTTCTTTTACCGACGTCCGATTGTAGGTTCACTTGTTCGGAGCAGCGGGACGTCGTCGGCTCGAGTTGGGCAGTTTCCGGAGCAAGGCGCGAGAGCAGAAGAGCGTGGAAGCGTTGAATGAATCGATGTCTTGAAGCCTTGGTCGAAGGGCCTTTATATAGGGCCTGGGGGCGCCCCCCACGTGGCCTTTGATCCGTCAAAGTCTCGGTCGCGTCTGATCCTCTGGATCCGCTTTGACCGGGGCGCCCAGAGGACTCGGGGCGCCCGGATTGACCGGGTCAAACTTTATCCGCCTTGGCTTCGAGGGGTTCTGGTTCGAGGTACGCGCATGGGGGCGCCCGGGAGCACGGGGGCGCCCCGCCCAGCAGCTGTTCGAACCTTCTTTGCTTTGATTTGTTTTGTATGAACCTTGGGGGCGCCCGGGACACTCCGGGCGCCCTACTCAGCCTTGCCTCTCTCCTTTGAGGCTTTCTGAGCTGCAGACACACGTTCCTTCGGTCCTGCATCCAGGGTTAGTCCAAAACACAATAAAGCAATAAAGTATTTGTTTATACAGCCTTAGCTGTCTTGGTTCTGACTTTGGTCTCCAAAATGGAGCCCTAGGTCGAACCGACGCCTACTGTTCCCTCGACGGGGAACGCGTCCTCACCTACTCCTCTCGGGAGAAATTACCTGATGCCAACCGCTCCTTTGGTTGGACTTTTGCCTGACGGTCCTTTGTCAGGACTTGTAAACCGGCAGTCCTTCGCCAGTTGCCTAGCAGTCCTTCGCTAGGGCTTTAGTCCCAAGCTGTCCTTCGCCTGGCGCCTAGCAGTCCTTCGCTAGGGCTTGGATACTGGCAGTCCTTCGCCAGTTGCCTAGCAGTCCTTCGCTAGGGCTTGGATACTGGCAGTCTGTCGCCAGTTGCCTAGCAGTCCTTCGCTAGGGCTTGGATACTGGCAGTCCGTCGCCAGTTGCCTAGCAGTCCTTTGCTAGGGCTTTATCTCTGCACACTAGAGTAACTTGTTAGAAACACAAGTAAGACTTAACTTTTGACCTCTGTTGCCATTATCAAAACATAAGTTTGACTTTGGTGCATTCTGCACCAACAGAAGTATGCTAAGTTGTTGGTTTAAAGACAAGATACTAGTCCATTGAGCTTAGATTTTTTGAAAGTTGACAACCCTAGGTAATTTATTTTCAATCGCTTCTAACCATGATTGAGACTAATCTAGGGGGTACATGTTTAGTTAGCTTGTTCGAGACGCTCAAGAGCAAGTGTGGGGGAGTTGTTAATTACCATTTTGTTAGTTAATTTAGGCTCTAGACTGTATGTTTTGATCTATTTTTACATGCTTAATCTTGGATTTACACTAGGTTCCATGGATTAAGTTTATTTTGGCTTTTATTGCATATCTTTGCATATTTGAGATGTTTTGATATCGAATTCGAATTTGATTTTGTAGGCTTTGAAGGATCATGGACCTAAGTCAAGTTGAATCAAGTTTGAGTCAGAATTCAACTCGGATCAAGGCGATCAAGCACTGGACTAATATGGACCGTCCGATCAAGGAACAAGTAGATCTGAGCCATCTGTGAGCTGCTGATCAATCCGAGTTCAGGATAGGGCTAATCATGACCCCAGATCAAGATTTGAAAGTTTAAACCAAATCAGAGCACATCTGACCGTCGGATCAAGCTTATAGGAGTTTCAACCATCCAAGCAAGAGAAGGGAAGATCTGAGCCATCCGCTATAGATCTGATTGATCCGAACTAAGGATAAGTAGATCAGAGCCATTGATCAATATCTGGAAACTTTGGTTCAGATCTGAGAAGATCTGACCGTTGGATGAGGCCGGGACGATCACAGACGTCGAAATTCAAATGGTTCAGTTAAAACAGAATTCCCCTCTCCGCTGAGCTCGTCGTCGCGATCCAGTTCCAGTTTTCCAGTTCTTCTCCATTCGTCATCTCCGATCGCACGCGGCCACTCCAAAATCAGTTCTTTCCAGATTTCGAGTCATCAAGGTCTAGTCTCTGTGAGGTTCGTCTTCAATTTTGTTGCTGCCTAGCTCCGGTGAGGGTCTCGCCGAGCTCTGCTTCGCCCAAATCAACTCTCGCGCGATCGTTGTCTTCACCGATCGGGATCCATCAGAGTATTCAGAGGCGTTCTCTGAACGGCACCGAGGGGTTCTGAGCCGGAGTTGCATCCAGCTGATCGAGTGGCTGAATCAATCTGACACAACCGATCGGAGGAGCTTGATCTTGCAAATTCGCGATCTAAGGGGTCCTTAGATCGATTCTTGTGTGACGGCAAGAAGCGAATCCTAGTGAAGAGTCTGAACTAGAGTCAATAGTTGTTAGATTTCATTCCTAAATTTTGTTTCTAAATACTTGCTGAGTAGTTTCAATTGTATCGTTTCTGTACTCATTAGCTTTCAGCTACTGATCGGTCTGTGCAACCGATCTAAACAGCTACTGATCGGTCTGTCGACCGATCAGACCAGTATCTGATCGGACTGTCGACCGATCAGGTAACCACAGTTTCGACTTAGCCCTATTTTTAAGCATTCATTGTGTAATGCATCGATTCCATTTCAATTCTGCAACTTAGTTTCGGATTAATTGTTTGCTTGTCTTCGATATTAGCTTAGTTCTGCAACTTCATAGTTTCATATTGAATTGTTCAATTTCCTAGTGGGTTAAATTCAATTCTTGCAAATTCCTAGTTTAATTCTACTTAGCTAAGCCTATTTCATTTCAACTATATTCGCATTTTTATTTGCAAAACAAAACCTCCATTCCAATTCGAAAACCCAAATCATTTGACGACAAACAAATCTAAGCTTGAATCAAACATCATAAACTAGTCCTTGGAAAAATACGACCTGAGGCCCCTATTCTACATTTTAGTTTTGTTATCCAAGGGTTTTCAATTTACAAATATCTAAATTTGAGGCTCATCGTGACACTAGTATTGGGCTACCATCAATGCTTCGGAGCCGACGTCCGTTACTGTTCCCGCGCCATGCCTGTATTAAATGTGTGAAGAGGCAATGGTCACTATAAATAGGGGAGAAAGGTAAACCATCCTTCCCCATTCGTTCCGATTTCTTTCCCCTGACAAACTCTTTGTGACAAGATGTCAGTGTCCTTTCCTCTGCCCCTCTTTTCGACAGGAGTTGTCGACATCGCCGGGGAGGGTAGCGGAGGCGCAGTAGTGTTTCTTGCCGAAGGGCCTAGTGAAGGTGGAACTTCATTTTTCACACTACTTGCCAGGGAGCATGGTGGAGATGATGCCCAGGGTCTCGCTGAAAATCCTGGCGGAGGTGGGACTCCGGGATTAGCCGAGTAGTCCAGAAGAGACATCATGTGATCCGCCAAGGGGCATGGCGGAGATGGCATATCCTGATGGTTGCCTCCCCCTGGGCGTGTTGGGACCGGGTGCATGTCGACAAGGATACGAGTTCGTAAAATTTTAAATTTTTACGTGCAGCGGAAGAATTTGCATAAAATAATTTCCTAAATTATTTTAACTTCGTATCTAGCATGCAACCTTACATTGTGTTGACATAATCATAAAATAAAACTTTGCGGAAAAGTAAACAAATTTACCAAGTACCTCTCGTAACTCGAAGTAAGAGACGAGATCCAACCGTAGCGTCCCTTAGAAGCTCCGCCTCTATTCGCGTCCACGCCGAGTTCTCTTCGGGATGACTTCGCAAAGTCACGAGTTTTGTGCCGACAAGAACTACTAGATTCTCGGAAGGCACAACTAGAAGAATAAGAGAAAATAATGGAAACTAACCAACGAAGTAACGGAATCAAATTCCGGGAAGAGAGGAATCACTATCCGCTTCTTCTTCTTCGTGTTCGTGTTCTCCTTCTTCTTCTTGAAGCTCACGGCCTCCACCACCTTGGAAGAAGGTTTGCGCCGGCCCTAAGCCACCAAGTGGGCGCCGGCCCTAGGACTCCAAGAATGGGTGGCGCCGGCCTAAGGGAAGAGAGGAGAAGGAGGAGAGGAGAGATTAAGAGAGAGGGGAGAGAATAATTAATCTCTTAATTAATTAATTGAATAAGGGCTAGCCTTTGGTTCCTTTATATAGTAGCAACTCCTTTGCTAAGTCTCCCTCTAAACCGAATTATCGGAATTAACGGAATTAGTTATAAGAAATTTATCTTATAAATTTTCTTATTAATTATTCCGTTTAAACCGAGTCTTATTATAAACCATTTATAAAAAACTAATTCTTCTTCTCTTTAAATTATGGAATAAATTTTTATAAGAAATTATAAACTTTCTTATTATGGAAAATCAATTCAAATTGATTTTATAAAATTAAAATAAACCAATTCATGGATTATTTTAATCTCCATAAAAGAATAAATTTCTATAAATTTTATTTATATAAATTTCTTTATACAAATTTATTTATCCATAATTTATAAAATAAATCGCACTAGATTTATTTTATTAATTAAACCAAAATTAATTGGTTTTCTCCTCTTTATTNCAGGTATTTGAGGAAATAGAGTGACATTCAATAACGAAGATACTTGAAGAGGATGGGCATCGGATGCCTTATTCTTCAAGGACTCAAGATAAACCTTGCAGTTTCTTCGCCGTGACCCTCCTTGCCACAATGATGGCAAGTTCCTTTTGGTTTCTTTTCAGTCTTTTGGCCTTTTTCTTCTTCCCTTTAATCTGTTCTTTGGCCTTCCTCTTAGAACCTTCTTTGAGGAACCAACTAACAGTATCACCTTTTGATCCGGCTTTACAGAAGGCTCTACAGTCTTCAGCTGGTTTGAGCAACTCAGGAATGGTGGTCTCTAGTTTGTTCATCCGATAGTTCATCACAAATTGTGAATAACTTTTGGGCAAACAATTCAGAATTAAGTCAATACTTAGTTCATGATCCATTGCAAGTCCGAGTGTGCTCAGTCGCTCAATGTACCCCAACATCTTTAACACAAACTGCGAGGCAGAAGTGTCTTCCTGCATCTTAGTGGTGAAGAGGAGTCTGGAGACTTCGAACCTTTCGGATCTCGCCTGCTCTCATGAAGATGGATGATGATGGTACAAGCATCCATATGCTCATGCTGCTTTTGCAGCTCAGGTACCATAAGGCTAGCATAATGCAACCCGCCATTTCAGAATCGGTCACATGTTTCTGATAGGCCAACAATTGGTCTGGAGTTGCATTCTCTGGAGGATGGTTGGGAAGTGATTTTCAATGACATAAGCAAGCTTTCCGCCTGAGGACTATCCTTAGGTTTCGAAGTCAGTCCATGAAGTTCGGCCCAGTCAGTTTATTGGTGTCTAAAATGGAACGCAAGTTTAGGGAAGACATGATCGAGTGATTATCCTAGAAATACAAATTGAGATTATGTGAGAAGAATGATTAAGAATGTATCAACATACATAAATAAAATCCTATTTATTTTCAAATTGAATAACCCTTTTTATCAATTCGGGAGATCGTAGGAACATCTCCAAATAGGTTGATATCCAACCATAGATAAGAACAACCATGACTGTGGCATCAAGTTTTCTTAGCTATGAAGGTAGGTAATTACACCGATTACATATCACATATATGTAACTATCACTTTATGCTATCAACTAATTGAATGTTTGCATAAATCATTGGGTTGTTAACTCATTAACAAGTATATAACATTTTACATAGCACCCAACTGCACCTCTCTTTACATCGACCTTGGCTGTGGCACAACAAATCGATGCTCCAAGCTTAAGGCTGACCCATTAATCAAGAAATAATTTTAATATGGTTGGAGCTCATTCAACCGTTTAGTCAGGCTTGGATGTGTCCAACAACCAAAACTAAGGATTGACCTCTGACTCCAACTATATTATTCATAAACTAATTCCATGGTTTGAACATGTTGAGGTTCAAGTCGGGCATGGATGTGTCCATCAACCCAAACGAGAAACAAAACTCCGGTTCTAACTATATTAATGGAAGGTGTTAGCCTTAATATTTTGTAAGGGGTTTTGGGTCTCATCTTTTTAATGCACATTCATGACATATGTCATGACTAACGATTTCCTTAATAAAGTATGTATGTGACTTAAGTTATCAAGTCTCATTAATTGAATTAGAACTGGATTTCCTCATTCTAATTTCATACTTTATTAAAGGAATTGTTTTGGGAACAATTTCCTAAATTGTCATAATCAATTTCGGAAATAATATGTTTAAGACTTTGATTTCTCTAAATCAAATCTTATTAAATTAAGAGGCAATTCCCTTAATTCAATGACATATTATTTTTCATGAAAATCTCATTTAAGAAACTCTATAGGAAACCATTTCCTAATTAATTTTGGAGACAACAATATGTAAGAGCATCACCTCTTAAATCATATTTTATTCATGGATTTAATTAATTACAACAAATCATTTTCTAAGGGTGGCTCCCCGAGGCTCAGATACCCAAAGAAAAATAATTTGTTGTAAATCCAATTGGACGGCTCCCCGAGGCTCAATCCAAATCAAACATGACAATTTAAATTAAAAATTGGGAAATTAAATTACAACAACTAGCTTTAAATTGGACGGTCCCCGAGGCTCAATCCAAAATAAAGAATTTTGTTGTCAATTTAAAAACCAATTCAAATTTAATTATCAATTAACTGTCCATGAATTTGTCTAGACTTTCTTAAAGAAAGTGGCCAAAATTGCGAGATTTTATAAATTGGTTTTCAGAATAATTGTAAGTTTCTGTTACAAAGAAAACTTACATATTTCCAAAATTGGAAAATTTCTAAAATTAGAAAAATTTCCAAAATTGGAAAGTTTCTAAAGATGGGAAGTTTTCACAATTATTATAAAATTTCAGAAACTAGAAAATTTCAAAAGTTTGCGAAATTTCATGAGGAATTCCAAACTTTGAAATTACTAAATCTAAAATTTATTATAATTGGAAAGTTTCCATAATTGAAAAATTTTCCAAAATTGAGATCATGACAAAGTGTTCCGCAAAACAATTATATGATTATGTCGAACACTAACCGGCTCTGATACCACTGTTGGGACCGGGTGCATGTCGACAAGGATACGGGTTCGTAAAATTTTAAATTTTTACGTGCAGCGGAAGAATTAGCATAAAATAATTTCCTAAATTATTTTAACCACGTATCTAGCATGCAACCTTATGATGTGTTGACATAATCATAAATTAAAACATTGCGAAAAGTAAACTAATTTACTTTGTACCTTTCGTAACTCGAAGAAAGAGGACGAGGTCCAACCGTAGCGTCCCTTGGAAGCTCCGCCTCTATTTGCGTCCACGCCGAGTTCTCTTCGGGATGACTTCGCAAAGCCACGAGTTTTGTGCCGTCGAGAACTACTAGATTCTCTATAGGCACAACAAAGAAGATCAAGAGAGGAAAGGGAAACTAACCAACAAAGGAACGGAATCGAATTCCGAGAAGAGAGGAGTCGCTATCCGCTTCTTCTTCTTCTTGTTTCGTTTCTCCTTCTTCTTGAAGCTCTGGCAACCACCTTCTATGGGAGGAGTTGCGCCAGCCCTAGCACTCAAGAGGGCGCCGGCCCTAGATGCTTCAAGGTGGGCACCGGCCCTAGGTGGGGAGAAGGGAAGGAGAAGAGAATAAAAGAGAGAGAGAGAGAGGGAGCTCTATATCAATCCACAATTCAATTGGAATTAAGGGCTTGCCTTTGGTTCCTTTATATAGTAGCATCTCCCTCGCTAAGTCTCCTTTTTAACGGAATTAACGGAATTAGTTATCATAAGAATTTTATCTCATAAAATTTCTTATGACTTATTCCGTTAAGCCTAGTCTTATTATAACTAATTTATAATAAAACAAATTCTTCTTCTCTTTAAATTATGAAATAAATTTTATAAGAAATTTATAAACTTTCTTATTATGGAAAAATCAATTCATAATTGATTTTATAAATTTAAAATAAACCAATTCATGGATTATTTTAACTTCCATAAAAGGAATAAATTTCTATAAATTTATTTATATAAATTTCTTTATACAAATTTATTTATCCATAATTTATAAAACAAATCACACTAGATTTATTTTATTAATTAAACCAAAATTAATTGGTTTTCTCCCAATAGGTGGCCGGCCAAACCAAGGGGTTTGACACCCTCCTTGGCCGGCCAATCAAGCCCCACCAATCGTGAATTAAACTCATTTAATTCGCCCAATAAGCCTTCAAAAGACTTAGCCAATTTTAGCTTCCATTGCGCCTCTGATTAACTCAGATTCGACTTATTTCTCTTGATCGGAAAATCCAATTTTTAACTCGTTTTAAATCCCTCGGATTACTCGTAGTGCGTGTGACTAAATAGGCTTTCGATTTATGTTGGCCGTCTATAATCAACCAATTATAGAATGATCATGAGTGGCACCTAGTAGTACATCATGATCCCCAATTAATCGAAAGATCAACGGTTTGACCTCAGAAGAAATTATTCTGAAACCCTTCAGCAGCTCTAATGAGTCGTGCCCCATTTCCTTCACCATCTTATACCCACTTGGTTCAGGACACGGTCTATTTGTGTCAGTCCCCACTAGGCTGACTACGTCACACCTAGCCCAAGTAATGTCTTTCTCGTCCTTTGGATTTCTAATTACTCTCATGTATTTAAGAGACTCGCACTCTTAACATGATATACTCTGGTCAGAGGTTTTGAGTAACAATCCGACGATAGGCCTGGGTATACATCTCCTCGCAAGGAGTGGTGAATCCTTTGTAGGCTGTTCAAACATCTTCGGGCACTTCGGCTCATACCCAATCATCCTGGGTCCACACCTCCTTGGAGATGCTTGCTTAAGATGTTAAAGTATAAGTCTCCATGATCAAGATGACTTAAACACCGCAAGTCAAAGGAACATCGCACTTAAGCTGCAGTAAGAACTTCATTGACATATCTTTATAGATAACCATATGAAGTTTTACAGTTAGTCACTCCAATGAACTAGTCCCTTAACTAGCATCCATGTTTATCTCCGGACATCCCAATGTCACCAGCCAGTGAAAATCAGCTGATTAGAGAATAACCCATGCTAGTCTCAACAGAATTGATAGTGTCCGTTTTTATCAATTCATCGACTAGGGATAATTTCAATACTTCACAATTGCACATTAGAGATAATCACTAGTTGTGATCCTATCACAAATTCTCTTATGCTGTGAGTTGTATTGCGGACATTCAGTAGATGAGTTTAAGATCCCAATCAAATACACAAAACATGTATACTCAAATAGTGAATTATCATTTATTAATATAAATGTTTACATCATAAGGCGATTGCCCTAGGACACTTCTCTCATATCACTAACACAAGCTTCCCTAACGTACTATAATCTCACCCTACCCTGGTACTAGTTTAGGCAAGTATCAATCAATCTTTTTTCTCAAGATTATCTTGAGAGTTATCAGCATTATCTTCACCATAATTATTAACATTATCTTGAGAAATATTAGTATTATCAGCACTCTCTTTGTCAGAATTATCAGAAAGATTATTAATTACAATTTCATCATTATTTTCAGAATTAATTGAAATATAGTAATATTATTAATTTCAATTTTATCATTATCTTCAGAATTTCCAAAAATATCTGAAATATTATTTTTAGAAATGTTAGAATTATCAGCAATAATATTAATTAACATTTCATTGCTATCCTTAGAGTTATCAGATTTATCAGGAAGTTTATCAGATAAAGTATTAGAATTAATTTTAAAAATTATTGCATTAATATTATGGATTAAAGAATTAATATTTGATATTTTAATATTGTCAATATTTGATAATTTGTCATGTAATAAATTAAGTTGACTATTAAACAAAATCTAATTTATTGGAAAAATTAACAGCATTATCTAAATTATCTGTTCGAGCACGTTTGTTGCTAACTTCGATATTGAAAACGTCACTGGATAAATCTAACGTGTAGATGTCATTGCACAAAGTTCCATTCCCATAAAGAACGCCATTTAAAGTTATGTAACAACAATTGTTACTAAAAGTTAAATGATAACCCTTTTTATTCAGACATGAAATAGATACAATGTTCTTTATTAACGAAGGAACGAAATAACAATTATCCAATTCTAAGACACGTCCAGTGGGGAGCTTTAGCAAATATGTTCCGATGGCAACAGCAGCAATCTTTGCTCCATTTCCAACTCGCAAATTTGCTTCTCCTTTGACGAGTCTTCTTCTATTCCTTAGCCCCTGTATGTCATTACATATATGTGAGCTACACCCAGTATCAAGTACCCAGGTGTTTGAGGAAATAGAGTGACATTCAATAACGAAGATACTTGAAGAGGATGGGGCATCGGATGCCTTATTCTTCAAGGACTCAAGATAAACCTTGCAGTTTCTTCGCCAGTGACCCTCCTTGCCACAATGATGGCAAGTTCCTTTTGGTTTCTTTTCAGTCTTTTTGGCCTTTTTCTTCTTCCCTTTAATCTGTTCTTTGGCCTTCCTCTTAGAACCTTTCTTTGAGGAACCAACTAACAGTATCACCTTTTGATCCGGCTTTACAGAAGGCTCTACAGTCTTCAGCTGGTTGAGCAACTCAGGAATGGTGGTCTCTAGTTTGTTCATCCGATAGTTCATCACAAATTGTGAATAACTTTTGGGCAAACAATTCAGAATTAAGTCAATACTTAGTTCATGATCCATTGCAAGTCCGAGTGTGCTCAGTCGCTCAATGTACCCCAACATCTTTAACACAAACTGCGAGGCAGAAGTGTCTTCCTGCATCTTAGTGGTGAAGAGGAGTCTGGAGACTTCGAACCTTTCGGATCTCGCCTGCTCTCATGAAGATGGATGATGATGGTACAAGCATCCATATGCTCATGCTGCTTTTGCAGCTCAGGTACCATAAAGGCTAGCATAATGCAACCCGCCATTTCAGAATCGGTCACATGTTTCTGATAGGCCAACAATTGGTCTGGAGTTGCATTCTCTGGAGGATGGTTGGGAAGTTGATTTTCAATGACATAAGCAAGCTTTTCCGCCTTGAGGACTATCCTTAGGTTTCGAAGTCAGTCCATGAAGTTCGGCCCAGTCAGTTTATTGGTGTCTAAAATGGAACGCAAGTTTAGGGAAGACATGATCGAGTGATTATCCTAGAAATACAAATTGAGATTATGTGAGAAGAATGATTAAAGAATGTATCAACATACATAAATAAAATCCTATTTATTTTTCAAATTGAATAACCCTTTTTATCAATTCGGGAGATCGTAGGAACATCTCCAAATAGGTTGATATCCAACCATAGATAAGAACAACCATGACTGTGGTCATCAAGTTTTTCTTAGCTATGAAGGTAGGTAATTACACCGATTACATATCACATATATGTAACTATCACTTTATGCTATCAACTAATTGAATGTTTGCATAAATCATTGGGTTGTTAACTCATTAACAAGTATATAACATTTTACATAGCACCCAACTGCACCTCTCTTTACATCGACCTTGGCTGTGGCACAACAAATCGATGCTCCAAGCTTAAGGCTGACCCATTAATCAAGAAATAATTTTAATATGGTTGGAGCTCATTCAACCGTTTAGTCAGGCTTGGATGTGTCCAACAACCAAAACTAAGGATTGACCTCTGACTCCAACTATATTATTCATAAACTAATTCCATGGTTTGAACATGTTGAGGTTCAAGTCGGGCATGGATGTGTCCATCAACCCAAATGAGAAACAAAACTCCGGTTCTAACCATATTAATGGAAGGTGTTAGCCTTAATATTTTGTAAGGGGTTTTGGGTCTCATCTTTTTAATGCACATTCATGACATATGTCATGACTAACGATTTCCTTAATAAAGTATGTATGTGACTTAAGTTATCAAGTCTCATTAATTGAATTAGGAACTGGATTTCCTCATTCTAATTTCATACTTTATTAAAGGAATTGTTTTGGGAAACAATTTCCTAAATTGTCATAATCAATTTCGGAAATAATATGTTTAAGACTTTGATTTCTCTAAATCAAATCTTATTAAATTAAGAGGCAATTCCCTTAATTCAATGACATATTATTTTCATGAAAATCTCATTTAAGAAAACTCTATAGGAAACCATTTCCTAATTAATTTTGGAGACAACAATATGTAAGAGCATCACCTCTTAAATCATATTTTATTCATGGATTTAATTAATTACAACAAATCATTTTCTAAGGGTGGCTCCCCGAGGCTCAGATACCCAAAGAAAAATAATTTGTTGTAAATCCAATTGGACGGCTCCCCGAGGCTCAATCCAAATCAAACATGACAATTTAAATTAAAAATTGGGAAATTAAATTACAACAACTAGCTTTAAATTGGACGGCTCCCCGAGGCTCAATCCAAAATAAAGAATTTTGTTGTCAATTTAAAAACCAATTCAAATTTAATTGTCAATTAACTGTCCATGAATTTGTCTAGACTTTCTTAAAAGAAAGTGGCCAAAATTGCGAGATTTTATAAATTGGTTTTCAGAATAATTGTAAGTTTCTGTTACAAAGAAAACTTACATATTTCCAAAATTGGAAAATTTCTAAAATTAGAAAAATTTCCAAAATTGGAAAGTTTCTAAAGATGGGAAGTTTTCACAATTATTATAAAATTTCAGAAACTAGAAAATTTCAAAAGTTTGCGAAATTTCATGAGGAATTCCAAACTTTGAAATTACTAAATCTAAAATTTATTATAATTGGAAAGTTTCCATAATTGAAAAATTTTCCAAAATTGAGATCATGACAAAGTGTTCCGCAAAACAATTATATGATTATGTCGAACACTAACCGGCTCTGATACCACTGTTGGGACCGGGTGCATGTCGACAAGGATACGGGTTCGTAAAATTTTAAATTTTTACGTGCAGCGGAAGAATTAGCATAAAATAATTTCCTAAATTATTTTAACCACGTATCTAGCATGCAACCTTATGATGTGTTGACATAATCATAAATTAAAACATTGCGAAAAGTAAACTAATTTACTTTGTACCTTTCGTAACTCGAAGAAAGAGGACGAGGTCCAACCGTAGCTAGATTAGAGTCCATTAGAATTCTACTAGCCTATGCCACTCACATGGGTTTCACACTTTACCAAATGGATGTGAAGTCGACATTCCTTAATGGGATCATTAAGGAAGAGGTCTATGTTGTGGCAATCTGTGGTCCGGAGTGACCAAGTGTTTTGTGTTGGTGCAAATTGCACCCAAGTCAAACCTGTGTTTTGATATTGGCAAAAGGGTTCAAAAGTTAAGGGTTAGTTGTTGTCTAACAAGTGTCTTGAGTGTACAGGAAAAGCCCTAGCGAAGGAATGCTAGGCACTGGCGAAGGACTGCCAGACAGAAGAAAAGCCCTAGCAAAGGACTGCTAGGCTCTGGCGAAGGACTGCCAGAATGGACAAACCCTAGCGAAGGAATGCTAGGCACTAGCGAAGGGCTGCTAGGCACCAAGCGAAGGGCAGCTTGGCAACTCAAGACCTGGCGAAGGACTGCCGGGCAAAAGTCCAACTGGAGGAGCCGGTTGGCACCAGGTAAATTCTCCCGAGAGGAGTAGGTAAGGACGCGTTCCCCTTGAGGGAACATTAGGCGTCGGTTCGACCTAGGGCTCCATTTTGGAGACCAAAGTCAGAACCAAGACAGCTAAGGCTGTATAAACTAACATAATATTTGCTGTTTTGGACTAACCTTGGATGCAGGACCGAAGGACTGTGTATCTGCAACTCAGAGAGCCTCAAAGGAGTGAGGCAGTAGCTGGGCAGGGCGCCCCGAAGGTTCCGGGCGCCCCCAGAGTCAACCCAAGTCAGCAGACCAAGAAAAAGCTCCAACAGCAGCATTTCGGGGCGCCCCGATTGTTCCGGGCGCCCCGCGCATTCCGGGCGCCCCGCGTGTCGCGGGCGCCCCCAGTGCCACGCCGACTATCAGCTGCCCTCGCGAAGCCAAAGGATGAGGCTTTGACCGGTCAACCCGGGCACCCCGCGCGCTCGGGGCGCCCCGGTCAAAGCTGATCCCGAAGATGAAGAGATCAGCCTTGACCGAAGCGATCACCGGATCGGAAGCCACGTGGGGGGCGCCCTCGTCGACCAGGGCGCCCCCAGGCCCTATATAAGGGCCCTCGACCTCCTTCTTCAATGCATCAACTGCTGCGACACTTCTGCGCTCTTCTGCTTCCGCGACACGCTCCAGAAATCTTCCAACTCGAGCTGACGACGTCCCGCTGCTCCGAAACTTCGATCTACACCGGACGTCGGTAACGAAGAGCTGTATTTAAAGTTTACTAAACTATTCTTGTTATAATCTTTCTTGTAAACTTTTACGAACTTATAGAATTGCCCGCAGAAAACGGTCAACGACCGTGGGCCTTGGAGTAGGAGTCGACCCAGGCTCCGAACCAAGTAAACCAACTGTGTTTGCATTGTTCTGTTTTTCTTTTATTTCCGCTGCGCACCCGCTCTTTTTAAATCCGAATGATTTGCGACATTCACCCCCCCTCTCTCGCATCTCTCGATCCTACAAGTGGTATCAGAGCGGGGAATTCAAACTTGGTGTAACCACCAGTTTGAAAATTTTTTTCGGATTTCTTTCGTTTTCTCTCTCAATTTTTTTAAAAATATTTTTCGTTCGAGTTTTACTTTCATGGTTGGTGCAACACCCCTTGAAATTTGTTTTTATTTACTCTTCCCGCACTACTAATCCAAGACCAAGTCTTGGAATATTTTTGTTTCTTTTGTTTGCAATTTCAGAACGAATGGCCATCCAAGAAGGCTTTAGCACCGCCAGACCTCCACTTTTCAGTGGAGAAGACTTTCCTTACTGAAAAAGTCGAATGGAGGTCCACCTGAAAACTCAGGTGGATATGTGGATAATCATCTAGTCTGGACTGATGATTCCCACAAATGCTGAAGGAGTACCGCAAAACTACTCAGAGTGGGACACTGCCCTCAAACGCAAGATTGAAGCTGACGCCAAAGCAACTCAGACCCTCCAATGCAGACTGACAAAAGAGGAGCTGAACCGCGTAGGCCCATTCAACAGTGCCAAGGAGCTATGGGCTAAACTGATCGAGCTCCACGAAGGAACTTCAGATACGAGGATCAGCAAACGAGACCTGCTACTGAACAAGCTCTTCACTATCAAAATGGCAGATAACGAGACAGCAGCCCAGCTTCACGCCAGAATCCAAGAACTGATGAACGGACTTCACGCAATAGGTCACCAGGTTCAAAACCGTGATCTTATAAGGTACGCCCTAAACGCATTTCCTAGGACCACCTTGTGGGCATCTATGGTAGATACATACAAGGTCTCTAGGGATCTTTCAAAAATTAAGTTAGATGAGTTATTTTCTGAACTTGAGCTGCATGAACAGACTAACTGCAATTTGGCCGAGAAAAGTATAGCTTTCTTTGCAGGGAAAATAGGAAGAATGACTAAGAAGAAAACTCAAGTTGAACCTGAATCTACCTCAGATTCAGAAATAGAAGATCAAGAAGGAAATCAATCTGAACTGGTCAGGCTAGCTCGAAGCTACTACAAAAAGTTGAAGTACCAAGCCAACACACGGAGAACAAACCGAAGAAAGGATGAACAAGCTGAACCAGCAACTGACAAACACAAGCCCAACGTAACCTGCTACGAATGCAAGAAGAAGGGCCACTACAAGACTGAATGTCCAAGTCTAAAGGAGTCCAAAAAGACCAGAGAGAAGAAGGCACTCCAAGCAACCTGGGACGAGTCTTCCTCAGAAAAAGAAGAAGAAGCACCCCAGTCCAATCATCTAGCCCTGACCGCTTCGGATCAAATCGAGACTGACTCAGACTCGGACCGGGACGACGGCAAGCTGACATTCTCCGACGACGGCGAAATAAGGGTAATGGGTTTTTCAAAATTGCAATTGAATTCGCTTATTTCCTATCTATCTCGAGATTTGGCGAAAGTCAAACTCCGAATCGAGTCCCTCTGACAGGAAGTAAAACTCCTGAAAGAGGGAGCTGATTCTAAATCCTTAACTGAGAAAATTCAGGAAAGAACCCCTGACCAAGTTGAAAAACTTGAATCAGAAAATTCCTCCTTGAAAACTCAAGTTAAGGACTTAAGAACAGCTTTAGAACGATTCACTTCTGTTCCAAGAATCTTGATATGATTCTGGGAAAACAGAAGTCTGTTCTAAACCGATCCGGACTTGGCTATAGAACCAAATCTCGGCAAAGATCTTATTTTGCTGTACTGAACCAGTCAAGACCCAAGGTTCAGGCATGGGTGCCAAAACTGTGTCTGACTAAACCAACTGGTTCAAATCAATTTTGGATCCCCAAGGACAAGATTCACATCTTGCCTAACCCATACAAAGGCTTTAGTCCAGGGGGAGCCAAAATCAAAACAATTTTTATAATTAGATAATTTTTGTTTAATTGATTGATTGTTTGTTTATTTAATTTTTGCAAATTGTCATGCTTAGATTTAAGGAATACTTAGATTTAAGGACTAAATTACTTGAAACTTGAAAACATAGTATTGGGAGGAGGTGAGATGATAGTACGTTGGGGAAACCAACTCTAATAAGATCAAGTCTACTTGGTCTCTTTAGACTGGTGAAACCAGCCGAAGCTACCGATCCAAGACCCAAGCTAGTTAGACCAGAAAATGACTTAATTTAATTTGAAAATGAAATTTCATTAAAAGGCTTTGTCAAGGAAAGGGTGGATGATCCCATAAGGCTACGACCAAAGAAGGCCTAGTGTCTCGCCAAGACCTGGAAGCCAATTTCTGAAATTCAAATTCAAATTATCTTTTGTCAAATTCGAATCTAACTCAAAGTTCAAATAATTATAGATTCTTATCTGTTTTCAAACCTATCTCTTTTTTGAAAATCACTTAATCTATTTTTCAAAATTTCTAAACTTATTTGTTTAAAAATCTATTTTAAAAAATAAAGAACTTTTTCGAAAATAAATTGAAATTCCTTTTCAAAACTAATTTCTACCCTCAAACCTGTCTCACAAAAACCTTAAAGTTAACGTGATTGAAAACCCTAGATTTGGGTGAGACAGTAGGAGTAAAACTCAATTTTCTCTAACTCTGAGTGAATTCACCAATTCAAACCATGGTCAAACCCAGGTCAACGAGTCAAATCTTAGTCAACATAGTCAAAACAAACTCAAACCATGGTCAAACTGGCTAAACAAGGACAAGACATAAAACTTGTCCCTATCTGCTCAAACCGGGGCGCCCCGAACCACGCGGGCGCCCCCAACAAGCCTTTTTCAACTCCCAAGGTAAAAGCCGCGCTACCCCTTGACCAGGGCACCCTGACCCACGTGGGCGCCCCGATCAATGCTCAGCAGTCAAAAGCTGCGTAAAGCAGCTGACAGGGGCGCCCGAAACGTAGCGGGCGCCCCCAATCAGCGAAACCCGACAGACGTCGGGAAAGCACTGTCATGGGCGCCCGGAATGCAGCGGGCGCCCCGCCCCCCTTCTTATTTTGCCTATAAATGCACCCGAAATCCTCATTCTTTCCACACCAAAAACCAATTTCATTCCTCACTTCTTTCCATCCAAGGAGTCTAACAAGCCCTCATTCTCAACCATGGCTCCCCGGTATGATCTTTTTTTTTTTTAAAAAAAAAGGTTTTTTTTTTAATTAAATTTCCTTCTTCATACACTTTCTCTTAATTTAGAAGACGTCGAACAAACCAACCCGAACCCGGTGCCGAACCAAGTCCCGACCCTAGGTTCCCTACCCTAGAGTTGTGTAACAAATTTGCTCGAACCACTTACAAACCTATTAAGATGAGCTATCTTAATAGACTCTTCTTTACCCAATCATGTCCCGTAGCCTTGAATATTATCAATTTCTATCAATTAGATAACCTTGTCTTCTGCACTCATGCCACCAATGAATCATTATGTGCAGAATTTTACAATAATATAGTTCAACAAGAAAATCTTATGTTTTCAACTACTGTTCAGGGAATACCATTAGCTATCACCCCTACTCTGATTAATCGATTCCTTGGACTACGACCCTCTCAGTCCACCTTTTGTTGCTACCCACCTAGGAATCCTCCGTTTGATGCCCCTTACGCTCACATAACATTAGACATCATCCATTCCTACTTTTACGATGAAAATATACTTCCCGCAAACAGACAATTCCATGTTGTTAACCTTCGGCCACAGGACTATGCCCTATACAGAGTCCTGGTTCGTTGTATCTCACCACTGTCCACTAGAGATCTCGGAATCATCCGACCCTTCCATGCCTTCCTTCTATATGCCCTACTCCATCACCTCGACATTGACATAGGACTCCACATATTTCAGACTATGTTGCATGCATCCAGAGTCACGACCCAGGGATGTGTTCGTACTCCATACTGTCACATCATCACCTCCCTTCTTCATCACCACGGTCGTGACATTACTATAGGAGAGATTACCGCTATGACTGACTTCGACGAAATAGGATTTAGGAACTTCTCCTTAGCGGGACTAGAGGTATCGGCCACCGGGATTCTGAGTTGGAAACGACAGCAGGCCGGAGCTCCGATCAACCCTGACGAAGAGATAGATGTTGACGTTGGAGATGTAGCAGCCGAAGCACGAGCACATATCGATGAGCCCGCTCCACCGACCTTGTACGAGAGAGTTACACGACTCGAGACGAACGTCCAGAGCCTCAGAGAGGAAGTGGAAGCGAACCATATTAAGGACCGAGAGACAAACTTAGGTTACTACAACAACATTATGAGTACCCTCACAGCCGACAGAGATGCCTGGAATGCACAGTATCATGAGATCATGGCACGATTTGATGCATGTCAGCCGGGCCCATTTGATCATCCTGGCCCTTCGTCTTAGATCTTGATGCATTGTACTAGTAGTTACCCTACCTAGGAGGGTTGACTGGTGTTTGACTTGTGTTGATCTGTGCTTGACCTATATGACTGTTATGTTTTCCTCACTAAGAAGGCAGTTAGGATTATGCTTAGTAGAATAGAATCATTTGGTTTTTTTTTTGTTTTAAAATGTTTCAAATTGATATTAAAATGGTGTTTATTTAAAAAAAAAAAAGAGGGTTTTTCTAACTTAATCTTAAAAAGTTTTACTTTGGTTTTAAAATTTTTCTTTTTTTGACTTAGTTTTATTTCAAAATTACCCCCTTCAAAACTAGGGTTTTCTTCGAAATGGACTTAGACTAGGCTCTAACCCTAGAATTGCATGCACCTATAGATCTAGAAGCCATCATCTCACAAGCACCTTAGGGTACTTTGAGTGTGTAACGCCCGCCCTTATATCTACTCTCGGGGCGGGGTTACGTACATTCAATCATATAGTAATATATTTTTTTTTTCTATTTCTATCTTCTAGCATGACATTAAAACAACAATGCAAGGACTTAAGGGAACTAGGTACTAAGCATGCTTGCAAAAATTATCAAGTGTTATTCTATAACATGATAACATTACTAGTAATGTAACTCATAACATAATCAAGTATAAGAGACCTCCAAGGTAAACACTATCATGCCATGTCAACCCTAATCACTAATACTTATTGTCAAGGAATATAACATAAGCATAACTATGTAGATATAACAATCTTTCTTCCCGAGCCACCACCCCACACATCTTCAGCCTCCTGCCTCTTCCTTCCATTTAAGTGTTATCTGCAGCATAAGACAACACATAAACTAGTAAGCAAAATGCTTAGTAAGGATCCTGTCCTACTCGCAAAATCCGTGCGAAAGAATATAACATGTACACATAATCAATCATAAGTATAAGTTCATCAAAGCGTATTTAACATCTAAGTTTCTAAGCATGCAGTATCATGTACCATAAGCATACTCTTCACATATAACAAGTGCTTTCAATGAATGTTTTCAAAACAATTCCATAATGGTATTACTTAAAAATACATCCATATCATATTGGGCCCTGTTGTGTACCAACTATCGCGCGGAAACTATTGCGCGTTCCCTAATGAATTGGGGTAGCGAGCCACCAATTCATTAGAGCAGGACCCTTCCGTCCTACCGAAGCCACGTTAACATGCACCCCGGATTTATTTAACGACCCCCTTCCGAGTCGGGTACACAACTTAAAAGTAAAATACTTATCATGCTTTTACATATATGCTAAGGAATACTCCATATTCACTCTTATGGGACACACCACTCTTCAAGGGTGCTCATGATCCCGTAGGGACACACTACACAACATAAGGGGTGCTCTTGATCCCATACTTATTTGAGTATCCCTTCAAGCATTTTAACATATCACATGTAATTTCATAAAGGTGCCCCCCAGGGGCTATAAGACATGCTCATATATACATTACATTTCATGCATGTCCATACATACATCATAGTTCACACATGTTCATATATACATCATATTTCATACTTGTTCGTACATGCATCATATTTCATACATGTTCATACGTACATACTATTCCATACATGTTCATACATATATCATATTCCATACATGCTCATACATATTACTTTGCTAACATAATCATGTCCCGTAGGGTAGTTTAGCCTTCACATATTATTCATGCAACTTATTAACATAAAGCACATCATGAGATAATTATACAACCCTAAACCTTAGTCCTTCTAGGGTTGGCCGAAACTTAAGCATAGGGAAAATTAGGGTTTGAACTAAATATTCTCACATACATTCATACAAACACCTTGTATACACTATCTTACAATACATTAAACATGGATATATTTTAGGATAATTCAACCCTCACTAACCCCTTTTTTTTTTCTAGGCCTTGGCCGAAACCCATCCAAGTTCTAAACCCTATGTTTTGTTTACAACACATTGAAGGATACATATACACATATACTCTAAGTGCTAAGGGGTTTACTTATGTAACAAAAAGGAACCAAAAGCCTTCCCCAAGGGGGGTGGCCGAAACTCCTTCAAGAACAAAACCCTACAATTTTGTTCATAACACCATGAAGAAAAACACATATACATATACCTTAAGTTCCAAAGGTCTACTCATGTATCAAGGGGTAACCAAGGTACCCTTTTTGGGTGTTGGCCGAAACCTTCACAAGGGTGTAACCCTAGGTTTTGTTCACAACAATTTGCATAAACCACATATACATATATCCTAAGTTCCAAAAGTCTACTCATGTAACCAAAAAGGAACCAAGGCCTTCCCTCAAGGGGGTGGCCGAAACCTTCCAAGGGTGAAACCCTAGTTTTTTTTTCTTCCTTTTGTTCATGCCATCATGAAGAAAATTATCACACATATATACTCTAAGTCTCAAAAGTCTTCTCATGTATCAAGGAAAGAACCAAGGCCTTCCCCTAAGGGGGGTGGCCGAAACATACAAAGGGGAAAAGTCCCCATTTCCTAAAACAATCAAGGAGAAAACATACTATAACTATTACACTGCAGGCGAGGGGATACTTACATCCTTTCGCTTGATTTCTACTTCTCTAAGATCTTAAGGTGCCCTTGGTTGAAGGAAGGTGAGTATTTCCCTTATTTGCCTTCTCTTAGCAATCTTGGCCCTAGTAGAAGGCAAGAACCTTAAAGGGTTCTTCTTCCTTCCAATTCCCTAGGGTTAAAACCCTAGGGTTTACTTTTCGAAAATGGAGAGGGAGAAGAAGAGAATTTCGGTGATGAGGGGAGGAAGAAGAAGAGAAAGAGGAAGTTATTCCAACTTCCCTTATTTATACTTTTCTCATGAAAAGACATGTCTCTTCACCTCCCTAGCTTTTAACAAGCATGTTTCTTATTCCCTCTATAAGAAACATTGCTTGGTTCATTGGTTATGACATGGTGAGTGCAACTAGGAGGTTCAAGGTTCAATCCTTGCTTCCTCCTTTTTATCACATTTTGCACTAATCCATATCAAAGCCCATTAAGCCAAGCCCATCATGAAATTTCATAATATTAATTATATTCCATGATTTCACAATATTTTCATAATATTAATTATATTCCATGAATTCATAATATTTCATGATACTATTTCATGAATTCCATAATATTTCATATTTATGAATTCATATATTTCATAATATTCTATGATAATATATCATGAATTTCATAATATTTCATATTTATGAATTCATAATATTTCATAATGTTTCATGATACTATTTCATGAATTCCATAATATCTCATATTTATGAATTCATAATATTTCATGATAATATTTCATATGGGAAATTTTGGGGCGTTACAGAGTGATAACCTAGAAAGGGTTGAGATGCTTAGGTCTTTGCCTCAATTCAAGATGCTTTAAGTCAGTGCATCGGCAGCAATTGGGGCACTAAATGAACAGCAATCAAGTTAAGTATCAAGTTTAGACAAATCTAACTTGAACAGCTCACTTAAATTGACTAACCCTAGCAAAAGCTACTGTTTATAACAGTTAGTAAGTAGCTAATTGGGTTAGACAGGTCCCTAAAGATGAAACCAGACTTAGGTCCTATGGTATTCAGTACAGCAAATGCTTTATTTAATTATTGCAAATATTGTTCTGCGTTTTTTTTGATATATGTCAAAGGGGGAGAGTTGGAAAGGAAAGAGGGAACCCAAAAAGTTTTTTTTCAAATTTTTCCTTTATTCAAAAAGTTTAACCTCAAAGTTAGAAATTCAAAGCTTAAATTTATCCTGTAAAAATTTCTAACTCTGAATTATTTCTAAGCTTAATTTTTTTTTGCTTAAAAATTTCTAACTCTGAAGTGTTATTAAGTTTTGCTCAAATTATTCTTTGAAATTTTTTTTAAGTCTGAAAATTTTCTAAGTCTAAAATTTTTTCCAAAACTGAAAATTTTCTAAGTCTAAAATTTTTTCCAAAACTGAAAATTTTCTAAGTCTAAAATTTTTTCCCAAACTGAAAATTTTCTAAGTCTGAAGTTTTTCAAAAACTGAAAATTTTCCAAAGTCTGAAATGTTTCTAAAACTGAAAATTTGTCTAAAGTTTTCTAAGTCTTCCAAACTTAGAACATCATTTCGAAAAACTTAGCAGATTTCCCAACTTATTATCAAAACATGAAATCTTCTAAGTACTTAACTCAAACCACCTACTTTTGAAAAATCTAGGGGAGATTTCTTCCAGGGGGAGGGAATCTAACTTAGGATTTCAATTTTAGCATTTTTTTTCCTTAACTTTTTGAACTAGGTTGCCATATATCAAAAAGGGGGAGATTGTTGGTGCAAATTGCACCCAAGTCAAACCTGTGTTTTGATATTGGCAAAAGGGTTCAAAAGTTAAGGGTTAGTTGTTGTCTAACAAGTGTCTTGAGTGTACAGGAAAAACCCTAGCGAAGGAATGCTAGGCACTGGCGAAGGACTGCCAGACAGAAGAAAAGCCCTAGCAAAGGACTGCTAGGCTCTGGCGAAGGACTGCCAGAATGGACAAACCCTAGCGAAGGAATGCTAGGCACTAGCGAAGGGCTGCTAGGCACCAAGCGAAGGGCAGCTTGGCAACTCAAGACCTGGCGAAGGACTGCCGGGCAAAAGTCCAACTGGAGGAGCCGGTTGGCACCAGGTAAATTCTCCCGAGAGGAGTAGGTAAGGACGCGTTCCCCTTGAGGGAACATTAGGCGTCGGTTCGACCTAGGGCTCCATTTTGGAGACCAAAGTCAGAACCAAGACAGCTAAGGCTGTATAAACTAACATAATATTTGCTGTTTTGGACTAACCCTGGATGCAGGACCGAAGGACTGTGTATCTGCAGCTCAGAGAGCCTCAAAGGAGTGAGGCAGTAGCTGGGCAGGGCCCCCCGAAGGTTCCGGGCGCCCCCAGAGTCAACCCAAGTCAGCAGACCAAGAAAAAGCTCCGACAGCAGCATTTTGGGGCGCCCCGGTTGTTCCGGGCGCCCCGCGCATTCCGGGCGCCCCGCGTGTCGCGGGCGCCCCCAGTGCCACGCCGACTATCAGCTGCCCTCGCGAAGCCAAAGGATGAGGCTTTGACCGGTCAACCCGGGCGCCCCGCGCGCTCGGGGCGCCCCGGTCAAAACTGATCCCGAAGATGAAGAGATCAGCCTTGACCGAAGCGATCACCGGATCGGAAGCCACGTGGGGGGCGCCCCCGTCGACCAGGGCGCCCCCAGGCCCTATATAAAGGGCCCTCGACCTCCTTCTTCAATGCATCAACTGCTGCGACACTTCTGCGCTCTTCTGCTTCCGCGACACGCTCCAGAAATCTTCCAACTCGAGCTGACGACGTCCCGCTGCTCCGAAACTTCGATCTACACCGGACGTCGGTAACGAAGAGCTGTATTTAAAGTTTACTAAACTATTCTTGTTATAATCTTTCTTGTAAACTTTTACAAACTTATAGAATTACCCGCAGAAAACGGTCAACGACCGTGGGCCTTGGAGTAGGAGTCGACCTAGGCTCCGAACCAAGTAAACCGACTGTGTTTGCATTGTTCTGTTTTTCTTTTATTTCCGCTGCGCACCCGCTCTTTTTAAATCCGAACGATTTGCGACATTCACCCCCCCTCTCTCGCATCTCTCGATCCTACATTTTGATGTTTGGGCAAAGGGTTTAAGTTAGGTTTTCCCTTGTGTTCTCATATGTGTATGTTGAGTGTGCAGGATGTACAGGTTACACATATGGACTTGACTGGACAACCTCAGTACGGTGAAGGGTGGCATGGAGGCAAGCTGGAGGCTTGCGTGCGCATCCGAGGGACCTTGGAGAGCAGGGACGATGAGCTGATGGGCTCGGACTTCGAGGCATGCGTGAAGGATGGCATGGAGGCAAGCTGGAGGCTTGTGTGCATCCGAGGGATGGGAGCCGAAGATGAAGAGGGCGCGAAGGCAATAGTCGAGGCTGCGGACGAGGAGTCAGTCGAGTCGTGAGGGTACGAGTGCTGTGTGATTGTACTCGGGAAATCCTAGGGTTTGAGTGTGGAGTGGAATGTACTCAGGAAAGGTAACCTTAGGTGTATGAGTAGACCAGTCAACTGGACTGGGGGCAGTTGACGATGAAACTCACAGAAGGGTCTCAGCCCTGGACCAGTCGACTGCCCTGGACCAGTCGACTGGTAGGTGGCTGGTGAGTTGGTTGAGAATTCAAACGTTGGGGTGCAATGGTCGAATTTCAGTGGCACCAGTCGACTGCCCTGGGGGCAGTCGACTGGTAGCAAGAGTTTCAGCTCGAGTCCTATTTAAAGAGGACTTCGTGTTGGCTGAGATTCTTGACGAAACTCGCTTGGGTAAAGTGAGTTAGTAGTCTTTTGTGCCCAGATCTTGTGAAAGTGATTGTGGTGAGGTTTCTCGACCCACAAGGAGCGACGAGGGCTAGCCGGAGGTTATCCAGGGATTGATCCACCGACGGATTCTTGGATTAGTGACCCGTCCGGGGTGGATAACAAGTAAACCTGGTTTGTTAGCATTGTTTTCTATTATTAGTTTATTTTTATTGTATATTCCGCTGCGCTAACAACCTTGTAGAGATGTCTCCGAAAAAGTGCTATTCACCCCCCTCTAGCATGCTAGTCGATCTATCAGTCTATGTAGAACAACCCCCCGGGTTTGAGGACCCTAATTATCCAAGACATGTTTACAAATTGAGAGAAGCCTTATATGGATTGTAACAAGCTCCCTGGGCTTGGTATGAAAGACTTTCTTCATTTCTAGTGTCTATGGGGTTTAGGAGAGGAATAATTGACCCTACTTTGTTCCTAAAATCTAAGGATAAGGACATATTTGTTGCCCAAGTGTATGTAGATGATATCATTTTTGGGTCAACAAATAATGACTTCCTACAAAAATTCATCAAATGTATGGAAGATGAATTTGAGATGAGTCTTGTAGGAGAGCTAACTTTCTTTTTAGGACTTCAAGTTAAGCAAACTAATGAAGGAACACATATTTTTCAAAATAAATATGCTAAGGAAATGCTAAAGAAATTTGGCCTAGAAAATGCTAAGGTAGCATCTACTCCCATAGGAACAAATGTGAAAATGGATAGTGACCTTGAAGGGAAAATGGTAGACTCTAAGCAATATAGGAGCATGATTGGTAGCCTACTATACCTAACCGCTAGTAGACCCAATATACTTTTTGCGGTAGGTATGTGTGTAAGGTACCAATCGTGTGCCAAAGAGTCCCATTTGGTTGTAGTTAAGAGGATCTTAAGGTATGTTAAAGGTACCTTCAATGTCGGGCTTTGGTATCCTAGAACCCCTAATGTTGATCTTATTGGATACACCGACTCAGACTATGCGGGGTGCAAGCTAGATTGGAAGAGTACTAGTGGAGGGTGTCAATTCCTTGGGTCTTCCTTAGTTAGTTGGAGTAGTAGGAAACAACCATGCATTGCCCTATCAACAACGGAGGTGGAATATGTGGCAATGGGTGGGTGTGTTTCCCAACTCCTTTGGATCATGCACACTTTAAAAGATTATGAGTTACATTATTCCAAGGTCAAAGTCTTGTGTGATAATATAAGTACAATCAATTTGACCAAAAATCCAGTTCACCACTCTAGGACAAAACACACTGAAGTGAAACATCACTTCATTAGGGACCATGTGGCAAGGGGAGACATAGAACTACACTATGTTGAATCGAAGTCAAACCTAGCCGACATTTTTACCAAGTCTCTTCCCGAATCAGAGTTTACATCCTTAAGAAGAGGCCTTGGAATGTGTTTTGTAGAAGTATAGGATGAACTTTGGGATATTAGATTTGAAAAAGTGTGCTTGATCCATTAGGGTGATCCATTTGGTTCACTTGTGCTTATGGCATATTGTTGAATCATTAAAAGTATCAAAATATGAAAACTAGACCAACTATGGGGAAGGCAAGTGTTTAATCAATAGACACTTTGCCCAAAGATCATAGTTGGACATTTTAAACCTTTGAAAACCATTTTATGTTTTCTATGTTTTGCCATACTTTTGAAAGATATATGATTTCAAAATTAGGTTGTAATGTTGATACAAAACTAAGTGGTTTTTAAGGATTTTGAGTTTTTAGCAAAAGTCAAGCATATTTGAAATTTTATATAGACTAATATTTTTCCTTGATAGAGTATATCATTTCAAACATGTCTGTAAAATTTTACAATTTTTGGAATTTTCTTGATTTTTTTGGACGTTTCTGAAATTTGACAGAAAAGCTGAAAAATCTAACTGATAGCGTATCAGTTGATTGCCCCATGGGCAGTCGACTGGCACACCTGCTTTCAGATTCTGAATTTTTTTTTCAGAAATCTAACTTTCTCTCATTTGATGTCATAGAGTTGGGTTGCTTGAGGCAATCATTTTGATGATGTCAAAGGGGGAGAATGGGTGGTTTAAGTTAGAATTTTGACCTGAAATGGATGGTTTAAGGTAGTTGTTTAACTTAAATCTTGGATGATTAAAAAAATGGGAGAAGACATGGATTAAGGGGGAGGTTACCTCTTAGGTTTTGATATGTCTTACATTTTTAATGTTGTTTAGTGTTAAGTTGGGCTTGAAACTTAACTTGAACCATGAGTAGAATTGAAAATGGGACAAGACATGGGTTAAGGGGGAGTTTACCTCTTAGGTTTGCAATGTCTTATGTTTTTCAATTGCTATTTATTGCTACTGTTATTGTTGGCTGTTATTTTATCTCTAAACTTAAACATATTGCCACACATCAAAAATGAGGAGATTGTTGAGGCAATCGGCCCTAAAATGATTGGAAGATCATGGTTTTGATGTGTGTGTGTGAATATGTTTAAGATTAGAGTGTTATGTTGTATTTGATATGTGTGATTGAGTTTCCAGGACTCGGAGAATCACACATGGTGAACATATCCGAGGGACGAGAGCCGAGGGAGGAGAGCTCCAAGGGCAAGCTGGGAAGTGGACTTCAAGGGCACACGTGAAGGGTGGCATGGAGGCTGTTGGATCGAGAAACACGATAGAGGGGGGGTGAATATCGTGAAAAACTTTCGGATTAAGAAAAGAGAAAGTACGCAGCGGAATTTAAATAAAACACACACACGGAACTCAAGTAGTTTTACTTGGTTCGGAGTCACGGTCGGCTCCTACTCCAAGGCCCACGGTCCTTGACCATTTAGCGGAATTTAAATAAAACACACACACGGAACTCAAGTAGTTTTACTTGGTTCGGAGTCGCGGTCGGCTCCTAATCCAATGCCCACGGTCCTTGACCGTTTACTACGGGCAATTCTATAGTAGCGCAAAAGTTTACAGAAATTGTTACAATATTAGTGCAATAAGTAAACAAGTATACTCTTCGTTACCGACGCCCGGTGTGGATCGTTCTTCGGAGCAGAGGGTCGTCATCGGCGCTAGAATGTCGAGAACGGAGTTTGTCGGAGCAGAGCGCTTGAACGAAGAGCTTGGAAGCATTGGAAAAAGTGATGTTGAAGCCTTAGGGGTCGAGCCCCTTTTATAGTGCTCCTGGGGGCGCCTGGGACGTCGGGGGCGCCTGACAAGTGCCTTCGGATCCGAAAACCTTTATCCGAAGCTTGGTCAGCGCTTATCCCCTGTGAATCAGCTCTGGAGCTGACGGGGGCGCCCGGGACGTTGGGGGGCGCCCTCCTTGACTTGGTCCGCTGGCTTCATATTACATTGCTTCGATTGCTTTGACCATGGGCTCCTGGGGCCTCCGGGGCACCCTGCCTAAGCCTGTTTCGAAGAACTTCTTGATTCCTTTGTTTTGTCTTTCACCTTGGGCGCCCGGGACCTCCCGGGCGCCTGGCCCAGCTTCCTGCCCTTCTCCTTTGGGGCGTTCTGAGCTGCAGAAATACGTTCCCTAGGTCCCTGCATTCAAGGTTAGTTCCAAAACAAAAACAAGGCAAGAATATTAGTTAGTTTTTACAGCCGTAGCTGTCTTGGTTCTGACTTCAGGTCTCCCAAATGGAACCCTAGGTCGAACCGACGCCTACTGTTCCCTCGACGGGGAATGCGTCCTCACCTACTCCTCTCAAGAGAGTTTACCTTTTACCAACCGGCTCCGCCGGTTGGACTTTTGCCTAGAAGTCCTTCGCCAGGTACCTAGCAGCCCTTCGCCAGGTCTTCGGTACCAAACAGTCCTTCACCAGGTGCCTAGCAGCCCTTCGCCAGGTGCCTAGCAGCCCTTCGCCAGGTCTTAGATTCCCAGCAGCCCTTCGCCAAGTGCCTAGCAGCCCTTCGCCAGATCTTGGACTCCTAGCGGCCCTTCGCCAGGTGCCTAGCAGCCCTTCGCTAGGTCTTAGGGTTTCGATGCCTAGCAGCCCTTCGCTAGGTGCCCAGCAGTCCTTCGCCAGGTCTTCTTTCTGCAGACTCAGTGAACACATTAGAACAAAATAACATCTTAACTCTTGAACCCTTTGCCTTTATCAAAACCCAGGTTCGACTTAGGTGCTTCCTGCACCAACAATCTCCCCCTTTTTGATTTATGGCAACCCGGTTCAAAAAGTTAAGTTTAAACAAAAAGCAGTTAAAGTGCCAAATTAATTTCCTCGCCCTGGAAGGAATCTCCCCCTAGATTTTTTAAAAGTTCGTGGGGTTTGAAAAAGTTTCTAAGTCTAAAAGGGAAATGGTTTTTTCAATACTTAGAACATTTTAAAAAAAATGTTTAAGTTAGAAAATATTTTCCAAAAAATAGATTTGGTTTGGGCACTTGGAAAATTTACACTTAGAGAATTTTCCTGAAGTTTTAATACTTTGAAAAAATTTCTACCATATTTTTGAGTTGAAAAATTTTCCAACCTCTTTAGCACTTTAGAATGTTTTTAAGAAAATTTTGAAATTAATACTTAGAAACTTTTCTATTAGAGAAATTTAAACTAAGTACTTAGAAGAATTTCGAAAATAGTTTAAGTCAAGTACTTAGAAGATTTTGAAAATAATTTAAGTCAAGTAAAAGGCAATTGACTTAAGGAATTTTACTTTTTGAAAAAGGAGATAAAGTTTTGAATTTTGAAAAAAAAATTTAAAACCTTCTCTTCTCTCCTTTCCAATCTCTCCTCCTTTGCCATATATCAAAAAAAAAAATATAGCAAAAGAAACATGCTTAGCAATAGAAGTAAGGTGCTGTACTGAACCAATTCAAGGTATAAACTGGACTAAATCAATTTGAATTTTCTCTTTCGGGTCCTGTCTAACCCAATTAGCTACTTACTAACTGTTATAAACAGTAGCTTTTACTAGGGTTAGTCAAGTTAAGTGTTCTGATCAAGTTAGATTTTCTAAGCTTGACACTTAACTTGATTACTGTTGATTGGTATTTAGTACCCCAATTACTGCAGATGCACAGACTTAAGCATCTTGAATCAAGGCAAAGACCTAAGCATCTCAACCCATTCTAGGTGATCAATCAAAAGTACCCTAAGGTGCTTGTGAGATGCTGGCTTCTAGATTTATAGGTGCATGCAGTTCTAGGGTTAGGGCCTAGGCTAAGTCCATTTTGCGAAAAAAAACCCTAGTTTTGAAAGGGGTAATTTTTTCTTAAGAAAAACTAAGTCGAAAAATTATTTTAAAAAATTGCACAAAGAAAATAATTTTTCAAATTAAGTAGGAGCTGATAAGTAATAAAACATTTTTAGAAAAATAATTAGAGCATTCCTATTCTACCAAGCATAACCCTAACTTAGTAACTGATAAAGATCAGATAATCAAGAAAGCAACTAGCAACTAGATAAGTCAACTGGTCAAAATGAGGACCAGCATAGTCAAACCATAATCAACTACATGTCAACCCTACTGAGTAGGGGTAGTCAACAGTACAATAGAAAATATCAATCTGAACTAGGAGGAAGGACCAGGATGATCAGATGAGCTGGGCTGCCAGGATCGGAATAACGACATCATTTCATTATACCGTGCGTCGTTAGTCTCTCGATCGGCTCTGAGGGCATTCATATACACAGTGTAACGGGCCTGATTTGCTTCCATATACTCTGCATGATTGACTTCTACTTCCTCCCTGAGACTGTGGACCTCTGTCTAAAGTAGAGCTAGCCTCTCGTCAGTTGTTGGAGGTGGGGGCTCGTCCATCTGCTCTCGAATCTCGGCAGCCAGATCTGCGACATCGACCTCTATCTCCTCATCAGAATCGATCTGGGGTCCGGCTCGCTGACGTCTCCATGATAAAACCCCGGTACTCGAGACCTCTATGCCCGCTAGGGAAATGTTCCTAAAACCTATTTCATCAAATTCGGTCATTGTGGTCATCTCTCCATCAGTGATGTCACGACCGTGATGATGAAGAAGAGAGGTAATGATGTGGCAATAAGGGGTGCGTACCCGACCCTGAGTGGTAACACTGGATGCATGTAGAATGGTGTGAAACATATGAAGTCCAATGTCAATATCTAGGTGATGGATCAATGCGTACAGTAAGAAGGTGTGGAATGGTCGTATGGTCGCGACGTCCCTAGTGGACAAGGGTAGAATGCAACGGACTAGGACTCTATAAAGAGCGTAGTCCTGGACCTGAAGATCTACAGACTAAAATCGTCTAGCCAAAGGGTTTCAGGCATCTCTATAAAAATAGGAATATAGGGTGTCCAGGTCATTGTGAGAGTAGGGAGCAGCAAAGGGAGGATCTCTAGGAGGATAACAGCAGAAAGTGGGCTGAGAAAGTCATAGTCCAAGAAATCTGTTAAGCAGCGAGGGTGTTATTGTCAAGGGCATCCCTTGTACTGTGGTGACAAAGATAAGGTCATTTTGTCTGACTATATTGTTGTAGAATTCTGCACATAGAGATGTGTTCACGGGATGAGTGCAGAAGACAAGGTTATCAAGTTGATAGAAGTTTATGACATTCATAGCTAACGGACAGAATTGAGTAAAAAACTGTCTATTTAGGAAAATTGTTTTGATAGGTTTATACATCGTCCTAGCGAATTTATTGCATAGTTCCAAGGTCGGAAACCTAGGGTCGGGGCTAGGTTCGGTCCCGGGGTTTGGTTGATTTGCATGACGTTTTCTAAAATAATAAGAAACATGTGTTTAAGGGTAGAAATAGTAAGAAAATTAATTCTAAGTGCAAAAGAAATGATACCGAGTCGCCATCCGGGGAGGCATGGTCGAGGTGGAGTGGTTGAGTGCACGAGAGGGTCGTTCGGTCACCTTGGAAGGAGAAGAGTTAGAGAGGAGAAGTGTTTTGGGTGTGGCAAAAGAAGGGAGTTTCGGGTGGTTTATATAGAAGGTGGTCGGTCGGGCGCCCGGGTCAGAAGGCAGCTGCCTTTGGTAGCTTTTCTGCCCTGACCTAGTCTTGGATGGGGGCGCGCCCATGATGGCTTGGGCGCCCGGAGTCAGGTGGAAACTGCCAAATGCAGCTTTTTCCGCTTTGACCCTGTCCTTAGGGGCGCCCGTGAGGACCCGGGCGCCTAGATTAGATAGGAATTTACAGCTTTTGTGTCTTGATCGAAGAGAAAGGGAGGGGGCGCCCGAGGGGTCACGGGCGCCCGATTTGATTGTTGTTTGACCATTGACAGGTTTGACTGTTTGACCAGGTTTGAGTGTTTGACCCAGTTTGACTGTGTTGACCCGGTTTGGCTGTAATGACCAACAATCAAGACAATTCAACTCTAATTTTAACAATATTATCGAAATCAGATTTTGTATTAACCCAATTCCTAACTATCTCACCCGATATCTAGTTATCAATCATGTTATCCTTATGGATTTTTGTGAGACAGGTTTTAGTAGAAAGATTTATTTTGAAAAGACCATGATTAATTTTGAAAAGTTCAATTAATTTTTAAACACAATTTATTTTGAAAAGGAATATTTGAATCTAAGATTAACTGAAGATTTGTGTTAGATTCGAATTTGACAAAGAGTAAATTGAATTTGAATTTCAAAAATTGGCTTCCAGGTCTTGGCGAGGCACAAGGCCTTCTTTGGCCGTAGCCTTATTGGATCATCAACCCTTTCCTTGACAAAGCCTTTTAGTGAAATTTCATTTTCAAAATTACTTTTTGATAAATTCTGGTCTAACTATTTTGGGTCTTGGATCGGTAGCTTCGGCTAGTTCCGCCAAAATGGCTTCCCTAACGTACTATCATCTCACCTCCACCCAATACTATGTTGTTCAAATTTCAGTTAATTTGTTTAGTTCTTAATCTAACCAGTCCTAAGTCTAAGTATGGTAAATTGCAGAAAGTAAATAGACAAGCAATCATACAATTTCAAACAAGAAAAGACATTCATTTAACTATAAAAATGGTTTTTAAGTTGGCTTCCCCTGGACTAAATCCACGATAATGATTAGGCAAGATATGAATCTTGTCCTTGGGGATCCAATACTGATTTGGTCCAGCTTGGTTGTTCAGGCATAGTTTGGGTACCCATGCCTGAACTTTGGGTCTAGACTGATTCAGTACAGCATAGTAAGACCTTTGTCTAGCCTTGGTTCGATAACCTAACCCGGATCGATTTAGAACTGACTTCTGTTTTCCAAGGATCATGTCAAGACCCTTGGAACCCGATGTGAATCGTTCCAAAGCTGCTCTAAGGTCCTTGACTTGAGTTTTCAAGGAGGAGTTCACTTTCTCAAGTTTTTCAACTTGAGTAGAGGTTCCTTCTTGAACCTTTTCAGTTAAGGATCTAGAGTCAGCTCCCTCTTTCAGGAGTTTTACTTCCTGTCGGAGGGACTCAACTCGGATTTTGGCTTTCGCCAAGTTGCGAGATAGATAGACAATTAATTCTGATAATTGAACTCTAGAAAACCCACTTACAGTAATTTTGACGTCTTCTGAAAATGTGAGCTTTCCATCGTCCGACTCCGATTCTGATTCGGTCTCGATTTCTTCCGAAGCAGTCAGGGTGAGCATGTTCGACTGTGGGGCCTCTTCTTCTTCTTCAGAGGAAGACTCGTCCCACGTTGCTTGAAGGGCTTTCTTCCTTCTTGTCTTCTTCGTCTCCTTCAGATTGGGGCATTCCGTCTTGTAGTGACCCTTCTTTTTGCACTCGTAGCAGGTCACATTTGGTTTGGTCTTTTCATTTGAAGGTTCAGCTGGCTTTTCCTTTCTTCGGCTGACTTTTCTTCTGTTGGTCTGGTTTTTCAGCTCCTTGTAGTAGTCCCGAGCTAGCCGAACCAGTTTGGGTCGATTTCCTTCGTTGTTTTCTGAGTCTGAGTTTGAGTCAGACTTGGGTGTAGATTGAGGTTTCTTCTTGGTCATCTTTCCAGTTTTACCTGCAACAAAAGCAATGCCTTTCTCGGTCAGGGGGCAGTTAGTCTGCTCATGTAATTCAAGTTCAGAAAACTACTCGTCTAATTTGATTTTAGAGAGATCCCTTGAAACTTTGTATGTATCTACCATAGATGCCCACAAAGTATTTCTCGGGAAAGCATTAAGGGTGTACCTGATCAGGTCACAATTTTCTACCTTGTGACCGATTGAATGTAGACCGTTCATCAGCTCCTGGATTCTGGCGTGGAGCTGGGCTGCAGATTCGCTGTCGTTCATCTTGATTGTGTATAGCTTGTTTAGCAGTAGGTCTCTCTTGCTAATTCGGGTGTCGGAGGTTCCTTCGTGCAACTCAATTAACTTACCCCAGAGTTCCTTTGCACTGTTGAATGGTCCCACCCGGTTCAGTTCTTCTATGGTTAGGCCACATTGGAGTGTTTGAGTCGCTTTAGCATCGGCCTCGATCTTCCTTTTCAGCGAGGCATCCCATTCGGTGTAAGATTGTGGCACTCCTTCAGCATTTCTTGGGATTTCCAGACCAGATTGGATTATTATCCACATGTCCACCTGAGTTTTCAGATGGACTTCCATCCGACTCTTCCAGTAGGAAAAATCCTCCCCACTGAAGAGTGGTGGTCTGGCTGTACTGAACCCTTCTTGCATGACCATTTAGAATTTTCTGAAATAAAATTAAAAAAAACTGTCCCAAGACTTGGTCTTGGATTAGCAGCGCGGGAAGAAGATAAACAAAATTATCGAGTGGTGTTGCACCAACCTCGATTAACGATAAAAATTCGATCGAAAAAGAAATTAAAAATTTCGAAGAAAAATTCGAAAAACTCCCAAATTGGAGGTTGCACCAAATTTGAGTTTCCTCGCTCTGATACCACTTGTTGGATCGAGAAACACGATAGAGGGGGGAGGGGTGAATATCGTGAAAAACTTTCGGATTAAGAAATGAGAAAGTACGCAACGGAATTTAAATAAAACACACACACGGAACTCAAGTAGTTTTACTTGGTTCGGAGTCGCGGTCGGCTCCTACTCCAAGGCCCACGGTCCTTGACCGTTTAGCGGAATTTAAATAAAACACACACACGGAACTCAAGTAGTTTTACTTGGTTCGGAGTCGCGGTCGGCTCCTAATCCAATGCCCACGGTCCTTGACCGTTTACTGCGGGCAATTCTATAGTAGCGCAAAAGTTTACAGAAATTGTTACAATATTAGTGCAATAAGTAAACAAGTATACTCTTCGTTACCGACGCCCGGTGTGGATCGTTCTTCGAAGCAGAGGGTCGTCGTCGGCGTTAGAATGTCGAGAACGGAGTTTGCCGGAGCAGAGCGCTTGAACGAAGAGCTTGGAAGCGTTGGAAAAAGTGTTGTTGAAGCCTTAGGAGTCGAGCCCCTTTTATAGTGCTCCTGGGAGCGCCTGGGACGTCGGGGGCGCCTGACACGTGCCTTCGGATCCGAAAACCTTTATCCGAAGCATGGTCAGTGCTTATCGCCTACGAATCGGCTCTGGAGCTGACGAGGGTGCCCGGGACATTGGGGGCGACCTCCTTGACTTGGTCCGCTGGCTTCATATTTCATTGCTTCGATTGCTTTGACCTTGGGCGCCCGGGGCCTCCGGGGCACCCTGCCTAAGCCTATTTCGAAGCATTTCTTGATTCCTTTGTTTTGTCTTTCACCTTGGGCGCCCGGGACCTCCCGGGCACCTGGCCCAGCTTCCTGCCCTTCTCCTTTGGGGCGTTCTGAACTGCAGAAACACATTCCCTTGGTCCCTGCATTCAAGATTAGTTCCAAAACAAAAACAAGGCAAGAATATTAGTTAGTTTTTACAGCCGTAGCTGTCTTGGTTCTGACTTCGGGTCTCCCAAATGGAACCCTAGGTTGAACCGACGCCTACTGTTCCCTCGATGGGGAACGTGCCCTCACCTACTCGTCTCAGGAGAGTTTACCTTTTGCCAACCGTCTCTTCCGGTTAGACTTTTGCCCAACAGTCCTTCGCCAAGTGCCTAGCAGCCCTTCGCCAGGTCTTCGGTACCAAGCAGTCCTTCGCTAGGTGCCTAGCAGCTCTTCGCCAGGTGCCTAGCAGCCCTTCGCCAGGTCTTGGATTCCTAGCGGCCCTTCGCCAGGTGCCTAGCAGCCCTTCGCTAGGTGCCCAGCAGTCCTTCGCCAGGTCTTCTTTCTGCACACTCAGTGAACATATTAGAATAAAATAACATCTTAACTCTTGAACCTTTTGCCATTATCAAAACCCAGGTTCGACTTAGGTGCTATTTGCACCAACAGAGGCAAGCCAAGGGTAGGCTTGTGTGCGCAGCCGAGGGACGATAGCCAGAGGAAGAAGACTTCAAGGGGCAAGCCAAGGGAGCAGACCTGAAGGCACACGTGAAGGAGAAGGTTCGGAGTGGCTGTGACTGAGCTGAGAGGCAGGGCAGTCGACTGCCATAACTCACAAAGAGTTTACAGCCTCGGACCAGTGGACTGCCCCTGGGGCAGTCGACTGGTAACACCCCAAAACTAGCCGTTGGCTAGCAATTAATGCTAGACCAGTCGACTGCCCCAGGGGCAGTCGACTGGTGCGGGGCTGGACAGATTGCGAGTCTGTGCTGTTCTCTTATAAAAGGAGGACTTTTTCGCACCTGAATGGTACGGTTTGTACTGTAACGAGGTGCTGTTCGTGCTTCGAGTCTTGTCATCTTCCTCTCTCTCTCTAATCATTAAATTCTGTAAAGAGGAAGACAACGCCGTTGTAAAGGTTTCTCCATCTGAAGGAGATTTTTCTTAGTGGAGGTGGAGTACTCGCGTGGATCCTTGGATTAGTCACCCATTCGGGTGGATACCAAATAAATCCTTATGTTAGCGTTGTTCTTATTGCTTTTTATTATATATTTTTGTATTTCACTAACCTCTGTGTAGAGAAAACGATGATAAAGTGTTATTCACCCCCTCTAGCAACGTCTTCGATCTATCAACAGGCCCTTGGCTAGATAGGCACTTGGGATGGGTTGCCCCCAACTAGGGCGCGCAACATCCCTTGGGCGCTTGATTCAAGTCAGGCACCCAGGATGTTCTTCCCAGGTTCATTTTCTCTTGCGTTTGCTCTCCTATCTTACCTCCAACTCCTGGTACCTGCAAGACAACAAACACAAGACAAAAATACAAATAATTTTAGCCTTAACTTATTGGTTCTGACTTTGGATTTCAATTGAAACCCTAGGTCGAATCGATGCCTAATGTTCCCTTTCCCGGGGAACCCGTCCTCACCTACTCCACACTGGAGAAGTTACCTTTGTCAACCGGAACCTCCGGTTGGACTTTCGCTCAACCTTTGAGAACTCGAATCTCGAGACGTCCGACCTTGACCCGTCTCTACTTCTGTTTGTGATTCCTGCTCGACTAAAGCTTTTGCCAGCCGGGACCTCCGCCTGGACTTTTGCTCGGCCTCCAAGAACTCGGATCTCGAGACATCCGACCTCGACCCATCTTTACTTATGTCCGCAATCCTCGCTCGGCTAAGACTCCGTTGCCCGATCCCCAACCAAGACTTAGTGCTCAGTCCCCCGGACCAAGACTTCGTGCCCAGCTTCACTTACCAGGACTTAGTCCACCTAGCTTCACTCACTAGGACCTAGCTTTACTCACTAGGATTTCTTCGTCCAAAATCACTCCTTTGCTAGTCATCATGATCTTCACTAGACTTCTTCCAATCTTTAGGTAAATATAATCCCAAACCTCAAGTCCGGTTTGGTTTAATCCTTTGGTCAAACTGACCAACCCTGGGTTCTACTTATTCTGCCAAACATCAGATCATGTTTGGCTAACCCTTTGTCAAACTGATCAAACCTGGGTTTACCCTACCAAACATAAGGTCATGTTTCTACTTATTCTTCCAAACATCAAATCCTGTTTGGCTAACCCTTTGTCAAACTGATCAAACCTAGGTTTACCCTACCAAACATAAGGTCCTGTTTTGTTTAACCCTTGATCACTTTGACCACCCTTAATATTATTCAACATACATAATGTCACTAACTTTAGTATATTATCAAACATTAAAACCCTAGAGGATGACTGTTCATCACTGATGCATTTTGCACCAACATACCCATGGAGTCGGGAACAGAAATAATATGCTCGATCTCAAGACTCCTATGTACCCTTGAAGTCGGGGACAAAATAATGGGCTAGATCCCATGACCTCAGAATTCCCATGGAGTTAGGGAGAAAATAATAAACTCAATTCCACAACTCTCTAAATATCGCTCGTTGAAAACTTTTCTTTTCTTTTATAACAAAATAACAAAGAGATACTATACATAGTAGAAAATTAAAAGCACAAAGACATAGTTAGTTACTTCGTACATAGTCTAGTGACTGCGACTCCAAGGTTCACGATCCCTTGGACAATTTTTGAATGAGTAACTCACTAAAGTTCTCCTCTTTGAAAGGATTTCGGAAAAGGAGGAAAGTGTACAAAGATGAAGACGATAGTAATAGACTACTATCCCTTTTAAATGTACAATTAATTTTATCGTAGGTTGTTGGAGAGCCTCTTGGCATAGTAGCAGTACTTGCACCAATAGTAGAGACGAAGAGAATGTTGAAAGCACTAGATTGAGATGAAGTGTTAAGATTCGAATCCCGAGGCTTTTTTTATAGCCATGATCTGGTCGACTGGAAAACATTCAGTCGATTAAACCTCGATTAGGTGTCTGATCCTGATTATTTCCTTGCTTGCTCCAATCTGATCAGATCAATCCCATAAATCTCGCTTTTTCGATCGACTGAACCTTGTTTAGGCAACTGAACCCTAGGGATTTCCTTTACTATTCAATCCAATCATATCTTCTACACTTTCCATTTTTGTTCAGTCAACTAATCCTCCTAATTGGTTGACTAAACCCCATTATTTCTTTCTTTACTAAATCTCAATCTTATCTATGCCTATCTATCGGTCGATCGAACTACCTTGGTAGGTCGACTAAACCTTTTGGTCAATCAAGCTTTTATTTTTCTATAAAATAAAGTTAGCACAATAATAATAGTAATAACCATCTTGCAAAACAGAGTTAGATAATAAATAATATGTATAAATAAGTCTAACAATTAGGACTGACTGATCTCAACTTAGAAACCTCTGTTGAATTCTTTAATTGGATCAACGCCTAAGGTTATCCCTGTTAGTGATATGAGAGAAGTGTCCTAAGGCAATCGCCTTATGATTGTAAACATTTATTTTAATAAATGATAATTCACTATTTGAGTATACATGTTTGTATTTGATTGGGATCTTAAACTCATATACTGAATGTCCGCCATACAATTCACAGCATAAGAGAATTTGTGATGGGATCACAACTAGTGATTATCTCTAAATGTGCAAATGTGAATTATTGGAAATATCCCTAGTCGATGAATTGATAAATACGGACACTATCAATTCTGTTGAGACTAGCATGGGTTATTCTCTATTCAGCTGATTCTCACTGGCTGGTGACATTAGGATGTCCGGAGATAAACATGGATGCTAGTTAAGGGAACTAGTTCATTGGAGTGACTAGCTGTAAGACTTCATATGGGAATCTACATGTAGATATGTCAATGAAGATCTTACTGCGGCTTAACTGCGATGTTCCTTTGACTTGCGGTGTTCAAGTCATCTTGGTCATGGAGACTTATACTTTGACATCTTAAGCAAGCATCTCCAAGGAGGTGTGGACCCAGGATGATCGGGTATAAGCCGAAGTGCCCGAAGATGTTTGAACAGCCTACAAAGGATTCACCACTCCTTGCGAGGAGATGTATACCCAGGCCTATCGTCGGATTGTTACTCAAAGCCTCTGGCCAGAGCATATCATGTTAAGAGTGCGAGTCTCTTAAATACATGAGAGTAATTAGAAATCCAAAGGACGAGAAAGACACTACTTGGGCTAGGTGTGACGTAGTCAGCCTAGTGGGGACTGACACCATTGACCGTGTCCTGAACCAAGTGGGTATAAGGTGGTGAAGGGAATGGGGCACGATTTAGTAGAGCTACTGAAGGGTTTCAGAATAATTTCTTCTGAGGTCAAACCGTTGATCTTTCGATTAATTGGGGATCATGATGTACTACTAGGAGCCACTCATGATCGTTCTATAATTAGTTAATTATAGACGACCAACATAAATCGAAAGCCTATTTAGTCACACGCACTACGAGTAATCCGAGGGATTTAAAACGAGTTGAAAATTGGATTTTCCGATCAAGAGAAATAAGTCGAATCTGAGTTAATCAGAGGTGCAATGGAAGCTAAAAATGGCTAAGTCTTTTGAAGGCTTTTTGGGCAAATTAAATGAGTTTAATTCGCGACCGGTTCGGGTTGGTTTGGCCGGCCAAAGAGGGTGCTAACCCTCCTTGTGGTGGCCGACCATTAAAGGGAGATTAAACCAATTTAATTGGTTTAATTAATAAAATAAATCTAGTGTGATTTGTTTTATAAATTATGGATAAATAAATTTGTATAAAGAAATTTATATAAATAAAATTTATAGAAATTTATTCTTTTATGGAAGATTAAAATAATCCATGAATTGGTTTATTTTAATTTTATAAAATCAATTATGAATTGATTTTTTCATAATAAGAAAGTTTATAAATTTCTTATAAAAATTTATTCCATAATTTAAAGAGAAGAAGAATTAGTTTTATTATAAATTGGTTTATAATAAAGACTCGGTTTAAACGGAATAATTAATAAGAAAATTTATAAGATAAATTTCTTATAACTAATTCCGTTAATTCCGTTAATTCGGTTTAGAGGGAGACTTAGCAAAGGAGTTGCTACTATATAAAGGAACCAAAGGCTAGCCCTTATTCCAATGAATTAATCAAGAGATTAATTACTCTCTCCCTCTCTCTCTTAATCTCTCCTCTCCTCCTCTTCTTCTTCCCTTAGGGCCGGCGCACCCTAGCTCCTCTAGGGCCGGCGCCCAACCAAATCCAAGAAGGTGAAGTTGCCGTGAGCATTGAAGAAGAAGGAGAACCCGAACACGAAGAAGAAGAAGTGGATAGCGACTCCTCTCTTCCCGGAATTCGATTCCGTTACTTCGTTGGTTAGTCTTCCGTTATTTTCTTTTATTCTTCTAGTTGTGCCTTCCGAGTATCTAGTAGTTCTCGTCGGCACAAAACTCGTGACTTTGCGAAGTCATCCCGAAGAGAACTCGGCGTGGACGCGAATAGAGGCGGAGCTTCCAAGGGACGCTACGGTTGGATCTCGTCCCCTTACTTCGAGTTACGAGAGGTACTTGGTAAATTTGTTTACTTTTCCGCAAAGTTTTATTTTATGATTATGTCAACACAATGTAAGGTTGCATGCTAGATACGAAGTTAAAATAATTTAGGAAATTATTTTATGCAAACTCTTCCGCTGCACGTAAAAATTTTGAATTTTACGAACTCGTATCCTTGTCGACATGCACCCGGTCCCAACAATGGTATCAGAGCCGGTTAGTGTTCGACTTAATCATATAATTGTTTTGTGGAAAACTTTGTCATGATCTCAGTTTCAGAAAAATTTTCAATTATGGAAACTTTCAAATTATAATAAATTTTAGATTTAGGAATTTCAAAGTTTGGAAATCCTCATGAAATTTCGCAAACGTTTGAAATTTTCTAGTTTCTGAAATTTTATAATAATTGTGAAAACTTCCCATCTTTGGAAACTTTCCAATTTTGGAAATTTTTCTATTTTAGAAATTTTCCAATTTTTGGAAATATGTAAGTTTTCTTTGTACCAGAAACTTACAATTATTCTGAAAACCTATTTTCGAAATCTCGCAATTTTGGGCACTTTCTTTTAAGAAAGTCTAGACAAATTCATGGACAGTTAATTGACAATTAAATTTGAATTGGTTTTTAAATTGACAACAAAATTCTTTACTTTGGATTGAGCCTCGGGGAGCCGTCCAATTTAGAGTTAGTTGTTGTAATTTAATTTCCCAATTTTTAATTGAAATTGTCATGTTTGATTTGGATTGAGCCTCGGGGAGCCGTCCAATTGGATTTACAACACATTACTTTTCTTTGGGTATCTGAGCCTCGGGGAGCCACCCTTAGAAAATGATTTGTTGTAATTAATTAAATCCATGAATAAAATATGTTTTAAGAGGTGATGCTCTTACATATTGTTGTCTCCAAAATTATTAGGAAAATGGTTTCCTATAGAGTTTTCTTAAATGAGATTTTCATGAAAATAATATATAGTTGAATTAAGGATTTGTCTCTTAATTTATAAGATTTGATTTAGAGAAATCAAAGTCTTGAACATATTATTTCCGAAATTAATTATGACAATTTAGGAAATTGTTTCCCAAAACAATTCCTTTAATAAAGTATGAAATTATAATTAGGAAATCCGGTTTCTAATTTAATTCATGAGACTTGATAAATTAAGTCACATACATACTTTATTAAGGAAATCGTTAGTCATGACATAATTTTATGTCATGAATGTGCTTAGAAAAGAATGAGACCCAAACACCCCTTACAAAATATTAAGGCTAACACCTTCCATTAATATGGTTTGAACCGGAGTTTTGTTTCTAGTTAGGGTTGATGGACACATCCATGCCCGACTTGAACCTCAACATGTTCAAACCGTGGAATTAGTTTATGAATAATATAATTGAAGTCAGAGGTCAATCCTTAGTTTTGGTTGTTGGACACATCCAAGCCTGACTAAACGGTTGAATGAGCTTCAACAATATTAAAACTATTTCTTGATCAATGGGTCAGCCTTAAGCTTGGAGCATCGATTTGTTGTGCCACAGCCAAGGTCGATGTAAAGAGAGGTGCAGTTAGGTGCTATGTATATTGATACATACTTGTTAATGAGTTAACAACCTAATGATTTATGCAAACATTCAATTAGTTGATAGCATAATGTGATAGTTGCATATATGTGATATGTAATCGGTATAATTACCTACCTTCATAGCTAAGAATGACTTGATGGCCACAGCCATGGTTGTTCCTGTCTATGGTTGGATATCAACCTATTTGGAGATGTTCCTACGATCTCCCGAATTGATAATAAGGGTGATTCAATTCGTAAAATAAATAGAATTTAATTTATGTATGTTGATACATTCTTTAATCAATCTTCTCACATAATCTCAATTTGTATTTCTAGGATAATCACTCGATCATGTCTACTCAAATAAACTTACGTTCCATTTTGGACACCAATAAACTGAATGGGCCGAATTTCATGGACTGGCTTCGAAACCTGAGGATAGTCCTCAAGGCAGAGAAGCTTGCCTATGTCCTTGAAAAAGCACTTCCCAAAAGTCCTCCAGAAAATGCAACTCCGGACCAATTGTTGGCCCATCAGAAACATGTGATCGATTCTGAACTTGCGAGTTGCATCATGCTAGCCTCTATGGTACCTGAGCTGCCAAAAGCAGCATGAGCATATGGATGCTAATACCATCATCTTCCATCTTCATGAGTTGTTTGAAAGAGCAGGCGAGATCCGAAAGGTTCGAAGTCTCCAGACTCCTCTTCACCACTAAGATGCAGGAAGACACTTCTGCCTCGCAGTTTGCGTTAAAGATGTTGGGGTACATTGAGCGACTGAGCACACTCGATTTTGCAATGGATCATGAACTAAGTATTGACTTAATTTTGAGTTGTTTGCCCAAAAGTTATTCACAAATTTGTGATGAAACTATCGATGAACAAACTTGAGACCACCATTCCTGAGTTTGATCAAACCTGCTGAAGACTGTGGAGCCTTCTGTAAAGCCGGATCAAAA